>LR778258.1:40129169-40266669 GCA_902810595.1 Coregonus sp. 'balchen'
TGAACCGAGTCAGTGCAAAAAGGGTACCGCTTGCTGTGTGTTTTGTATTTGTATTTATTATGGATCCCCGTTAGTTCCTGCCAAGGCAGCAGCTACTCTTCCTGGGGTTTATTATGGATCCCCGTTAGTTCCTGCCAAGGCAGCAGCTACTCTTCCTGGGGTTTATTATGGATCCCCATTAGTTCCAGCCAAGTCAGCAGCTACTCTTCCTGGGGTTTATTATGGATCCCCATTAGTTCCTGCCAAGTCAGCAGCTACTCTTCCTGGGGTTTATTATGGATCCCCATTAGTTCCAGCCAAGTCAGCAGCTACTCTTCCTGGGGTTTATTATGGATCCCCATTAGTTCCTGCCAAGGCAGCAGCTACTCTTCCTGGGGTTTATTATGGATCCCCGTTAGTTCCAGCCAAGTCAGCAGCTACTCTTCCTGGGGTTTATTATGGATCCCCATTAGTTCCTGCCAGGGCAGCAGCTACTCTTCCTGGGGTTTATTATGGATCCCCGTTAGTTCCAGCCAAGGCAGCAGCTACTCTTCCTGGGGTTTATTATGGATCCCCATTAGTTCCTGCCAAGGCAGCAGCTACTCTTCCTGGGGTTTATTATGGATCCCCATTAGTTCCTGCCAAGGCAGCAGCTACTCTTCCTGGGGTTTATTATGGATCCCCATTAGTTCCTGCCAAGGCAGCAGCTACTCTTCCTGGGGTTTATTATGGATCCCCATTAGTTCCTGCCAAGGCAGCAGCTACTCTTCCTGGGGTTTATTATGGATCCCCATTAGTTCCTGCCAAGGCAGCAGCTACTCTTCCTGGGGTTTATTATGGATCCCCATTAGTTCCTGCCAAGGCAGCAGCTACTCTTCCTGGGGTTTATTATGGATCCCCATTAGTTCCTGCCAAGGCAGCAGCTACTCTTCCTGGGGTTTATTATGGATCCCATTAGTTCCTGCCAGGGCAGCAGCTACTCTTCCTGGGGTTTATTATGGATCCCCATTAGTTCCTGCCAAGGCAGCAGCTACTCTTCCCGGGGTTTATTATGGATCCCCATTAGTTCCTGCCAAGGCAGCAGCTACTCTTCCCGGGGTCCAGCAAAATTAAGGCAGTTTATACAATCTTTAACACATTACAATACATTCACAACAGATTTCACAACATATTAAGTGTGTGCCCTCAGGCCCCTACTCCCCTACCACATATCTACAACACAAAATCCATGTGTACGTGTGTGTATAGTGCGTATGTTATCGTGTGTTTGTATGCATGTGTCTGTGTCTATGTTTGTGTTGCTTCACAGTCCCCGCTGTTCCATAAGGTGTATTTTTTATCTGTTTTCTAAATCTAATTTTACTGCTTGCATAAGTTACTTGTTGTGGAATAGAGTTCCATGTAGTCATGGCTCTATGAGGTACTGTGCGCCTCCCATAGTCTGTTCTGGACTTGGGGACTGTGAAGAGACCTCTGGTGGCATGACTTGTGGGGTATGCATGGGTGTCCGAGCTGTGTGCTAGTAGTTTAAACAGACTGCTCGGTGCATTCAGCTTTTCAGTACCTCTCACAAATACAAGTAGTGATGAAGTCAATCTCTCCTCCTCTTTGAGCCAGGAGAGATTGACATGCATATTGTTAATGTTAGCTCTCTGTGTACATCCAAGGGCCAGCTGTGCTGCCCTGTTCTGAGCCAATTGCAATTTTCTTAAGTCCCTCTTTGTGGCACCTGACCACACAACTGAACAGTAATCCAGGAGCGACAAAACTAGAGCCTGTAGGACCTGCCTTGTTGATAGTGCTGTTAAGAAGGTAGAGATGCGCTTTATTATGGACAGACTTCTCCCCATCTTAGCTACTGTTGTATCAATATGTTTTAACCATGACAGTTTACAATACAGGGTTACTCCAAGCAGTTTAGTCACCTCAACTTGCTCAATTTCCACATTATTCATTACAAGATTTAGTTGAGGTTTGGGTTTAGTGAATGATTTGTCCCAAATACAATGCTTTTAGTTTTTGAAATATTTAGGACTAACATTCCTTGCCACCCATTCTGAAACTAACTGCAGCTCTTTGTTAAGTGTTGCTGTCATTTCAGTCGCTGTGGTAGCTGACGTGTATAGTGTTGAGTCATCCGCATACACAGACACACTGGCTTTACTCAAAGCCAGTGGCATGTCGTTAGTAAAGATTGAAAAAAGTAAAGGGCCTAGACAGCTGCCCTGGGGAATTCCTGATTCTACCTGGATTCTGTTGGAGAGGCTTCCATTAAAGAACACCCTCTGTATTCTGTTAGACAGGTAACTCTTTATCCACAATATAGCAGGGGGTGTAAAGCCATAACACATACGTTTTTCCAGCAACAGACTATGATCGATAATGTCAAAAGCCGCACTGAAGTCTAACAAAACAGCCTCCACAGTCATTTTATCATAAATTTCTCTCAGCCAATCATCAGTCATTTGTGTAAGTGCTGTGCTTGTTGAATGTCCTTCCCTAAAGCGTGCTGAAAGTCCTATTTGCCATTTATTTTGCCTCATCCCTCGCAACCATACAGTTTGTCAATTCCTCATCAATCCACAGGGATTTAACATTTTTTACAGTCATTTTCTTAATAGGTGCAAGCTTATTAGTACCTGGGATAAGCAATTTCAGAAATGTGTCAAGTGCAGTGTCTGTTTGCTCCTCATTACACACCACGGACCAACAAATATTCTTTACATCAACAACATAGGAATCGCTACTAAACTTATTGTATGACCTCTTATACACAATATTAGGCCCAGGCTTTGGAACTTTTGTTTTCCTAGATATGGCTACTATGTTGTGATCACTACATCCAATGGATTTGGATGCTGCTTTCAAATTTCTGCAGCATTAGTAAAGATGTGATCAATACATGATGATTTCATTCCTGTGCTGTTTGTAACTACCCTGGTAGATTGATTAATAACCTGAACCAGGTTGCAGGCACTAGTTACAGCTTGAATCTTTCTCTTCAGTGGGCAGCCTGATGAAAGCCAGTCAATATTTAAATCACCCAGAAAATATACCTCTCTATTGATCTCACATATCAAGCATTTCACACATGTTATCCAGATACTGACTGTTAGCACTTGGTGGTCTATAGCAGCTTCCCACCAGAATGGGCTTTAGGTGAGGCAGATGAACCTGTAACCATATGACTTCAACAGTATTTAACATGAGATCCTCTCTAAGCTTTACAGGAATGTGGTTCTGAATATAAACAGCAACACCTCCACCTTTGGCATTTGTGTCTTTTCTGTAGATGTTATAACCTTGTATTGCTACCACTGTATCATCAAAGTTATTATCTAAGTGAGTTTCAGAGATTGTCAGAATATGAATGTCATCTGTTACTAGCAATTATTGATTTCATGAACCTTGTTTCTTAAGCTACATATGTTAACGTGAGCTATTTTTTAACAGTTTTCTGGGATGCTTGATTGTTTTTCTTGCTTTACTGGGAAGCTTAGCAGAGGTAGACATGATCGAGTTGTTTATGTTAGTGCAGGGTGAGCTGCACACAGTGGACTTCCTACTAGGGCACACCACCTCAGTGCTAACAGTATTACTCTGGTTCATAGGCATATGATTACTGCATACAATAGCTGTAGGATCAGCAGAGGAATTCAGGGCAGTAAGAGGAACATCAATTAGGTTACTTACGTAGTGTCCTCCAACGCCTCTGTACATTTGCTGAAGCATTATGACAGCATTATGACAACTCAGCGACACAATGGTAGGGGTTAAATTAGTTGGTCTTGGGTCATCGATAAGTTATTGTCTCAACACAGCCTTATAATCCTGTGAAAGGATCCAGGAACACAAATGATTTGGGTGGATCCCATCCTCATTATAATACGAGCTTTGTTTCCAGAAGGTATCAAAATTGTCAATAAATGTTACACCCACAGAGCTGCAATAGTCTCGCAGCCAGTTGTGGAGGACTAAAAATCTGCTGAACCGTTCGATGCCATGATTTAGGGAGGGCAGAGTAGTAGAGACCCAATCAGTTCTTTAAAATCCATCTTCAGCTGTTCTGAGCTTCCCTTCATATAATGTCATTTGACCCCACATGAACCATGACAGTATCAGCCTCGGGAAGCAACCTGGTGATATCCTGAACTTTTGAGCCCAGGAAGACACAAAGTCTTTGCCCCAGGTACAGATACATGCCTCCCCATCGAACTCCCCATCACAACAGCCGGAATGATCCGGCCTCTGCCGTGTCTCGAAGCTGATTGCGAGCCCAGAGCCACAGAACTCATCTGAGAAGAGGTCTGCTGAGACGCCAGCTGCGTGCAGACCACAACAGCTGAAGGGACAGCGCTCTGATCCAAAGAGCACGGCATAATACCAAAATTCCCATAAAAATCTGTCTGTTTAAGCTAGCGATATGTTTTTTTGTTGTTGCATGGGATGCGTCTCAATCAATGGTGTGTATAAACCCTGAATGACTGACAGGGGGCGCTGTATTGAAGATAAACCCTGAATGACTGACAGGGGGCGCTGTATTGAAGCCACTGCGCAGCCATCTTGGCACTCCTCAAATGTAAAAAAAAATATTTTGGAAGCTATAAAAATGCATTTATTAATATCTACATTCGTTTTTGACACGTTTATTCTATTACAGGCACCTTAATGCATGCTTTTAAATTGTATTATGTGAGCTAAATAAAAAACGAAAAAATATAAAAACATTTGAGTTAAAGTATATTTTCTAGAGAGTACTAATGTTACTGTCCCCACTACAACAACAACAAAATACTTAAATAAATGTAATGTTGTCCTTAACACATATTATAGATATACTGTAGAATTCCATTGATTCCTATGGAGGACTGCTCCTACTGGGGAATGCCAATATGGCCGACCGGTGACTTCAAAGCCTCTCAATGGCCAATACACAGCATCAGCAATCCAGGGTTTATATACTTCATTGGTCTCAGTCCATTGCATCTGCCGATGTCAGCCTTCTGCATCTGCGGTGGAAGGTGGCAGAGCGATATTTGTCAGACCAGGAGACATCCTGAAATATGGTATTCTCATGAAAACGTACGTAGCGTCCGAACGGCTTGGCCTACAAACTGCTATGGAAAGATGAGACTCTCACGAACACGATGGTGTTCTCCGTTTTGCTCTACGACCCCCACAAGCGTCACGGGACTCGTCTGAAGTCGATACCGCCGATCTGCCAATTTCTGTCTGTAGCGTCCGAACAGTTTGGGTTACATACTAATATGACCCCTCTGTGGAAAGGTGAGACTCTCACGAACACGTCGGTTGTTTTGCTCTAGGACAGCCACAAGCCTCACAAGACCTGTCTGAAGGTAGCCCGGTACTATAGTTGAAACATGTTTTATGGAAGTGTATATGGAGGTAGTTTAGTGCTTATAAAAAGGGGTTAAATATGGGTAAAAACATTTTTATCCTGATCTTTCTTATACAGTATCTCTCAGATATAGGACAGGCACTTCACAACAAACTTCCTTTTGATTTTGATTTTTCACTATCTGTTTTTCCCCTGTATGCATCTGTTATTCAATGCGTTTCTATGGGCTAATAGCAGTAAGGCCAAATTCAATGTTTCATGAAATATATATTTTTTATTCCTAAATGGTTCCTAAAATTCTAAATCAAATATCTAAATTATCTTTGGTATGATCATCTTAAAACAATTCCATATGTAGATTAGTAGAACCCCCTAACTTAGACTTTTAGGCCCCAATTCAGACCTGAGTTAAGCTGCATAAATGCAACGTAATTCCATTTTTATGCACTTTTCTCTCTACACGTATTCTGACCCTCAACTTAAGCATGCTATTCACCTGCTGTTATTCCTTTTGGGTGGAGATTGAATACATGAAGGTGTGGCGGAGGTGTGTCTACAGATACACTGTATTCTGACCTTGACATAATTCCACCACCTTTACACGGAAACCATGAATAAGGTCAAGCGAACCTACCGGTTCCAAATGGAAAAAGCATCTACTTTATATTGTTGAGCAGGTAACTACTGTATTGAACCACGTCCTTCATTCGCCATTCGTGTGACAACGTTACAATAGGCCTTACATTTACATTTTAGTCATTTAGCAGACGACTTACAGTTAGTGAGTGCATACATTAATTATATTTTTCATACTGGCCCCCCGTGGGAATCGAACCCACAACCCTGGCGTTGTAAACGCCATGCTCTACCAACTGAGCTCCATCCTGAGCTACCTCGCTGCCGGCCATTCCCTCCCCTACCCTGGACGACGCTGGGCCAATTGTGCGCCGCCCCATGGGTCTCCCGGTCACGGCCGGCTACGACGGAACCAGGATCTCTAGTGGCACAGCTAGCACCGCAATGCAGTGCCTTAGACCACTGCGCCACTCGGGAGACATGGCGACATGATGATGTTCTAAAATCTCCTTAAAGATTCTAACGGCTGTAACTACTGTATTGAACCACGTCCTTCATTCGCCATTCGAGTAACAACGTTACAACAGACCTTCTCTTCTGTCTGTCTGGTAGCCTACTGTAGGCACTTGAATGGCGAATGAAGGACTTGGTTCTTTATTTAGCCACGTCAGCTAGGCTACTCCAGTTTGTAAGGCGGCGCAGTTTGCTTAATATTAGGATTTGAGAAATAAAGATAGGAGCAGTGGGAAAGCTAGGATCCTCCTCTTTTTAATAGCGGCCATCAAAACTCTGTTTTCACAATGACTGGGTTTCCAGTATAAGAACACATGTTTCACTCCGCGAGCTCTCGCTGCGCGACATTCCGCTCTAACTAGGCCGTGTATGCTGGGTGACAGATAACACTGTGGAGACACATAGCGAACTAACAGAAATACATATTTGACTATTTAATTCCATTTCTTTATGCAAATTAACCTATAACCGATGATGGGTAACATTTATTTCGGGAGCTAACAGACACAGTTAACCATCAACAGCCCTTGTTTGTTTACATTTTAGTCATCTAGCAGACGCTCTTATCCAGAGCGACTTACAGTTAGTGAGTGCATACATAATTTTATTTTTCATACTGTTCCCCCGTGGGAATTGAACCCACAACTCTATCATGCTCTACCAACTGAGCTACATCCCTGCCGGCCATTCCCTCCCCTACCCTGGACGACGCAGGGCCAATTATGCGCCGCCCCATGGGTCTCCCGGTCACGGCCGGCTACGACAGAGCCTGGATTCGAACCAGGATCTCTAGTGGCACAGCTAGCACTGCGATGCAGCGCCTTAGACCACTGCACCACTCGGGAGGCCAATGACTCAGCAGTAGAAGAAAACTTTCAAATGAAGACAGCCCTCAATGGTGCTGCCCATGCTGTAGAAGCCATTATGGTGCTGCCCATGCTGTAGAAGCCCTCAATGGTGCTGCCCATGCTGTAGAAGCCATTATGGTGCTGCCCATGCTGTAGAAGCCCTCAATGGTGCTGCCCATGCTGTAGAAGCCATTATGGTGCTGCCCATGCTGTAGAAGCCATTATGGTGCTGCCCATGCTGTAGAAGCCATTATGGTGCTGCCCATGCTGTAGAAGCCATTATGGTGCTGCCCATGCTGTAGAAGCCATTATGGTGCTGCCCATGCTGTAGAAGCCCTCAATGGTGCTGCCCATGCTGTAGAAGCCATTATGGTGCTGCCCATGCTGTAGAAGCCCTCAATGGTGCTGCCCATGCTGTAGAAGCCATTATGGTGCTGCCCATGCTGTAGAAGCCATTATGGTGCTGCCCATGCTGTAGAAGCCATTATGGTGCTGCCCATGCTGTAGAAGCCATTATGGTGCTGCCCATGCTGTAGAAGCCATTATGGTGCTGCCCATGCTGTAGAAGCCATTATGGTGCTGCCCATGCTGTAGAAGCCATTATGGTGCTGCCCATGCTGTAGAAGCCATTATGGTGCTGCCCATGCTGTAGAAGCCATTATGGTGCTGCCCATGCTGTAGAAGCCATTATGGTGCTGCCCATGCTGTAGAAGCCATTATGGTGCTGCCCATGCTGTAGAAGCCATTATGGTAGAGATGTGAAGAAGGGCCCTCTATCTACCCCTATGTCTTGGGCGCATTCCAGATAGCCTTTTAATGCCGAGTGGGAAATGGGAATTTACCACATAGGATTGGGAAAAACCCACTTGAACGGCCCTCCAACTGGTAATTACTAGTAGGAAACTCCTCTATCCTCCTGAGCACCCACTTCTCCCACATGGTGACCTCTGACATCACTTCCTAAGGAAATGACCTCGATAACAGATTTTTCGGCAGTTAAATGCGACAGAAAAATTCATTATAAAAAGCAATCTATTAATACGTGTTTTTGAACACTATAGTTCGTTTACAAGCCTGATAGCTGTACTTGTAGTTTACACAGTCTTTTGCCCATTAGCCATTCAGCGTTTCTCAACGAGTTCAAACAACGTGAAAGCATCCAACTGGTATTTACGACTTCATAACTGGTCAATTTCACCTCCCACTTGGTTACAAAAGCAGCATACGAGGCTGATTAGAAGTGGAGGTGCCAGGTATTGGCAGAGCGATTTCAACATATTGCGCCTGCCGTCACTTGTACTGCAGACATACCGATGGTATTATGAGACCACAAGGACAAAATGGCTTCAGTTCACACAAAACATTTCACACAACAGCTGTGATTCGACAGATGCGGTTTTGTGCAGAGTTTGTCTGCACAAAAATGTTTGCACAACCGTTTTTTTTTGGGGGGCATTCAACCATATTTGCAGAGCTTTAGCAGAGCCAAATATACTGTTAACTAATCCCCTTCCCCTTTATCTGTGGCAGCTGAACAGTTTCCTGTAGCTATGCTGGAACGTTGTTAGGGAGACTACAGGCTGGAACGTTGTTAGGGAGACTACAGGCTGGAACGTTGTTAGGGAGACTACAGGCTGGAACGTTGTTAGGGAGACTACAGGCTGGAACGTTGTTAGGGAGACTACAGGCTGGAACGTTGTTAGGGAGACTACAGGCTGGAACGTTGTTAGGGAGACTACAGGCTGGAACGTTGTTAGGGAGACTACAGGCTGGAACGTTGTTAGGGAGACTACAGGCTGGAACGTTGTTAGGGAGACTACAGGCTATTTATCTCACCACCACTCTGTAGTTTCACTTCACAGTGAAACAGAAAGCTGCGAAGAAAGGTTTCAACACAACACATCTGTTCTTATGTTCCACCAGTCTCTCCATTGTAATAATAAGACAGGAGGACTACATGAGGTTATCATTGTCTCATTTAAATCGGTAATGTGTAAATCAAACAAAAGTCTTAAATTGCTTCAGAAGGCATTCCCTTTTATATACATTATGAAACATCAATAATAATAATTCAGCAAAAGCCTGTTTATATTCCAGAAGCTGAAAGACTAATCTCAATTTTAATTGAAATTAAACAACTTTTGACTTAAGATTACTTTGTTTACTTTATCCAAAGTGACTTGCAAATCCTGACCCCATTCTAGTTGTTTCTGTTCTGCTCTGTTTTGTTTTGAAGTCACGTGCTCTGTTCCACCCTAGTGGTGTTTCAGGTACCTCCCAAGGTACACAGGACCCAGGGAGTAGTCGAATGATGGTGGCCAATGGAGTTAGAATGTCAACAAAGGCCCCAGAGAATAGTGTAATGATGGTGGCCAATGGAACAAAACCAGCTCTGTGCTGCTCCTCTTCAAAACACAACAGCATATGTCTATTTACAGCACACAGTCAGCTACATATCTTACAACGGGAGATGCTTTTGTCCAAACAGATACTTTAGGGGTGAAAATAAGATTTTTTTTTGCAGTGAATTCAGGTAATTACACATAATATCCCCTTAGTTACAGTGAACTCAGGAGAGGACTTTGAGTGACCCTTAATCCAAATAACTATCCTTTGTTTCAAGTTTCTATGTGCTCATATTGTACTTTGTATTGGTGGGGTGCATAAGGACACGTTTTTATAATGACGTCCTGTTAAGATAATTTATTAACTAACTATTTCAGTGTCTCTGTGCGTCTCCCAAAAGGTTGTAAGGCTTTTGGATCAAGAAACGGACAGAGCTCCCAGTTGCAATAGTCAGGGATCTTTATTCATTGAGAATTCTGTTATCACAATTTCAGAGTCCATCTTTTATACACACACGTCATACAATAATCCCACCCCTCTGTAGGCGGCTGTATTTTTCCACTGTACCTGGGTTTAGCTCATGTTTTCCTCTGCTCTCCTCCTGAACATCAGGTCACACACACACACACACACACACACACACACATACACACACACACACACACACACACGTTCTTATCATAGGCTGCATTCCTTAGTTATCGCCGTCCTCACAATATCCTGCACCATATTTCATACTCTTTTCCAAGCCTAACAGTTTCTCTCCTCCCTAAATTCCTCAGTTACCTTGGTTTCTCAGTTGCCTGGAGACAGTTCTCCTTGTCCTTTGTTGTCTGGCCTAACTCTTACTCACATTGCTAAATAGTAACACAATGTCATCATCTTTACTGGTCCTACACTCACACATTCTAACACATTTCACACAATTTCAGGGTGTAATAATTAGTCATGAATAATTATTCTATCACGTCCCTTAAGATTATTTGTGTGAATATATATATTGGTGTTGATGTTGTTGTGTGCTCTGTGCAGTGAATTTAGGTTATTACATATACAGTGAGGGGAAAAAAGTATTTGATCCCCTGCTGATTTTGTACGTTTGCCCACTGACAAAGAAATGATCAGTCTATAATTTTAATGTAGGTTTATTTGAACAGTGAGAGACAGAATAACAACAAAAAAATCAAGAAAAACGGATGACAAAAAATGTTATAAATTGATTTGCATTTTAATGAGGGAAATAAGTATTTGACCCCCTCTCAATCAGAAAGATTTCTGGCTCCCAGACGTCTTTTGTACAGGTAACAAGCTGAGATTAGGAGCACACTCTTAAAGGGAGTGCTCCTAATCTCAGTTTGTTACCTGTATAAAAGACACCTGTCCACAGAAGCAATCAATCAAACAGATTCCAAACTCTCCACCATGGCCAAGACCAAAAAGCTCTCCAAGGATGTCAGGGACAATATTGTAGACCTACACAAGGCTTGAATGGGCTACAAGACCATCGCCAAGCAGCTTGGTGAGAAGGTGACAACAGTTGGTGCGATTATTCACAAATGGATGAAACACAAAAGACTTGTCAATCTCCCTCGGCCTGGGGCTCCATGCAAGATCTCACCTTGTGGAGTTGCAATGATCGAGCTCTTTGGCATCAACTCAACTCGCCGTGTTTGGAGGAGGAGAAATGCTGCCTATGACCCCAAGAACACCATCCCCACCGTCAAACATGGAGGTGGAAACATTATGCTTTGGGGGTGTTTTTCTGCTAAGGGGACAGGACAACTTCACAGCATCAAAGGGACGATGGACGGGGCCATGTACTGTCAAATCTTGGGTGAGAACCTCCTTCCCTCAGCCAGTGCATTGAAAATGGGTCGTGGAGGGTATTCCAGCATGACAATGACCCAAAACACACGACCAAGGCAACAAAGGAGAGGCTCAAGAAGAAGCACATTAAGGTCCTGGAGTGGCCTAGCCAGTCTCCAGACCTTAATCCCATAGAAAATATGTGGAGGGAGCTGAAGGTTCGAGTTACCAAACGTCAGCCTCGAAACCTTAATGACTTGGAGAAGATCTGCAAAGAGGAGTGGGACAAAATCCCTCCTGAGATGTGTGCAAACCTGGTGGCCAACTACAAGAAACGTCTGTCCTCTGTGATTGCCAACAAGGGTTTTGCCACCAAGTACTAAGTCATGTTTTGCAGAGGGGTCAAATACTTATTTCCCTCATTAAAATGCAAATCAATTTATAAAATTTTTGACATGCGTTTTTCTGGATTTTGTTGTTGTTATTCTGTCTCTCTCTGTTCAAATAAACCTACATTAAAATTATACTGATCATGTCTTTTTCAGTGGGCAAACGTACAAAATTAGCAGGGGATCAAATACTATTTTCCCTCACTGTAATATCCCCTTAGTTACAGTAGGTGTTACATAACATGTAGCTTTTATCATTTTAAAAAGCAATGGCACCCTATTCCCAATATAGTGCAATACTTTTGACCAGAATCCTATGGGCCCTGATCAAAAGTAGTGTACTATATAGGGAATAGGGTGCCATTTGGGACGTAAAATGATAAAAGCTACATGTGTATATTATGCTATTATGTGTAATTACCTAAATTCACTGCACAGCGCACACCACAACATCAACACCAAGGTGTGTAATATATATATTATATTTATATATTAACACAAATCATCTTAAGGGACGTCATTATAAAAACGTGTCCTTATGCACCCCACCAATACAAAGTACAATATGAGCATATAAAAACTTGAAACAAAGGATAATTATTTGGATTAAGGGTCACTCAAAGTCCTCTCCTGAGTTCACAGTTCATCTATTATAAGTGTATTTAATATCTTTAAACAGCTTTCTTACAAACAAATCCAATAGACACGTTTTTTTCTCAACTGAAATGCATCTTGATAATTTTTACGATTAAAGGGTTCCTCCAAATTCTCTCTTTGTGAGTTCACAGTTAAGTGTATTCCATCATTTATGAAATGTAATTTTTTTAAACAAATGAAATGCTTCTTTCAAACCCATAAGAACACATCTCAGTCAGGTCCGTTGCAGTTCCTCACACCCAGTCTCTTTCCCTCCCTTAGTCTCAACGTTCAGAGGTAAGCCTCAGCGCTGCGTACCGAGGGGTACCTGGAGGGGTAGTGGTTGGAGCCGGGGTAGCTGTGATTGGACGGCTGCCTCTCTAGAGACTGGGGCTGCAGTAGTTGTTGAGGCTGTGGCTGGTACTGTGGCTGAGGCTGTGGCTGGTACTGTGGCTGAGGGGGGTAAGACGTGTATTGACTAGGGCTGTTCCTGGAGTACATATACCTGTCTGGCCTTCTATCCTCTTTGATGTTACAGCAGCAGAACATGCAGCCGCCGGCGAAGAGGAAGGCAGAGGAGACCCATCCGATGTAGAGAGCCTCTCCCAGCTCCCTGCGCTGGGCATCGATCAGCAGGGGGTTGTAGAAGTCACGGATGATGGCGTGACCCGTCCAGGAGACTGGGATGATGACGCAGACGCAGGCCCCGAGGATCATGCTGCCGGCGATGATGAGCACCGTGCGTTTGGCCCGGTCGTTGTCCTGGATGCAGGCGGTGCACTGTAACCCCAGGAGAGAGATGAGCAGCCCTACCCCTCCCAGGGCCAAGGCACAGCACATCAGACCCCTGGCCGCCTGCAGGTCTGGAGGCAGAGCCAGGAGGGAGTCGTACACCTTACACTGCATCCTGATGTTGGCCTGTCTGAAGCAGTTCATCCACAGACCCTCGTAGCGCGTCTCGAAGACGATGATGTTCTCTCCGATGAAGGCCGTCACGCGCCACATGGGCATCCCCGTGCTGGCAGCCGTCCCGATCAGACCGATGAGAGACAGCAACAAACCAACGATCTCCAGAGCTGAGTTGGCCATAGCCTCACCTTGTCCTGCCTAACCCACCTAGACCTAATAGTCCACAGGCTGAGGGAAGTCGCAGTAGGATCTAACTAACCCACCTAGTCCACAGGCTGAGGGAAGTCGCAGTAGGATCTAACTAACCCACCTAGTCCACAGGCTGAGGGGAGTCGCAGTAGGATCTAACTAACCCACCTAGTCCACAGGCTGAGGGGAGTCGCAGTAGGATCTAACTAACCCACCTAGTCCACAGGCTGAGGGGAGTCGCATTAGGATCTAACTAACCCACCTAGTCCACAGGCTGAGGGGAGTCGCAGTAGGATCTAACTAACCCACCTAGTCCACAGGCTAAGGGGAGTCGCAGTAGGATCTAACTAACCCACCTAGTCCACAGGCTGAGGGGAGTCGCAGTAGGATCTAACTAACCCACCTAGTCCACAGGCTGAGGGGAGTCGCAGTAGGATCTAACTAACCCACCTAGTCCACAGGCTGAGGGGAGTCGCAGTAGGATCTAACTAACCCACCTAGTCCACAGGCTGAGGGAAGTCGCAGTAGGATCTGACTACAGTGAGCAGCTGCTTCCCTCCTTCCTCTCCGGAGAGGTTTTGCATCCCTTTGGAAGATGAGAGGAGCTGATAGGTGAAAGGCGTACTGGTGAGAGGTAGGCCCCCTGTAAAGCCTCCTCCCTCTCTCTCTTCCCCTGGTCAGGACAGGTGAATGGGAGGGGACTTGGTCTGTTGCTAGGAGACAGAATCCCTGGTTACAGGAGGTGTTGTTTTATTGTAACAGCAGGTCTGGAAGCTATAGGAGGAGAAAGAGGTGTGTGTGTGTGTGTGTGTGTGTGTGTGTGTGTGTGTGTGTGTGTGTGTGTGTGTGGTGTGTGGTGTGTGTGTGTGTGTGTGTGTGTGTGTGTGTGTGTGTGTGTGTGTGTGTGTGTGTGTGTGTGTGTGTGTGTGTGTGTGTGTGTGTGTGTGTGTGTGTGTGTGTGTGCGTGCGTGCGTGCGTGCGTGCGTGCGTGCGTGCGTGCGTGCGTGCGTGCGCGCGTTTCAAGTTTTAATGTCACATGCACAAGTACAGTGAAATGCCTTTCTTGCAAACTCAAAACTCAACAATGCAATAATCAATAACAACGTATTACTAGAAAAAAAACACACCAGAAACAAGAATATGAAATATACAAAGTAAGTTAGTATACTATTTACAGGAAATATTTAAAAAGTCAGATCCAATGCCATAGTAACATGTGCAGGGATACTGGAGTGATGGAGGTAGATATGTATAGGGGTAAGGGGACAGGGATACTGGAGTAATGGAGGTAGATATGTATAGGGGTAAGGGGACAGGGATACTGGAGTGATGGAGGTAGATATGTATAGGGGTAAGGGGACAGGGATACTGGAGTGATGGAGGTAGATATGTATAGGGGTAAGGGGACAGGGATACTGGAGTGATGGAGGTAGATATGTATAGGGGTAAGGGGACAGGGATACTGGAGTGATGGAGGTAGATATGTATAGGGGTAAGGGGACAGGGATACTGGAGTGATGGAGGTAGATATGTATAGGGGTAAGGGGACAGGGATACTGGAGTAATGGAGGTAGATATGTATAGGGGTAAGGGGACAGGGATACTGGAGTGATGGAGGTAGATATGTATAGGGGTAAGGGGACAGGGATACTGGAGTGATGGAGGGTAGATATGTATAGGGGTAAGGGGACAGGGATACTGGAGTGATGGAGGTAGATATGTATAGGGGTAAGGGGACAGGGATACTGGAGTAATGGAGGTAGATATGTATAGGGGTAAGGGGACAGGGATACTGGAGTGATGGAGGTAGATATGTATAGGGGTAAGGGGACAGGGATACTGGAGTGATGGAGGTAGATATGTATAGGGGTAAGGAGACAGGGATACTGGAGTGATGGAGGTAGATATGTATAGGGGTAAGGGGACAGGGATACTGGAGTGATGGAGGTAGATATGTATAGGGGTAAGGGGACAGGGATACTGGAGTGATGGAGGTAGATATGTATAGGGGTAAGGGGACAGGGATAGTGGAGTGATGGAGGTAGATATGTATAGGGGTAAGGGGACAGGGATACTGGAGTGATGGAGGTGGATATGTATAGAGGTAAGGGGACAGGGATACTGGAGTGATGGAGGTAGATATGTATAGGGGTAAGGAGACAGGGATACTGGAGTGATGGAGGTAGATATGTATAGGGGTAAGGGGACAGGGATACTGGAGTGATGGAGGTAGATATGTATAGGGGTAAGGGGACAGGGATACTGGAGTGATGGAGGTAGATATGTATAGGGGTAAGGAGACAGGGATACTGGAGTGATGGAGGTAGATATGTATAGGGGTAAGGGGACAGGGATACTGGAGTGATGGAGGTAGATATGGATAGGGGTAAGGGGACAGGGATACTGGAGTGATGGAGGTAGATATGTATAGGTTAAGGAGACAGGGATACTGGAGTGATGGAGGTAGATATGTATAGGGGTAAGGGGACAGGGATACTGGAGTGATGGAGGTAGATATGTATAGGGGTAAGGGGACAGGGATACTGGAGTGATGGAGGTAGATATGTATAGGGGTAAGGGGTCAGGGATACTGGAGTGATGGAGGTAGATATGTATAGGTTAAGGAGACAGGGACACTGGAGTGATGGAGGTAGATATGTATAGGGGTAAGGAGACAGGGATACTGGAGTGATGGAGGTAGATATGTATAGGTTAAGGAGACAGGGACACTGGAGTGATGGAGGTAGATATGTATAGGGGTAAGGGGACAGGGATACTGGAGTGATGGAGGTAGATATGTATAGGGGTAAGGGGACAGGGATACTGGAGTGATGGAGGTAGATATGTATAGGGGTAAGGAGACAGGGATACTGGAGTGATGGAGGTAGATATGTATAGGGGTAAGGAGACAGGGATACTGGAGTGATGGAGGTAGATATGTATAGGGGTAAGGGGACAGGGATACTGGAGTGATGGAGGTAGCTATGTATAGGGGTAAGGGGACAGGGATACTGGAGTGATGGAGGTAGCTATGTATAGGGGTAAGGGGACAGGGATACTGGAGTGATGGAGGTAGATATGTATAGGGGTAAGGGGACAGGGATACTGGAGTGATGGAGGTAGATATGTATAGGGGTAAGGGGACAGGGATACTGGAGTGATGGAGGTAGATATGTATAGGGGTAAGGGGACAGGGATACTGGAGTGATGGAGGTAGATATGTATAGGGGTAAGGTGACAGGGATACTGGAGTGATGGAGGTAGATATGTATAGGGGTAAGGGGACAGGGATACTGGAGTGATGGAGGTAGATATGTATAGGGCTAAGGAGACAGGGATACTGGAGTGATGGAGGTAGATATGTATAGGGGTAAGGAGACAGGGATACTGGAGTGATGGAGGTAGATATGTATAGGGGTAAGGGGACAGGGATAGTGGAGTGATGGAGGTAGATATGTATAGGGGTAAGGGAACAGGGATACTGGAGTGATGGAGGTAGATATGTATAGGGGTAAGGGGACAGGGATACTGGAGTGATGGAGGTAGATATGTATAGGGGTAAGGGGACAGGGATACTGGAGTGATGGAGGTAGATATGTATAGGGGTAAGGAGACAGGGATACTGGAGTGATGGAGGTAGATATGTATAGGGGTAAGGGGACAGGGATACTGGAGTGATGGAGGTAGATATGTATAGGGGTAAGGTTACTAGGCAACAGAATATATATACGATAAACAGAGTAGCATCAGCTTGTATGTGAGTGGGTGCGCGGGTGTGTATATTATGTGTGAGTGAGTGTGTGTTGGAGTGACAGTGTGTGTGAGTGTGTAGGGCCTTGTGAGTGTGTCCTTATACACCCCCACCAATACGAAGATACAAGGTATAACTCAGATCGTCTGTGTAGCTATTTTGTTTATTATTTTGTCTATTTATCAGTCTTATGTCTTGGGGGTAGAAGCTGTTCTAGAGCCTGTTGGTGTCAGACGTGATGCACCGGTACCGCCTGCCGTGCGGCAGCAGAGAAAATAGTCCATGGCTTGGGTGGTTGGAGTCTTTGATGATTCTCCAGGCCTTCATTTCACACCGCCTGATACAGAGGTCCTGGATGACATGGAGCTCGGCCCCAGTGAGGTTCTGGTCTGTCCGCACCACCCTCTGTAGCGCCATGCGATAGAGGGCGGTGCTGTTGCCATACCAAGCAGTGATGCAGCCGGTCAATATGCTCTCAGTGGTACAGCTGTAGAACTTTTTGAGGATTTGAGGGCCCATGCCAAACTTTTTCAGACCTCCTGAGCGGGAGAAGAGGCACTGTCGCACCTTCTTTGCGACTTCGTAATGGACTGTAGCCCCCGGCGGGCGTTGGAGCCTGTGTAATATGATTCCACCTGATTCCTATATTGTCCTTTTGCCCATTTGATGACTCTGCAGAGGTCATAGCGGGACTTCTTGTACTTGATCCTGTCTTCGGCCGTAGCATCAGGGTTGTCTACGATAGCTCTCTGTGTGGTAGCTCTGCTCTTTAGTTTAGCGCCAACTTCGGTGTTAACCCAGGGCTTTTTATTGGGGAAGCAGCAAACCATCACCGTGGGGACAACGTCGCCGATGCTTTTCCTAACGAAGCCGGTGACGGAGGTGGTTAGCTCGTCGGTGTTATCAGCGGAGTCTCAAAACATATTCCCATCAGCGCTAGCAAAGCAGTCCATTGGTGACCATTTCTCAACGGAGAGAGTCACGGGTACTTCCTGTTACAGTACGGAGTCATGATCTGCTTTGAGGGAGGGGCTTGTGGGTAGAAGATTGATTGGAGACGTGTTGATGGAAGTTGGGCGTCACGTGACTTAATGACGCAGAATTAAAATCACAGGCAACCAAAAAAGCAGCCTCTGGATGTTTATAGCCTCGTACAGTTCGTTAAGGTTTCCTGCTTGTTTATAGCCTCGTACAGTTCGTTAAGGTTTCCTGCTTGTTTATAGCCTCGTACAGTTCGTTAAGGTTTCCTGCTTGTTTATAGCCTCGTACAGTTCGTTAAGGTTTCCTGCTTGTTTATAGCCTCGTACAGTTCGTTAAGGTTTCCTGCTTGTTTATAGCCTCGTACAGTTCGTTAAGGTTTCCTGCTTGTTTATAGCCTCGTACACGTCGTTAAGGTTTCCTGCTTGTTTATAGCCTCGTACAGTTCGTTAAGGTTTCCTGCTTGTTCATAGCCTCGTACAGTTCGTTAAGGTTTCCTGCTTGTTCATAGCCTCGTACAGTTCGTTAAGTTTTCCTGCTTGTTTATAGCCTCGTACAGTTCGTTAAGTGCCAGCTTGTTCTATTTATTGTCTTGTGGTGGAATGTATACAACAGTCACGATAACAGCTGAAAACTCCCTCGGGAGGTAGAAGGGTCTGCATTTGACCATCAGGTATTCCAAGACGGGTGAGCAGTGGGTAGACACTTCCACCGCGCTGGAATTAGCACACCAGTTGGAGTTGGTGAAGAGGCAAACCCCTCCCCCCCTCGATTTCCCCGACTCCACTGTCCTGTCCGCCCGGTGAATGGAGAATCCATCGAGTTGGATAGCCGTGGGGGGGTATCTTGTCCGAGAGCCATGTTTCTGAAAAGCAAAGACAATATTGCAGTTCCGAGAGTCCCTTTGGTAGCAAATCCGCGATCAGAGGTCATCCATCTTATTATCAAGTGACAGTACATTAGCCAGGAGAATGGAGGGAAGAGGTGGCCGGTTTTCCCTTCGCCTTAATCTCACCAGGATCCCCACTCTCTTGCCTCTGTAACACCGGCTTTTCCTCTTGGGTAGCCGGAAAATTGGGTTAGAATTATAGAGAGCCCAGGACTGTCAGAACGGCTGATGTGGATGTGGTTTAGGAGTCAAACGCAGGACACAGACTTTACTAAACGAAAAAATAATAACACTGGGCCTCAACTAATCAGGAGGCGAACGATTACGCAGCAGTGCGTAAAACACCTAAATACTATAGCGCACGAAATACAGTGCGACTGTCCTGAACATACAAATAGCAAAAACGAGCAGCACCAAAAGACAGGCGGAACAATTACACACAACACACAACTAACAAAACGAGAAACTTATAGGAGACATAATTAACACTAAAAGGAAACAGGTGTACAGTGGGGAGAACAAGTATTTGATACACTGCCGATTTTGCAGGTTTTCCTACTTACAAAGCATGTAGAGGTCTGTAATTTTTATCATAGGTACACTTCAACTGTGAGAGACGGAATCTAAAACAAAAATCCAGAAAATCACATTGTATGATTTTTAAGTAATACATTTGCATTTTATTGCATGACATAAGTATTTGATCACCTACCAACCAGTAAGAATTCCGGCTCTCACAGACCTGTTAGTTTTTCTTTAAGAAGCCCTCCTGTTCTCCACTCATTACCTGTATTAACTGCACCTGTTTGAACTCGTTACCTGTATAAAAGACACCTGTCCACACACTCAATCAAACAGACTCCAACCTCTCCACAATGGCCAAAACCAGAGAGCTGTGTAAGGACATCAGGGATAAAATTGTAGACCTGCACAAGGCTGGGATGGGCTACAGGACAATAGGCAAGCAGCTTGGTGAGAAGGCAACAACTGTTGGCGCAATTATTAGAAAATGGAAGAAGTTCAAGATGACGGTCAATCACCCTCGGTCTGGGGCTCCATGCAAGATCTCACCTCGTGAGGCATCAATGATCATGACGAAGGTGAGGGATCAGCCCAGAACTACACGGCAGGACCTGGTCAATGACCTGAAGAGAGCTGGGACCACAGTCTCAAAGAAAACCATTAGTAACGCACCACGCCGTCATGGATTAAAATCCTGCAGCGCACGCAAGGTCCCCCTGCTCAAGCCAGCGCATGTCCAGGCCCGTCTGAAGTTTTCCAATGACCATCTGGATGATCCAGAGGAGGAATGGGAGAAGGTCATGTGGTCTGATGAGACAAAAATAGAGCTTTTTGGTCTAAACTCCACTCGCCATGTTTGGAGGAAGAAGAAGGATGAGTACAACCCCAAGAACACCATCCCAACCGTGAAGCATGGAGGTGGAAACATCATTCTTTGGGGATGCTTTTCTGCAAAGGGGACAGGACGACTGCACCGTATTGAGGGGAGGATGGATGGGGCCATGTATCGCGAGATCTTGGCCAACAACCTCCTTCCCTCAGTAAGAGCATTGAAGATGGGTCGTGGCTGGGTCTTCCAGCATGACAACGACCCGAAACACACATCCAGGGCAACTAAGGAGTGGCTCCGTAAGAAGCATCTCAAGGTCCTGGAGTGGCCTATCCAGTCTCCAGACCTGAACCCAATAGAAAATCTTTGGAGGGAGCTGAAAGTCTGTATTGCCCAGTGACAGCCCCGAAACCTGAAGGATCTAGAGAAGGTCTGTATGGAGGAGTGGGCCAAAATCCCTGCTGCAGTGTGTGCAAACCTGGTCAAGACCTACAGGAAACGTATTATCTCTGTAATTGCAAACAAAGGTTTCTGTACCAAATATTAAGTTCTGCTTTTCTGATGTATCAAATACTTATGTCATGCAATAAAATGCAAATGAATTACTTAAAAATCATACAATGTGATTTTCTGAATTTTTGTTTTAGATTCCGTCTCTCACAGTTCAAGTGTACCTATGATAAAAATTACAGACCTCTACATGCTTTGTAATTAGGAAAACCTGCAAAATTGGCAGTGTATCAAATACTTGTTCTCCCCACTGTACAAAGAAGACAAAACCAAACAAACATCGATAACATACAACGGTGGCAGCTAGTACTCCGGGGACGACGACCGCCGAAGCCTGCCCGAGCAAGGAGGAGGAGCAGCCTCGGCCGAAACCGTGACAGTACCCCCCCCTTGACGCGCGGCTCCAGCCGTGCGCCGACCCCGGCCTCGGGGACGACCAGGAGGACGCGGAGCAGGGCGCGTGGGATGACCACGGTGGAACTCAGTCAGGAGAGACGGGTCTAAGATGTCCCTCCTCGGCACCCAGCACCGTTCCTCCGGGCCGTACCCCTCCCACTCCACGAGATATTGGAGACCCCCCATCCGACGTCTCGAATCCAAGATGGACCGAACTGTGTACGCCGGAGCCCCCTCGATGTCCAGTGGGGGCGGAGGAGTCTCTCCAATCTCACAGTCCTGGAGTGGACCAGCTACCACCGGCCTGAGAAGAGACACATGGAATGAGGGGTTAACGTGATAATCAATAGGCAGTTGTAACCTGTAACACACCTCGTTCAGTCTCCTCAGGACTTTAAAAGGCCCCACAAACCGCCGACCCAGCTTCCGGCAGGGCAGGCGGAGGGGCAGGTTTCTGGTCGAGAGCCAGACTCGATCTCCAGGTGCGTACACCGGACCCTCACTGCGGTGGAGATCGGCGCTCGCCTTTTGTCGACGGATGGCCCGCTGCAGATGGACGTGTGCAGCGTTCCACATCTCCTCCGAGCGGCGCACCCACTCATCCACCGCAGGGGCCTCGATCTGGCTCTGATGCCATGGTGCCAGAACCGGCTGGTACCCTAACACACATTGGAAAGGGGTTAGGTTGGTGGAGGAGTGGCGGAGAGAGTTCTGTGCCATCTCTGCCCAGGGGATATACCTCGCCCACTCCTCCGGCCGGCCCTGGCAATACGATCTCAGAAACCTACCCACATCCTGGTTCACTCGTTCTACCTGCCCATTGCTCTCCGGGTGGTACCCCGAGGTAAGGCTCACCGAGACCCCCAAGCGCTCCATGAACGCCCTCCAGACTCTGGAGGTGAACTGGGGACCTCGATCAGACACTATATCCTCGGGTACCCCGTAGTGCCGAAAGACGTGGGTGAATAGTGCCTCAGCGGTCTGTAGGGCAGTAGGGAGACCCGGCATTGGGAGGAGACGACAGGCCTTAGAGAACCGATCCACAACGACCAGTATAGTGGTATTCCCCTGAGAGGGGGAAGGTCTGTAACGAAATCCACCGAGAGGTGAGACCAGGGTCGTTGTGGAACGGGCAGGGGTTGTAACTTCCCCCTGGGCAGGTGTCTAGGCGCCTTACACTGGGCGCACACCGAGCAGGAGGAGACATAAACCCTCACATCCCTGGCTAACGTTGGCCACCAGTACCTAGCGCAAAGGCAGTGCACTGTCCGGCCAATACCTGGATGTCCAGAGGAGGGGGACGTGTGAGCCCAATAAATCAGTCGATCCCGAACCTCGAGCGGAACGTACGTCCGACCCACAGGACACTGTGGAGGACTAGGGTCGGTACGCAACGCCCGCTCGATTTCCGTATCGACCTCCCACACTACCGGTCCCACCAGACAAGATTCCGGCAGTATGGGAGTGGGCTCAATGGACCTCTCCTCTGTGTCATACTGCCGGGACAGGGCGTCTGCCTTACCGTTCTGGGACCCAGGGATGTACGTGATTTTAAATACGAACCGGGCTAGAAACATGTTCCACCGAGCCTGAAGAGGGTTCAATCTCCTAGCTGCCCGGATGTACTCCAGGTTACGGTGGTCAATCAAAATGAGAAAAGGGTGTTGAGCCCCCTCAAGCCAATGCCTCCACACCTTTAGGGCCTGTACCATGGCTAACAGCTCCCTGTCCCCTACGTCATAATTTCGCTCCGCTGGGCTGAGCTTCTTGGAGTAAAAAGCACAGGGGCGGAGTTTAGGTGGCGTGCCGGACCGTTGCGATAGTACGGCCTCAATACCGGCCTCTGACGCGTCCACCTCTACCTGAAATGGTAAAGCGGGGTCCGGATGCGCAGCACCCTGTCCGCCTCAGCAGACCACTGCAAGCGCGCCGGACCCCCCTTCAGAAGAGACGTTATGGGAGCTGCCACCTGTCCAAAACCCCGGATAAATCTCCGGTAGTAATCGAAACCGTGACAAGGACAGATGAGTCGAAGTAGAAGCCGGAATTGGGTAACTGAGTAACTGCCGATCTGATGTTCAAGAGTTCTTGTCGGTTGTAAGAAATAATAGCGGATATATTTTGTGACAATAAAGTAAAAATAAACAACAAAAATAATAATAAAATAGCAAAGTTGGGTCAGAGATTGAAATGGAGGCCATCCAGTACGGAGCCATCTTGAGGTGTGTGTGTATATGTGTGTGTGTGTGTGTATGTGCGTGTGTGTATGTCTGTGATTGTGTGTATGTGCGTGTGTGTATGTCTGTGTGTGTGTGTATAGCTGGCTGGCTGACACACACCGTCTATTCACAGGGCTCAGTTTAATCTCCTGACTGGATCCTGTTTTACAAGGGATTCTGGGAAAACGACTGATCTTATTGACTGATAGAGTTTTAGGGGAGGAGTCTGCTGACCCAAAACAAAACACTTCAGCACCTCAGATTTGAAAAGTTTACAACTACACAGTTTGTATTTGAATACAATTCATGAATTAAGTTTCAATTAACTTCCTGAATTACACATCTATTACCCCAGCTTCCTCTTCCTCTACTCCTACCTCTGTACTCTTGTTGTGGGTATCAAATCAAATCAAATCAAACGTTATTGGCCACATGCGCCGAATACAACAGGTGCAAATGCTTACTTACAGCCCTTAACCAACAGTGCATTTATTTTTTTAATAAAAAGGTAAAATAAAACAACAACAAAAATAGTGTTGAGAAAAAAAGAGCAGAAGTAAAATAAAATAACAGTAGGGAGGCTATATATACAGGGGGTTACCGGTGCAGAGTCAACGTGCGGGGGCACCGGCTAGTTGAGGTAGTTGAAGTAATATGTACATGTGGGTAGAGTTAAAGTGACTATGCATAAATACTTAACAGAGTAGCGGCAGTGTGTTCTGTCTGCATCTGTTGCCTCAGGAGTTGTGAGCTCTGTAGTCATTCCTTTCTGTCTTCCCTGACATGATACTATCTGGCTAGATAGATTTGCATCATGGTGTGTGTGTGTGTGTGTGTGTGTGTGTGTGTGTGTGTGTGTGTGTGTGTGTGTGTGTGTGTGTGTGTGTGAGTTAATCAGGACCAGACTGGTTTGGCCTGTTGCGTTCAGGTACATTTCCACTGAAAACAAAAGATACCCAACCTTCTAAACACAAAATTCTAAACCCATTATTCTAAAACCAATACTCCACGAGAGAGGACAGGAACTGGTTGAGAATAAACCATTCTCTGACATCATGATGATCAGAGATAAACCTGTAGTAATGACTGGTTCTTAGTCAGGATGATCAGAGATAAACCTGTAGTAATGACTGGTTCTTAGTCAGGATGATCAGAGATAAACCTGTAGTAATGACTGGTTCTTAGTCAGGATGATCAGAGATAAACCTGTAGTAATGACTGGTTCTTAGTCAGGATGATCAGAGATAAACCTGTAGTAATGACTGGTTCTTAGTCAGGATGATCAGAGATAAACCTGTAGTAATGGTAACAAGTATTTCCTCCTCATTTTCAAATCTTCAAAAGATTTACACTGAACAAAAATATAAATGCAACATGTAAAGTGTTGGTCCCATGTTTCATGAGCTGAAAGATCCCAGAAATTTTTCATATGCACAAAAAGCGTATCTATCTAAAATTTTGTGCACAAATATGTTCACATCACTGTTAGTGAGCATTTCTCCTTTGCCAAGATAATCCATCCACATGACAGGTGTGGCATATCAAGAAGCTGATTAAACATTATGATCATTACACAGGTGCACCTTGTGCTGGGGACAATAAAAGGCCACTCTAAAATGTGCAGCTTTGTCCCACAACACAATACCACGGATGTCTCAAGTTTTGAGGGAGCGTGCAATTGGCATGTTGACTTCAGGAATGTCCACCAGAGCTGTTGCCAGATAATTGAATGTTAATTTCTCTACCATAAGCCAATGTCATTTTAGAGAATTTGGCAGTACGTCCAACTGGCTTCACAACCGCAGACCATGTGTATGGCGTTGTGTGGGCGAGCCCATGTACGACTTGGCTGCTTTCTCATCATACAGTGGCTTGCGAAAGTATTCACCCCCCTTGGCATTTTTCCTATTTTGTTGCCTTACAACCTGGAATTAAAATAAAAAAATTTAGGGGTTTGTATCATTTGATTTACACAACATGCTTACCACTTTGAAGATGCAAAATATTTTTTCTTGTGAAACAAACAAGAAAAAAAAAAAGAAAACTTGAGCGTGCATAACAATTCACCCCCCCCCCCCAAAGTCAATACTTTGTAGAGCCACCTTTTGCAGCAATTACAGCTGCAAGTCTCTTGGGGTATGTCTCTATAAGCTTGGCACATCTAGCCACTGGGATTTTTGCCCATTCTTCAAGGCAAAACTACTCCAGCTCCTTCAAGTTGGATGGGTTCCGCTGGTGTACAGCAATCTTTAAGTCATACCACAGATTCTCAATTGGATTGAGGTCTGGGCTTTGACTAGGCCATTCCAAGACATTTAAATGTTTCCCCTTAAACCACTCAAGTGTTGCTTTAGCAGTATGCTTAGGGTCATTGTCCTGCTGGAAGGTGAACCTCTGTCCCAGTCTCAAATCTCTGGAAGACTGAAACAGGTTTCCCTCAAGAATTTCCCTGTATTTAGCGCCATCCATCATTCCTTTATTTCTGACCAGTTTCCCAGTCCCTGCCGATGAAAATCATCCCCACAGCATGATGCTGCCACCACCATGCTTCACTGTGGGGATGGTGTTCTCGGGGTGATGAGAGGTGTTGAGTTTGTGCCAGACATAGCGTTTTCCTTGATGGCCAAAAAGCTAAATTTTCATCTCATCTGACCAGAGTACCTCCTTCCATATGTTTGGGGAGTCTCCCACATTCCTTTTGGCGAACACCAAATGTGTTCGCTTATTTTTTTCTTTAAGCAATGGCTTTTTTCTTGCCACTCTTCAGTAAAGCCCAGCTCTGTGGAGTGTATGGCTTAAAGTGGTCCTATGGACAGATACTCCATTCTCCGCTGTGGAGCTTTGCAGCTCCTTCAGGGTTATCTTTGGTCTCTTTGTTGCCTCTCTGATTAATGCCTTCCTTGCCTGGTCTGTGAGTTTTGGTGGGCGGCCCTCTCTTGGCAGGTTTGTTGTGGTGCCATATTCTTTAAATTTTTTTATAATGGATTTAATGGTGCTCCGTGGGATGTTCAAAGTTTCAGATATTTATTATAACCCAACCCTGATCTGTACTTCTCCACAACTTTGTCCCTGACCTGTTTGGAGAGCTCCTTGGTCTTCATGGTGGTGCTTGGTCGTGCCCCTTGCTTAGTGGTGTTGCAGACTCTGGGGTCTTTCAGAACAGGTGTATATATACTGAGATCATGTGACAGATCATGTGACACTTAGATTTCACACAGGTTGTCACGCCCTGACTCAGGGGACTCGTATATGTTGAGTCAGGGTGTGTATATTCTGTGTTGTGTTTATTCTATGTTGTCCATCTAGTATGTGTGGATCTATGTTGGCCGGTGTGGTTCCCAATCAGAGGCAGCTGTCGCTCGTTGTCATACTTAGGCAGTCTATTGGCACTGTGTAGTTGTGGGATCTTGTTCCGTGTAAGGTATGTTGTGTGTTCTACCTTGGACTTCACGTTTCGTTTGTTGTTTTGTCGTTGTGTTGATAAGTTAATAAACATGTACGCATATCACGCTGCGCCTTGGTCTGACCCGTCCTTGACCGAACGTGACAGAATTACAGAGGAGGAGGCCGTCCGTTATTGGGAGGCGATGAAGGTAGATGCCCAGGTAGGAGAGGAGAAACGGCACAAACAGTGCCGACGACGGAGACCCGAGAGGCAACCCCAAGAAAAATGTTTGGGGGGGGCACACGGGGTGGACGACGAGGCAGCAGGAGGCCGTGGAAGGGCAGATCTGCAGGTTAGGAGAGGAGGCGGGAGCAGGAGTTATCCGGTCATAGGGAGGCGCTACAGGAGGCTCAAAGGGAGAAGGAAATAGTGGAGGCACGGAGAGAGGAGCTGGTTAGGCAGCAGAAGGAGGGGGGGTTAATAAAGGGACACAGTCCTACTCCTCGCACCAAGTCAGTGGTGCGTGTCACCAGTCCGGTCCAGCCCGTTCCTGCTGCTCGCACCAAGCCAGTGGTGCGTGTTCCCACCGGCCCGGCCCGTTCCTGCTCCTCGCACCAAGCTAGTGGTGCGTGTTCCCAGTCCGGTATGGCCTGTTCCTGCTCCTCGCACCAAGCCAGTGGTGCGCGTCGCCAGTCCGGCCCGGCCTGTTCCTGCTCCTCGCACCAAGCCAGTGGTGCGCGTCGCCAGTCTGGCCCGGCCTGCTCCTCGCACCAAACCAGTGGTGCGCGTCGCAAGTCAGCCCGGCCTGTTCCTGCTCCTCGCACCAAGCTTGTGGTGCGTGTGTCCAGTCCGGCACGGCCCTGCCCGTTCCACCGGTGCCTGGTCCGGCACCGGTCAGCGGCTCCACTCCTGAGCCAGAGCAGTCCGCTCCACCGGGGTCCAGTCCAGCTCCGGTCAGCGGCTCCACTCCGGAGCCAGAGCAGTCCGCTCCACCGGTGCCTGATCCAGCTCTGGTCAGCTGCTCCACTCCGGAGCCAGAGCAGTCCGCTCCACCGGGGTCTAGTCCAGCTCCGGTCAGCGGCTCCACTTCGGAGCCAGAGGAGTCCGCTCCACCGGGGTCCAGTCCAGCTCCGGTCAGCGGCTCCACTCCGGAGCCAGAGCAGTCCGCTCCACCGGGGTCCAGTCCAGCTCCGGTCAGCGGCTCCACTCCGGAGCCAGAGGAGTCCGCTCCACCGGGGTCCAATCCAGCTTCGGTCAGCGGCTCCACTCCGGAGCCAGAGCAGTCCGCTCCACCGGTGCCTGATCCAGCTCCGGTCAGCTGCTCCACTCCGGAGCCAGAGCAGTCCGCTCCACCGGGTCCAGTCCAGCTCCGGTCAGCGGCTCCACTCCGGAGCCAGAGGAGTCCGCTCCACCGGGGTCCAGTCCAGCTCCGGTCAGCGGCTCCACTCCGGAGCCAGAGCAGTCCGCTCCACCGGTGCCCAGTCCAGCTCCGGTCAGCGGCTCCAGTCCAGACCATAACGTCAGCTCCTCTCCAGGTTCGGGGTCTCCCACACCAGGGTCCAGACAGGGCCTGGCGTATCGTGGGAGGAAGGAGAGGGGAAGCAGTGCGCCGAGGTCCAGACTGGACCAGGGGCGCAACAGGGAGGCGGAGAGAAAGAGGTCGTCTCGCCCGGAGCCGGATCCGCCTCTGAGGCGGAATGCCCACCCGGCCCCTACCCTGTTAAGTGAAGGTTGTGCGGTCGGAGTTCGCACCTTTGGGGGGGGTACTGTCACGCCCTGACTCAGGGGACTCGTATATGTTGAGTCAGGGTGTGTATATTCTGTGTTGTGTTTATTCTATGTTGTAAATCTAGTATGTGTGGATCTATGTTGGCCGGTGTGGTTCCCAATCAGAGGCAGCTGTCGCCCGTTGTCATACTTAGGCAGTCTATTGGCACTGTGTAGTTGTGGGATCTTGTTCCGTGTAAGGTATGTTGTGTGTTCTACCTTGGACTTCACGTTTCGTTTGTTGTTTTGTCGTTGTGTTGATAAGTTAATAAACATGTACGCATATCACGCTGTGCCTTGGTCTGACCCGTCCTTGAACGAACGTGACACAGGTGGACTTTAATTAACTAATTATGTGACTTCTGAAGGTAATTGGTTGCACCAGATCTTATTTAGGGGCTTCATAGCAAAGGGGGTGAATACAGTAATTTTTTCCATTTCACTTCACCAATTTGGACTATTTTGTGTATGTCCATTACATGAAATCCAAATAAAAATCAATTTAAATTACAAGTTGTAATGCAACAAAATAGGAAAAACGCCAAGGGGCATGAATACTTTTGCAAGGCACTGTAGGCCGGGTCCACATAGGACTGAGGTGGCTTCCCGTAGACACTGTAAGCAGTGGCAGTGGCCCATGTAGGACCGGTCCATGTTGCATGGCTGTTGGTTAGAGAACCAACCGAGGACTGGCGTGTGTCCGAGCTCTCCTCTCTCTCACCTCTGAACTGAACTAAATGAGAGGAGGAGGAGCCAGATGACGAGGTTATACACCCCAGAAAGAATGCTAACGATTCAATAAAACCCTTCTGCTTCAGGTGCTTTCTGACATCAGATAAATGAAGGACAAGTGATTTGAAAGCCATTAAAAACAGATTTCACACGTACAATGACTCAGTGGTTTGAGAGTTTAAGGAATGAGTTAGTGTATTATTCAGTGAATGTATCAAGAGTGATCAAGCAGATTGCTACCGTAATGAAGCAGAAACCTAATAGTATGACTCAAAGAACAAAACAAACAATGATTAAATCTAGTTATTCTAACTAGAAGATTAAAGTAAAAGTTTACAATAAAAATAATCTTCCCAAATGCTCAGGAACGCTGTGTACTACTCCCTTCACAGAACAGCGCAAACTGGCTCTAACCAGAATAGAAAGAGGAGTGGGAGGCCCCGGTGCACAACTGAGCAAGAGGACAAATACATTAGAGTGTCTAGTTTGAGAAACAGACGCCTCACAGGTCCTCAACTGGCAGCTTCATTAAATAGTACCCGCAAAACACCAGTCTCAACGTCAACAGTGAAGAGGCGACTCCGGGATGCTGACCTTCTAGGCAGAGTTGCAAAGGAAAAGCCATATGAGCTATGTCCAGAATACAGTATGTACAGCAGTAGTTATATAGGATGAGCTATGTCCAGAATACTCTCAGACCATGAGAAAGACAATTCTCTGATCTGATGAAATCAAGATTGAACTCTTTGGCCTGAATGCCAAGCGTCACGTCTGGAGGAAAACTGGCACCATCCCTACGGTGAAGCATGGTGGTGGCAGCATCATGCTGTAGGAATGTTTTTCAGCGGCAGGGACTGGGAGACTAGTCAGAATCAAGGGAAAGATGAACAGAGCAAAGTACAGAGAGATCCTTCATGAAAATCTGCTACAGATCGCTCAGGACCTCACACTGGGGTGAAGGTTCACCTTCCAACAGGACAACAACCCTAAGCACACAGCCAAGACAACGCAGGAGTGGCTTCGGGACAAGTCTCTGAATGTCCTTGAGTGGCACAGCCAGAGCCCGGACTTGAACCTGATTGAACATCTCTGGAGACTTGAAAATAGCTGTACAGCGACGCTCCCCATCCATCCAATTTCCCGAATGCACTGTAGGTGTGGCTATACCTTAGAGCTGGTGTTACATTGAAACGGATCCCTCTAAGACCAGGCAGGTTAACAGTACTCAGCACTGCTGCTGCTGCCAGCCTAATAGCTGGGTCATTCCTACAATGCGGTTCCTTTTGGACCTCATAACGTTTTGGGGGAAAAAAAGTGTATATTAAAAAAAATCAAATAAAGTATTCTATCAGGAAAAAGGACATTTGACATTCAGAAAAACATTTTGGTTAAGCTCAGGCACTACATCTTTCTAGGTGCATTTTCCAGCCTGTTAGGTGCATAATCCTAACAGGGTGGAACCTAACAGGGTTGACATTCACGGCCTAAATTAGCCATAGCTCTGTGAGTGAGCAAGATTGAGCTAGCATAATGGTTAACACTTGAACAGGATTTTAACTTATATTTTAATATTTGGAAATTTTCTCTATAATTTTGCCTAACAGGGTGGAAATGTATGAGTGGGACATACAGACTAAGTAAATGAAACTTGGAAAAATAGTGTTTATAAAGGGGTTGTTTTCTTAAAGGAGAATTACAATAAACTAACAGGGTGGACAGTGATATCAGGGACACACGGATACAATAATCATGAAAAAAAAACGTTATTGATGATAGGGAATTTAACTAGGACTATAAAATAATGACATGTTTCTCGTGGAAGTTGATGAATAACACCCGGGGACATGGCAAAAAGAGCACTGAAAAAGAAGTGTCCATATTTTTGTGTTAAGGTAAAGGACACCTGACCTTATTTAAAGCCTTTTGTAATCCAGATTTTACACTAAATAAGAAGTGACAGAAAAGGCACTACATTGTAGGAATGACCCAGCTAGCTGCCCACTTCAGATCTCTAACGATGGACATAGACTACAGATAGACATTTGACCGTATATTATGACCACTTAATGAAGATAGATTTTTAAATCAAACTGTAATCTGACAAATTCAGAAAATATAGGCCTATTTAGACATTGTTTTATATCAGCTGATTAAACTGTAGTGCTTAGAGTGTTGAGGAAAGCCAGAGGGATTCACAAACTCTCTTCCTCCTCATTTAGCAGACGCTCTTATCCAGAGCGACTTACACTAGTGAGTGCATACATTTTCGTACTTGCCCCCCCCCCCCCCCCCCCCCCGGGAATTGAACCCACAACCCTAGCGTTGCAAGCGCCATACTCTACCAACTGAGCCAGCCACATAGGGCTGGGAGCGGGGAGGGGGGAGGAGCTGAGGGCGGAGAGGGGGGAGGAGCTGAGGGCGGAGAGGGGGGAGGAGCTGAGGGCGGAGAGGGGGGGAGGAGTGGGAGAGAAAACAGGAACAGAAACTGAAAACCAGTAGGACCAGTTGGGTCAGTCTGACACCCTCACCTGGCTTTCAAAGGTAATCACACCCCACTCTCTTCCTGAGAGAACAGCCTGGCTGACTCAAACTGCCATGACCAGAGGTGATCACACCCCACTCTCTTCCTGAGAGAACAGCCTGGCTGACTCAAACTGCCATGACCAGAGGTGATCACACCCCACTCTCTTCCTGAGAGAACAGCCTGGCTGACTCAAACTGCCATGACCAGAGGGGATCACACCCCACTCTCTTCCTGAGAGAACAGCCTGGCTGACTCAAACTGCCATGACCAGAGGTGATCACACCCCACTCTCTTCCTGAGAGAACAGCCTGGCTGACTCAAACTGCCATGACCAGAGGGGATCACACCCCACTCTCTTCCTGAGAGAACAGCCTGGCTGACTCAAACTGCCATGACCAGAGGGGATCACACCCCACTCTCTTCCTGAGAGAACAGCCTGGCTGACTCAAACTGCCATGACCAGAGGTGATCACACCCCACTCTCTTCCTGAGAGAACAGCCTGGCTGACTCAAACTGCCATGACCAGAGGTGATCACACCCCACTCTCTTCCTGAGAGAACAGCCTGGCTGACTCAAACTGCCATGACCAGAGGTGATCACACCCCACTCTCTTCCTGAGAGAACAGCCTGGCTGACTCAAACTGCCATGACCAGAGGTGATCACACCCCACTCTCTTCCTGAGAGAACAGCCTGGCTGACTCAAACTGCCATGACCAGAGGGGATCACACCCCACTCTCTTCCTGAGAGAACAGCCTGGCTGACTCAAACTGCCATGACCAGAGGTGATCACACCCCACTCTCTTCCTGAGAGAACAGCCTGGCTGACTCAAACTGCCATGACCAGAGGTGATCACACACCACTCTCTTCCTGAGAGAATAGCCTGGCTGACTGAAACTGCCAGAACAACTAAATTAAACATGAGCGCTACACACATTAATGGTATCATAAACGCTATTGTGTATAACTAACTACAGTGGGGAAAAAAAGTATTTAGTCAGCCACCAATTGTGCAAGTTCTCCCACTTAAAAAGATGAGAGAGGCCTGTAATTTTCATCATAGGTACACGTCAACTATGACAGACAAATTGAGAAGAAAAAAATCCAGAAAATCACATTGTAGGATTTTTAATGAATTTATTTGCAAATTATGGTGGAAAATAAGTATTTGGTCACCTACAAACAAGCAAGATTTCTGGCTCTCACAGACCTGTAACTTCTTCTTTAAGAGGCTCCTCTGTCCTCCACTCGTTACCTGTATTAATGGCACCTGTTTGAACTTGTTATCAGTATAAAAGACACCTGTCCACAACCTCAAACAGTCACACTCCAAACTCCACTATGGCCAAGACCCAAAGAGCTGTCAAAGGACACCAGAAACAAAATTGTAGACCTGCACCAGGCTGGGAAGACTGAATCTGCAATAGGTAAGCAGCTTGGTTTGAAGAAATCAACTGTGGGAGCAATTATTAGGAAATGGAAGACATACAAGACCACTGATAATCTCCCTCGATCTGGGGGGACCTAGTGAATGACCTGCAGAGAGCTGGGACCAAAGTAACAAAGCCTACCATCAGTAACACACTACGCCGCCAGGGACTCAAATCCTGCAGTGCCAGACGTGTCCCACTGCTTAAGCCAGTACATGTCCAGGCCCGTCTGAAGTTTGCTAGAGTGCATTTGGATGATCCAGAAGAGGATTGGGAGAATGTCATATGGTCAGATGAAACCAAAATAGAACTTTTTGGTAAAAACTCAACTCGTCGTGTTTGGAGGACAAAGAATGCTGAGTTGCATCCAAAGAACACCATACCTACTGTGAAGCATGGGGGTGGAAACATCATGCTTTGGGGCTGTTTTTCTGCAAAGGGACCAGGACGACTGATCCGTGTAAAGGAAAGAATGAATGGGGCCATGTGTCGTGAGATTTTGAGTGAAAACCTCCTTCCATCAACAAGGGCATTGAAGATGAAACGTGGCTGGGTCTTTCAGCATGACAATGATCCCAAAGACACCGCCCTGGCAACGAAGGAGTGGCTTCGTAAGAAGCATTTCAAGGTCCTGGAGTGGCCTAGCCAGTCTCCAGATCTCAACCCCATAGAAAATCTTTGGAGGGAGTTGAAAGTCCGTGTTGCCCAGCGACAGCCCCAAAACATCACTGCTCTAGAGGAGATCTGCATGGAGGAATGGGCCAAAATACATTTTACATTACATTTACATTTTAGTCATTTAGCAGACGCTCTTATCCAGAGCGACTTACAGTTAGTGAATACATTTTTTTTATACTGGCCCCCCGTGGGAATCGAACCCACAACCCTGGCGTTGCAAACGCCATGCTCTATCAACTGAGCTACATCCCTGCCGGCCATTCCCTCCCCTACCCTGGACGACGCTGGGCCAATTGTGCACCGCCCATGAGTCTCCCGGTCGCGGCCGGCTGCGACAGAGCCTGGATTCGAACCAGGATCTCTAGTGGCCTTCGACCACTGCGCCACTCAGGAGATGCCAGCAACAGTGTGTGAAAACCTTTTGAAGACTTACAGAAAACATTTGACCTGTGTCATTGCCAACAAAGGGTATATAACAAAGTATTGAGAAACTTTTGTTATTGACCAAATACTTATTTTCCACCATAATTTGCAAATAAATTCATAAAAAATCCTACAATGTGATTTTCTGGAGAAAAAAAATCTCATTTTGTCTGTCATAGTTGACGTGTACCTATGATGAAAATTACAGGCCTCTCTCATCTTTTTAAGTGGGAGAACTTGCACAATTGGTGGCTGACTAAATACTTTTTTCCCCCACTGTATACAAAGGAATACTGTCCAGCTTGTTGTTCTTTTGACAACACAATGGGATCTTTTAGGACACAATAAGATTATCATATTTCACCATCTCTTTCATTGACCGACGTTCTAGAAAGGAACCTTTCTGGAGATAGTGTAAAACAAAACAGGTATTTATTTACTTGTGTCAACTTTCAACACTTAATGGAAACTGATCTGAAAATCTACCAGCATCTTACAACGAAAACTTTGAAAGGATGTGACCTTTCTAAGGTTTGAAATATCTTGAGAGGCGTATGTGTCATCGTGGGTGGAGCTTTAGACAGGATGAGGTCTAAACCAGGATTATACCAGAGCAGAAATGAGTTAGGTGCTTTGGATCAAATCAAATCAAATGTTATTTGTCACATGCGCCTAATACAACAGGGGTAGACCTTACAGTGCGCACTACCCTCTGTAGTGCCTCGCGGTCGGAGGCCGAGCAGTTGCCATACCAGGCGGTGATGCAACCAGTCAGGATGGTGCAGCTGTAGAACCTTTTGAGGATCTGAGGACCCATGCCAAATATTTTCAGTCTCCTGAGGGAGAATAGGCTTTGTAGTGCCCTCTTCACGACTGTCTTGGTGTGTTTGGACCATGACAGCTTATTGGTGATGTGGACACCAAGGAACTTGAAGCTCTCAACCTGCTCCACTACAACCCTGTCGATGAGAATGGGGGCGGGCTTGGCCATGCAGTCATGGGTGAACAGGGAGTACAGGAGGGGACTGAGCACGCACCCCTGAGGGGCCCCCGTGTTGAGGATCAGCGTGGCAGATGTGTTGTTACCTACCCTTACCACCTGGGGGCGGCCCGTTAGGAAGTCCAGGATCCAGTTGCAGAGGGAGGTGTTTAGTCCCAGGGTCCTTAGCTTAGTGATGAGATTTGAGGGCACTATGTTGTTGAACGCTGAACTGTAGTCAATAAATAGCATTCTCACATAGGTGTTCCTTTTGTCCAGGTGGGAAAGGGCAGTGTGGAGCGCAATAGAAATTGCATCATCTGTGGATCTGTAAATTGGAGTGGGTCTAGGGTTTCTGGGATAATGGTGTTGATGTGAGCCATTACCAGCCTTTCAAAGCACTTCATGGCTACAGATGTGAGTGCTACGGGTCTGTAGTCATTTAGGCAGGTTACCTTAGTGTTCTTGGGCACAGGGACTATGGTGGTCTGCTTGAAACATGTTGGTATTACAGACTCAGTCAGGGACAGGTTAAAAATGTCAGTGAAGACACTTGCAAGTTGCTCAGCACATGCTCAGAGTACACGTCCTGGTAATCCGTCTGGACCTGCGGCCTTGTGAATGTTGACCTGTTTAAAGGTCTTACTCACATCAGCTACGGAGAGCGTGATCACATAGTCATCCGGAACAGCTGGTGCTCTCATGCATGCTTCAGTGTTGCTTGCCTCGAAGCGAGCATGAAGTGGTTTAGCTCGTCTGGTAGGCTTGTGTCACTGGGCAGCTCGCGGCTGTGCTTCTCTTTGTAGTCCGTAACAGTTTGCAAGCCCTGCCACATCCGACGAGCATCGTAGCCGGGGTAGTATGATTCAATCTTAGTCCTGCATTGACGCTTTGCCTGTTTGATGGTTCGTCAGAGGGCATAGCGGGATTTCTTATAAGTTTCCGGATCAGAGTCCCGCTCCTTGAAAGCGGCAGCTCTACCCTTTAGCTCAGTGCGGATGTTGCCTGTAATCCATGGCTTCTGGTTGGGGTATGTACGTACAGTCACTGTGGAGACGACATCATCGATGCACTTATTGATGAAGCCAGTGACTGATGTGGTGTACTCCTCAATGCCATCGGAAGAATCCCGGAACATATTCCAGTCTGTGGTAGTAAAACAGTCCTGTAGCTTAGCATCTGCGTCATCTGACCACTTCCATATTGAGCGAGTCACTGGTACTTCCTGCTTTAGTTTTTCCTTGTAAGCAGGAATCAGGAGGATAGAGTTATGGTCAGATTTGCCAAATGGATGGTACTTTGGATAAGGTCTAAAATCAAATACTGTACAGAGGTTTCAGGTGGAAAGACAGGTCTAAGATCAAATACTGTACAGAGGTTTCAGGTGGAAAGACAGGTCTAAGATCAAATACTTTGCAGAGGTTTCAGGTGGAAAGACAGGTCTAAGATCAAATACTGTGCAGAGGTTTAAGGTGGAAAGACAGGTCTAAGATCAAATACTGTGCAGAGGTTTCAGGTGGAAAGACAGGTCTAAGATCAAATACTGTGCAGAGGTTTCAGGTGGAAAGACAGGTCTAAGATCAAATACTGTGCAGAGGTTTCAGGTGGAAAGACAGGTCTAAGATCAAATACTGTGCAGAGGTTTCAGGTGGAAAGACAGGTCTAAGATCAAATACTGTGCAGAGGTTTCAGGTGGAAAGACAGGTCTAAGATCAAATACTGTGCAGAGGTTTCAGGTGGAAAGACAGGTCTAAGATCAAATACTGTGCAGAGGTTTCAGGTGGAAAGACAGGTCTAAGATCAAATACTGTGCAGAGGTTTCAGGTGGAAAGACAGGTCTAAGATCAAATACTGTGCAGAGGTTTCAGGTGGAAAGACAGGTCTAAGATCAAATACTGTACAGAGGTTTCAGGTGGAAAGACGTTTGACAGACACCTGAAACTGGACACTGAGCACCACCTTCTGTTTGTGAATGATATTACAAGTTGTGGAACCAAACGTTATACACACCCTATAAACATGCCCTTTGTCTCCGAGATTATTCCCAAGATTAAGTTAACAATAATAAAAATAACTATAAAATAACTATTTTCATCAATAATTGTTTTCAGTGAAACCCAGTTTCCCCCTAATCTTTTATAGTAGCCCCCTTTAAAAGTAGCCTTAAAACTAGTCTCCTGTCTGTAACATTTTAGTCATTTAGCAGACGCTCTTATCCAGAGCGCCTTACAGTTAAGTGAGTGCATATATTTTTCATACTGGCCCCCCGTGGGAATCGAACCCACAACCCTGGCGTTGCAAGCGCCATGCTCTACCAACTGAGCTACAGGAGGACTTTAATAAGATAAATGAATCCCTTCACATCCTCCCATTCCCTCTATACCCTAAACATAGTACACTACTACACAATGCAGTACTCTGGGACCTGGACAAATCTAGTGTCCTTAATAGAGGAAAAAAGGGTGCCATTTGGGACGGAAACTATATAAATTATAGTCTCGCAGAAATCAGATTGTCTCTCCTCTCCTCTAGTCACGTCTCATTAAGCGTTTCTTCACTCAGCCTCTGATGGATTCCATCAGCAGGAGGGACTGACCCGTAACAGGCTTCAACAACACTCTATAATGCCCGTTTGGAGATTTGTAGCACTGCAGGAGCCCTGTTTCCCCCCCCCCTCTACTCTCTCATCTATTCCACTGCACTCAGTGTGGACATACTGGCTGTGTGGAGTGGACACACACGCACACACACCCTGTCACTGTCAATCACCACTGTTCCAGAGATCAGAGCGAGAGATGGTTCCAGACTCCACTAAGCCATGTTAGTTAGGTGAGTGACAGGGTGTGATTGTGTGAGCGCCTGCGCAAGTGTGTGTGTGTGTGTGTGTGTGTGTGAGAGAGTGTGACAGGGTGCTAATGCAAGCCAGCCAGGGTGACTGTCAGAGACATCTTCAGCCAACATAAGGGCTGTGTCCCAATTGGCACCCTATTCCCTATTAAGTGCACTATATAGGACAGGTATAGGTTGGGTTTAATGGCAGATGTTTTTGTCCAAGGAAAACACCAGTACATTCATCTCTTGCCGGACATAGCCTGATCTGTCCCATTAGTCATTACAGACCAGAGCAGACTGACAGGGAGGGATGGGATCGGGGAGGGATGGGGTCGAGGAGGGATGGGGTCGGGGAGGGATGGGGTCGGGGAGGGATGGGGTCGAGGAGGGATGGGGTCGGGAGGGGAAACCACGACTGCTCCTTGTTTTCATGACAAGTGCCAAGCAAATACACTGCAGTACACCTCCCACCTCTCTGTCCCTCTCCTCCTCCTCTCCTCCTCTCTGTCCCTGTCCTCCTCTCTGTCCCTCTCCTCCTCTCTGTCCCTCTCCTCCTCCTCTCTGTCCCTCTCCTCCTCTGTCCCTCTCCCCCTCCTCTCTGTCCCTCTCCTCCTCTCTGTTCCTGTCCTCCTCACCTCCTCTCTGTCCCTGTCCTCCTCTCTGTCCCTCTCCTCCTCTCTGTCCCTCTCCTCCTCTCCTCCTCCTCTCTGTCCCTCTCCTCCTCCTCTCTGTCCCTCTCCTTCTCTCTGTCCTTGTCCTCCTCCTCTCTGTCCCTGTCCTCCGCTCTGTCCCTCTCCTCCTCTCTGTCCCTCTCCTCCTCTCTGTCCCTCTCCTCCTCTCTGTCCCTCTCCTCCTCTCTGTCCCTGTCCACCTCTCTGTCCCTGTCCACCTCTCTGTCCCTCTCCTCCTCTCTGTCCCTGTCCTCCTCTCTGTCCCTATCCTCCTCTCTGTCCCTGTCCACCTCTCTGTCCCTGTCCTCCTCTCTGTCCCTCTCCTCCTCTCTGTCCCTCTCCTCCTCTCTGTCCCTCTCCTCCTCTGTCCCTCTCCTCCTCTTTCCCTCTCCTCCTCTCTGTCCCTCTGTCCCTCTCCTCCTCTCTGCCCCTCTCCTCCTCCTCTCCTCCTCTCTGTCCCTGTCCCCCTCTCTGTTCCTCTCCCCCTCTCTGTCCCTTTCCTCCTCTCTGTCCCTCTCCTCCTCTCTGTCCCTCTCCTCCTCCTCTCCTCCTCTCTGTCCCTGTCCCCCTCTCTGTTCCTCTCCTCCTCTGTCCCTCTCCTCCTCTTTCCCTCTCCTCCTCTCTGTCCCTCTGTCCCTCTCCTCCTCTCTGTCCCTCTCCTCCTCCTCTCCTCCTCTCTGTCCCTGTCCCCCTCTCTGTTCCTCTCCCCCTCTCTGTCCCTTTCCTCCTCTCTGTCCCTCTCCTCCTCTCTGTCCCTCTCCTCCTCCTCTCCTCCTCTCTGTCCCTGTCCCCCTCTCTGTTCCTCTCCTCCTCTCTGTCCCTCTCCTCCTCTCAACCCTTTTCCTTCTTTCCTCCCCTCAGTCTTTCCCCTCCAGAGATCTGTTCTTTCTTTATCCTCCTGGCTGTAAGCAGGACAGTCATGCTGCTACAGTTTGGAAGCTTCTCAATGAGACAGGTTGGCCTCTTGTTCAGAATGGCCCTTTGCAGCAGACCTCCTCTCACCTCTTTCTCTGGCTCCCATCGATCTCTCTTCTCATCCCTCGTTGACTGTGCTTGTCTGACTTCAGGCTGCTCTGAGGTCTTGAAAGTCAGAGTTTTCACCTGTTCTGCTTTTCACCTGCTGTTCTGAAACGGTCTTCTCTCTCTTTCCTGATCACCTAGAGGAAAAATTATCTCTGAATTTTCTCAGAATTAGCCATTTTCCCCAGACATGTCTGGGCATATTGGCCAGAAATGTTCAATTTTTCTCTGTCTCTCGACAAAACGGTTCTCTACAAACTTTCACAGTCCAAAGACACCACTAGAGGCTGAGGTTGAACCAAAACATGACTGAAAACAACAGTACAGTGCTGTAAATGATAAGTAGGAAACCAATTTATTTGATATATCAATACATTGTCATATTTACATACAGAGTAATACAAATGCAGTCTTAGTAGCACAATGGGTTGTTTCACAAGTACTATTATTATTATTATTATAGGATTTATTTTTAAATGTTCCACTAGTTTAGACATATTTGCCATCTTGATTGCATCCAGCAAGTTTGGAATTTATTTGAGAAAGTAATTTTTTTGTGTCGGTTGTGGTGGCAAATATCATCATCAACACCAATTCACTAAACGAATAAATAAAATCATGGCTTTGAAAATGCATTATTGGTGGTGAACAACAGTGAACAACAAGATTTCATTTCTTAACAGAAAAAGACTGTTGAATGCATGTGCAAGTTCTCCACAGCAAGAATGTGCATGAAGTGTTAGTAATAATAAAGGTGACAGAGAATGCAGTAATCAGAACTGGTGGACAGAAGAGCAGTAATCAGAACTGGTGGACAGAAGAGCAGTAATCAGAACTGGTGGACAGAAGGGAAGTAATCAGAACTGGTGGACAGAAGAGCAGTAATCAGAACTGGTGGACAGAAGAGCCGTAATCAGAACTGGTGGACAGAAGAGCAGTAAAGGAACATGGTTGACAAAAAACAACAACAACAACAAAAAACATTCGAAAAGAATAATATGACAATTCAAGTAAAATAGGATTTTGTTAACTTAAAAGACCATTGAAATCCCTTAGCCTCAGTGAAAACAGTGGTAATAAAACATCATTCTGCTATTATATGTCATCAGAGAACAAACAAAATAGTTGTAAGACGACTAAAAAGCTAGCCTGGTTTCGGTTTGCAAAACAGGAGGTAACAAAATGATATACAAAACCAAGAAAGTGATCTGCTCCAAAAAGTATCTGTGTTGATAGAATAAAAATGAAGACTTGACTAGTCCTCAAACCTTGATCTCTTGAAGGATTCAAATAATATACTATGATACAAAGGCAAGGTTCCCTTTCAGTCAGTCAACTTCAGTTCAACATACTATGGGGAGTCGCACTCTCGCGACTTCAGTTGAAGGATCTACAATCACGCCTGACAAGGCCAACACAATCCGCGCCTCACTGGAAGCTCCGCCTTCCACAGGTGATAAGCTTAGAGGCTCGGATTCATTCCTTCAGTTATTCCTCTCTTCACCTCGGTGTGAACAGGAACGATTCACGCTACTAAAACAAACAATTGGAAAACGAGACTTTCTTAAGTTGCGCCAGCTAAACTGTCCCTTAGTGGTAGACCCCCTGGACGTTGTGTGCTGAAGTTTGAATGTTTTTCACAAAAGCTTCCTATTCACGAACAATGAGCTTTCTTCAATTTGCTAGCACAATGAGTAAGATGGCTAAGAAAGCCACTGAAACGACGATGGCTATGGCAGGTTCGGGGTGAAGATCATACCCTCAGTCATACGGTTAAAGTATTTCTCTGAAAGATAATTTCTGCGTAGTTTGTCTCGGCTTGGAACATGCCCAGGTGGCCCTCGCGCGAACCAATCAGTGTGCGCATTGCCACGTACTGCGGGCGAACTCCCTGGAAAGACATGTAGCATTCTTGAGGAAGCTTGGCGTTACCAATGGCGACTTTCCTTTCCCGGATGCCGATATATCACCTGAGACTGAGGTGCAGGAAGCGGAGCGAGACTGGGTGTGGAACTAGTATAATAACAGGGGCATAGTGAGACGGCTGTTTACATACAGGGCCCAGGTTCAGATGACGACTTGGTGTCTCTTGACTGCTCCGGGGGTATCTTGGGTGACGAAGAGGACTTTGTTCCCGGGACAGCCACCTCCTCACGCTACGGGAGCAGCAGCGGAAAACCTAGTATCCAACGCATCGTTAATAGAACTGTGCCGCAAGGCGGCTATGCATTTGGAGGTAAAGTGGCCGTGTTCAACCCCGCGGCAGAAGTCATCAAGGTTCGGTGGGAAGTACCTGACCCCTGTGGCTGTCACAGTCAAGCGCCTACCTACCCCCTGTTTCTGGATTTCATAGAAGAATTGACAACAACCTGGTCCAACCCACAATCAGCTAAGCCAGTGTCCTGGCTAAATTCCCAGTCTGGCCCTCATACCATCATGGGCACCTAATCATCCCCAGCTTCCAATTGGCTCTTTCGTCCCCCTCCTCTCCCATGTAACTATTCCCCAGGTCGTTGCTGTAAATTAGAATGTGTTCTCAGTCAACTGACCTGGTAAAATAAGGGTACATAAAAATAAAAAAAAGATGCTGCATGGCTGTGCCCCCTTCATGGATCTGGAAGGGATAGAGGGGGTGGGGATGGCAAGTTAGCTGGCTAACTAGCCCCATTGGCAAACAAGGGCGTGAATACTGAACAAATACTGGTGCTTTTCGGCTTCCAGTGGGGGCGGCTGATCCCTGTTATCTGTCACTATGCTGCAGGTCTGCCAGACCGAGTTGTTGGTGGAGCTGGGCATGGCTTTAACCGCAGGTCAGCCCCACGCAGAGCTCCTGGATGAGATCTGTGTTACAGCCGACTTCATTCTACGCATGTCCCGGTGTACCGTTCTGGCGGCGCTCGGGAAAAGCATGGCAGCGACTGTGGTGGCACAGTGTCATCTTTGGTTGCTGGAGAGGGACAGACAGATGTACTTCGATGCACCGATTTCTCCCCCCCCCCCCACGTTTTTGCAGCATCATCACTTCGACTGTTCCCCCGGCTTCAGCACCAGTATTAAGTATTAAGGGATTAAATATCCTCCCTGCTCCAGAAACAGGCAATACGAGGGGTTCCTCTGTCCAAAGCCCAGGACGGCTGGTACAGACGGTATTTCCCGGTTCCAAAAAGGGACGGGGGTTTACGCCCCATTCTAGACATGTGTGTCTAGTTCACAAATTCAACATGCTCACAAACCAGCGGCTGTTACAGTCCGTGTGTCCCGGCCATTGGTTCACCACCATCGATCTTAAGGATGCGTACTTTCATGTGCCCATGTACCCGAGTCACAGAAAGTTCCTGAGATTACATTACGAGGAAATAGCCTATGAGTTTTTGATACTCCCGTTCGGCTTGTCCCTCTCACCTAGCATCTTTTCAAAGAGGCTTTCCTGGAACTTCTGACAGTGTACTCAGGCGCATACATCAACAGACGGGGTGACTCGGTCCCTCCCCCCTCCTCACCTTGGCTCACTCACTGTTGCTGTGGAGCAATGCGCATTTTCTCTCACTTCGGGCAGTGCATGTTCCTGGTTGCCTCAACTCGGGTGCGGATCTGCTATCCAGGGGAGCCCTCTTCCTCAGGAGTGGAGACTACTCCCCTAGGTTGTTGCCCAGATATGGAAGAGGTTCAGCAGGGCCGACCGTACAGCTTTACGCATAGCGAGAAAATGCGCAGTGTCGTCTATTTTTCTCGATGAGGGACCAGAGTTTGTCTGTTGGGAACGGACGCTCTGTCACACCGGTGGCCTCGGACCCTCCTTTCCGCATTTCCGCCAGTGGTTCTGATTCAGCCCACACTGGAGAAGGTGCACAAGGAGAGCTTACCATTAATTATTGTGGCTCCCTGTTGGCCCAGGCAGCCTTGGTTCGTGGAAATCATTCGCCTTTTAGGCGGGGACCTGTAGAAACTATCATTTGGCAGGATATTTGGTTCCTATGGGCCTGGCTCCTGACGGGGCCAATCTGATGGCTAGGAGTTTCCCATCAAATGTTATTGCTACCATTCAGTCTGTAAGGGCTTCTCCGTCCACGAGAGGGCTGGATGCGTATAAGTGGCAAGCGTTTGAGCTCTGGTGGCAAGATAAAGGACTTGTTCCTTTTCAGTGCTCTGTGAGGGACATCCTTATGTTCCTATAGGAGCATTCTCTACTTTAAAAGTGTACATGTCTGCTATCTCAGCCATGTGGGGATTGACGAAGCCTCACCGGGACTCACCTTCTGGTGGTGCGGCTCCTGGTAGGTTGTACGGCGTCTCAGACCGGTCTCTAAATCTATTGCGACCACATGGGATTTGGCGCTGGTTTTGGAGGCGCTGTGTGTAGCCCCCTTTGAGCCTCTGGAGTCGGTGGATCTGAAAAGATCCTCTCCTACAAAAACCTCCCTGCTCATGGCTTTGGCCTCGGCTGAAACGTGTTGGGGATCTCTGCGCGTTTTCCTTCCTGTACTCAGTTCACCCCGGGCGACTCTAAGGTGATGTTGCATCCAAATGCACCCTTTGCCCCAAAAGTCATGGCTATGTCCTACATGTCGTTAGCTTTTGAGCTATTTCCCTTTTCACCTCCTCCCTTTGCTTCTGAAGAGCAATGGAGGTTACATGCCCTGTGTCCGGTACGAACTTTACGCACGTATATTGAACGGGCCTGGAATATCCGGTTATGTGACCAGCTTTTTGTCTGTTTTGCTAATCTAAGCAGCGTCTCTCCCACTGGATTGTGGAGTCCATCTCCCTGGCGTATAGCAGCAAGGGGCAAGGGCTACCTAGCGGTGTACGCGCCCACTCCACCAGGGGTCTGGCAGTGTCTTGGGAGTTGTTTAAAGGATTGACTGTAGGAGATATTTGTGCTGCGATGAGTTGGGCATCACCACACACTTTAGTGAGGTTTTATCGATTGGATATCACACAGTGTGCTTACAGCTGGGACGGGGGAAAGTCACTAGGCAGCGCGCCGTGTGCGCAGTACCCAGACTGGGGTCAGTTCTGGGTGGTCTGCTGCACCTGGCGGGGTCAGTTCTGGGTGGTCTGCTGCACCTGGCGGGGTCAGGTCTGGGTGGTCTGCTGCACCTGGCGGGGTCAGGTCTGGGTGGTCTGGTCATTTAGTATCAGTTAGGGTCGGTTTGGGGCGGGATTATATTTCCCCATAGTATGTTGTACCGAAGTTGATTGACTGAAAGGGAACATAACGTTATGACTATAACTACTGTTCCCTGAAGGAGGGAAACGAGGTACAACACCTGTTTGGCCCGCACCGCCCGTTCCTGGCCTCGGTGAAGAGCGGTATTAAATTGAAGGAATGAATCCGAGCCTCACGCTTATCACCTGTGGAAGGCGCAGCTTCCAGCAAGGCAAGGATTTCATTGGCCTTGTCAGGCGCGATTGTAGATCCTTCAACCGAAGTATGTTGTACCTCGTTTCCCTCCTTCAGGTAGTAGTTATAGTGATAATGTTGCGTTTCATGTGTTCACAACAAATACCCACATTTGGCAACAATAATCAGGAACCTATAGTACCCCAGGAATCAAACCATGCCAAGCAACAGTATTGATTAGGGTCCATGATTGTACCATCAGACAGTGAGCCAGCCAGTCAACCAGCCACTCAGTCAGTCTTTCACAGCTTGGCCTCCACGTCACCATATGATTGGATTAGACCCCCTCCATGTCGCCGTATGATTGGTTTATTGGATAAGATCCCTCCTCTCCCTGTATTCCAGTATTGCTCCCATTAGAGGGCTTCGGTTTGAGGTTCACCAGTCTATCTGTACACTGTACAAAACAATGCATTCAAGCACACTGACAAGGAGGCGATGTAGTAGCTTGAAGTAGCTGTGCCATGCATGTCTATGCACATGTGTTCTTGATGGGTGTGGATTGATTGATTGAAAGTTCACTGATCGTCTCGTCTTGAAGCTCATGTTTGCGTCCCAATTGGCACCCTATTCCCTATATAGTGCACTACTTGGCGCTCCGCTATGGTATGCTCCCTATGGGCCCTGGTCAAAAGAAGTGCACTAAATAGGGAAAAGGGTGCCATTTGTAACTCATGTAAAGCTCTCTGTCTGAGTGGTGAGACACACTGTCTGTAACTGTCTGCCGGTCTTCTAGTCTAGCTCTGTTGTGTCACAGCATCAACGTCCAGGGGACAGTTCTCCCTGCGTACCCAGATGTCCTCAGCCCGCTGGTCATCCACGCTCATCCCAGCCAGGACACACTGCTTCCCCAGGTGGGAAAGTCTCATCCCTGGGGTGGTGGTCCCCGTGGCTCCCTGGGGCTGGTGGTGTTTATGGCCCCCCTCTTGGCCTTCCTCTCCCAGGGACAGGCCCCCTACAGGCCCCTCTAGGTCTGTGTTGGACGGTGATTCAGTGGATGGTCCTCTGACAGACTGGCAGAAATCATCATCATCACTAAGGATGTCTGTTTCTTTAACGTCACCTCCTCCTTCCACCTGCGTCTCCTTCTGCGCCGCCTGCTCCTCCTCGTAGCATTCCAGGTCAAACTGCTCCTCCACCCAGCGGTCTGTATCCCCTGCCTGCACCTCCCCCTGGTCTGTAGCCTGCACCTCCCCCTGTTCCTTTCCCTGTCCTTCCCTTTGTCCCTGTCCCTCAGGCTCTTCAGGGGACAGTGGGGACTCCTGGTCTGGCTCGCCGTCGAAGACAATGTCTGTGTCGATGGTGAAACGGTTCCGCACCAGCTTCCTCCGGCCCAGGGTCCGCGCCGGGTCTGACACTGCAGAGGGAAGAGAAACAGACATCATGGTTCCAGTGGGATGAATTGATTAGATAACAACCTTGCTTCAACAACAATAGATGAGATATAACATATACACAGCGTAAGCTAGTTGTTAGCGTTTACCTGCTTTAATCACACAAGCACACACACGCCCCCCATCTCACCCCACCTGTTCTGTTCATGGCAGGTCTGGCTCCCTTCAGGGCACAGAGGCGTTTGCCTCCGAAGGGGACATACTGCTGGTTGGGAGGTAGAGACTCTGTCTTCATCAGTTGACGTCGTTGTTTATCTCTTAGGATGGAGTGGACTGCCTTCAGGAAGTCCTTCTTACTGTCCACAGAACTGGACGAGAGAGAGATTTGAAAAAAGATTTGGCATGGGTCCCGAGATCCTCAAAAAGTTCTACAGCTGCACCATCGAGAGAATCTTGACCGGTTGCATCACCGCCTGGTATGGCAACTGCTCGGCATCTGACCGTAAGGCACTACAGAGGGTAGTGCGTATGGCCCAGTACATCACTGGGGCCAAGCTTCCTGCCATCCAGGACCTATATACCAGGCGGTGTCAGATGAAGGCCCAAAGAATTGTCAAAGACTCCAGTCACCCAAGTCATAGACTGTTCTCTCTGCTACCGCACGGCAAACGGTACCGGAGCGCCAAGTCTAGGTCCAAAAGGCTTCTTAACAGCTTCTACCCCCAAGCCATAAGACAGCTGAACAATTACGCAAATGGCCACCCAGACTATTTACATTGACCCCCCCCCCACCTACATGTACAAATTACCTTAACTAACCTGTACCCCCGCACATATTTTTTTATTTTTTTTATTTTTTGTCATTTAGCAGACGCTCTTATCTGCGCATGTGACAAATAACATTTGATTTGATTTATTTAATTGGTAGGATAATTAAAACATTCTCAGATCGTTAAGACATATATAGGCCTACAGCCACAGCATTAATCAGCATCAAGGAGTTTCCCTTCTAATAGCGCTTTCGGCATCTGGAAAGGAGCTATATTAATGAATTAAATATGAAGAAAATATATTTAAAATGAAAACGATTAAAAGCTATTGAGGGTGTTTCCAAAATAAATCAGTGACTTAACGTCATTGTTGCCTTCGGTCAGGACTGACGGACATGCCATCAGTTGGATGAGGACGCTCACCTGCAGCACAGGTGGAATGTCCTCTCCGGCCGTCCTTCTGACTCGGACTTGACGTGGACGATCTCACACACGGCAGAGCCCTCTCCATCTGCATGGAACACACAGAGTTATGACCTCACGTACAGAACAGAACAACTCATTTGTAGTCACTGACTATCTTTATCTCACTCCATCGTGTCAGAGAAGAACATTACAAAGAACATCATGTCTATTCAGAAAGAGAATAACATTACAAAGAACATCATGTCTATTCAGAAAGAGAAGAACATTACAAAGAACATCATGTCTATTCAGAAAGAGAAGAACATTACAAAGAACATCATGTCTATTCAGAAAGAGAAGAACATTACAAAGAACATCATGTCTATTCAGAAAGAGAATAACATTACAAAGAACATCATGTCTATTCAGAAAGAGAAGAACATTACAAAGAACATCATGTCTATTCAGAAAGAGAAGAACATTACAAAGAATATCATGTCTATTCAGAAAGAGAAGAACATTACAAAGAACATAATGTCTATTCAGACAGAGAATTACAAAGTCAATACAGGAATGGTTGAGTCTTAAGTGTGTGCCAAATGACTCAAATAATGCATTAATAAACTGTAACAGGATTCATCAGCATGGTTGAGTGTACTTTACCTTGGTTATTGAGGGCTCTATATTGAACTGTACCTTGGTTATTGAGGGCTCTACATTGAACTGTACCTTGGTTATTGAGGACTCTATATTGAATTGAACTGTACCTTGGTTATTGAGGGCTCTATATTGAACTGTACCTTGGTTATTGAGGGCTCTACATTGAACTGTACCTTGGTTATTGAGGACTCTATATTGAATTGAACTGTACCTTGGTTATTGAGGGCTCTATATTGAACTCTACCTTGGTTATTGAGGGCTCTATATTGAATTGAACTGTACCTTGGTTATTGAGGGCTCTACATTGAACTGTACCTTGGTTATTGAGGGCTCTATATTGAACTGTACCTTGGTTATTGAGGGCTCTATATTGAACTGTACCTTGGTTATTGAGGGCTCTATATTAAACTGTACCTTGGTTATTGAGGGCTCTATATTGAACTGTACCTTGGTTATTGAGGGCTCTATATTAAACTGTACCTTGGTTATTGAGGACTCAATATTGAACTGTACCTTGGTTATTGAGGGCTCTATATTGAACTGTACCTTGGTTATTGAGGACTCAATATTACACTGAACTGTACCTTGGTTATTGAGGGCTCGGACTTGGAGGGTGTCTGTGGAGATCATGTGACGGAAGCGGAATGGGTCCTTGTCTTCAGACGAGACTGACGACACTCGATGGGAGCCACCCTGAGAGACACACAGATAGACCTTAGATACGAACCCAAACAGACGCATAAATGATTGCCAAAGCATCTATGTAGTGCTTATGAAGACTTTATGAATGCTCTATAAAGCCTTTCTAAGTTTATAAGTTACAGGGGTGTGACAATTTTAGTACATTTTTGTCATGTGAGCTGCAGGTTGGTTTAGATGGCTGTGTGATATGCGTTTTAAAATACATCAGCTGGTACCACTGACCCGCAGGACTAGTTATGGAAGGTACCACTGTCCCACTGGACTAGTTATGGAAGGTACCACTGACCCGCAGGACTAGTTATGGAAGGTACCACTGTCCCACTGGACTAGTTATGGAAGGTACCACTGTCCCACTGGACTAGTTATGGAAGGTACCACTGTCCCACTGGACTAGTTATGGAAGGTACCACTGTCCCACTGGACTAGTTATGGAAGGTACCACTGTCCCACTGGACTAGTTATGGAAGTGTTGCTTCAACAAAACCAAATATATTAGAACCACTTGATGGGAATGGAATATCACTGGTAGGATTCACAGAAACCATGGTTGAACGTGGGTTGTATTAAGACTGGTAGGATTCACAGAAACCATGGTTGAACGTGGGTTGTATTAAGACTGGTAGGATTCACAGAAACCATGGTTGAACGTGGGTTGTATTAAGACTGGTAGGATTCACAGAAACCATGGTTGAACGTGGGTTGTATTAAGAGATGGAACTCACCATTTTCTTCTTCTGCTTGGAGCCATCCTTACACACAAACACCACGGCTGTTCTGAAGACTGAACCATGAAGAGGGTGATGAAAGGGTTAGCAGAAAGATTTCAGTGTTTGAGTAATACTTTTTCAAATACATGAATAAGCTACCATAATATAGTATTATGTTAATTGAGTGAGCAGGCTTGCGCTCAGTCCCAAATGGGCTGTGGTCAAAAGTAGTGCACTATATATGGAATAAGGGTGCCATTTGGGACACTACGTCTGTCATTAGACAGAGTGGTACATGTATCCTTATGTAACAGACAGCCAGCTTAAGAGGGATCTAGAGAAGGTTCTAAGTAGCTTTGTCCTGTTCTAGACAACTAGAACCACATTATCTGCATGGTTCTGAGAAGGCCATATCGGATGCACACTACGTCTTGTCCTTATAACGTACTGAATGCAGCCAGTTGGGGGTCTTTCTTCCATTTGCCCAGGGAGGAGGGAGGGTTGATCCAGGCTACGCTGGTGTGTAGCAGCAAGTCACCCATCGACAGATCAGCAACCTAGAACACACAACACAACCATGTTACAACACAATAATGTTACATTAACAACACACCAATGTTACAGCAATGCAATCCCTCAACATACTCTGAGAAATTCTCAAACGACACCCCCTATTCCCTTATATAGTGCACTTCCTTAGACCAGAGCCATGGCAATTTTCTAAAGAAGTACAGTGTGTTGGGGTGTAATTTGAGCCACACAGCCACTGGACACCACAGACACACCTGGAGAACATGAGGAGACTTCCAACAACAACCGCACCTCTTTCTTGTCTCCACTCTGTTCCGCTATGAGCTGGTCAAACACCAACCCAAACTCCTCGTGGATCTTCTGCATCTCATTGATGTGACTGGCCACCTTGTTCATGGCCTTCATAGCAACTGGACAGGATGCAGAGAGAAGACAAGAGGATCATAATTATACTAACCCTAATAACCCTAATAACCCTAACAACCCTAATAACCCTAACAACCCTAATAACCCTAATAACCCTAACAACCCTAATAACCCTAATAACCCTAATAACCCTAATCCCATTCACACAAAATATATTTAAAAAAAAAAAAAAATTTGGGGGGGGTAGATCAGCTTTAATATTGCAGATAGATTGTAACTTCCATCAATGTAATTGTCTGCATCACTTCCAATCCCCCATGTTTTATATATATATCATAGGTACACTTCAACTGTGAGAGACGGAATCTAAAACAAAAATCTAGAAAATCACATTGTATGATTTTTAAGAAATTAATTTGCATTTTATTGCATGACATAAGTATTTGATCACCTACCAACCAGTAAGAATTCCGGCTCTCACAGACCTGTTAGTTTTTCTTTAAGAAGCCCTCCTGTTCTCCACTCATTACCTGTATTAACTGCACCTGTTTGAACTCGTTACCTGTATAAAAGACACCTGTCCACACACTCAATCAAACAGACTCCAACTTCTCCACAATGGCCAAGACCAGAGAGCTGTGTACGGACATCAGGGATAAAATTGTAGACCTGCACAAGGCTGGGATGGGCTACAGGACAATAGGCAAGCAGCTTGGTGAGAAGGCAACAACTGTTGGCGCAATTATTAGAAAATGGAAGAAGTTCAAGATGACGGTCAATCACCCTCGGTCTGGGGCTCCATGCAAGATCTCACCTCGTGGGGCATCAATGATCATGAGGAAGGTGAGGGATCAGCCCAGAACTACATGGCAGGACCTGGTCAATGACCTGAAGAGAGCTGGGACCACAGTCTCAAAGAAAACCATTAGTAACACACTATGCCGTCATGGATTAAAATCCTGCAGCGCTCGCAAGGTCACCCTGCTCAAGCCAGCGCATGTCCAGGCCCGTCTGAAGTTTGCCAATGACCATCTGGATGATCCAGAGGAGGAATGGGAGAAGGTCATGTGGTCTGATTAGACAAATATAGAGCTTTTTGATCTAAACTCCACTCGCCGTGTTTGGACACTTGCCCAGCGACAGCCCCGAAACCTGAGGGATCTGGAGAAGGTCTGTATGGAGGAGTGGGCCAAAATCCCTGCTGCAGTGTGTGCAAACCTGTTCAAGACCTACAGGAAACGTATGATCTCTGTAATTGCAAACAAAGGTTTCTGTACCAAATATTAAGTTCTGCTTTTCTGATGTATCAAATACTTATGTCATGCAATAAAATGCAAATGAATTACTTAAAAATCATACAATGTGATCAAATCTTGTTCTCCCCACTGTATATACACATACACATACATACACATACCTACACACATACAGTGGGGAGAACAAGTATTTGACACACTGCCGATTTTGCAGGTTTTCCTACTTACAAAGCATGTAGAGGTCTGTAATTTTTATCATAGGTACACTTCAACTGTGAGAGACGGAATCTAAAACAAAAATACAGAAAATCACATTGTATGATTTTTAAGTAATTAATTTGCATTTTATTGCATGACATAAGTATTTGATACATCAGAAAAGCAGAACTTAATATTTGGTACAGAAACCTTTGTTTGCAATTACAGAGATCATACGTTTCCTGTAGGTCTTGACCAGGTTTGCACACACTGGAGCAGGGATTTTGGCCCACTCCTCCATACAGACCTTCTCCAGATCCTTCAGGTTTCGGGGCTGTCGCTGGGCAATACGGACTTTCAGCTCTCTCCAAAGATTTTCTATTGGGTTCAGGTCTGGAGACTGGCTAGGTCACTCCAGGACCTTGAGATGCTTCTTACGGAGCCACTCCTTAGTTGCCCTGGCTGTGTGTTTTGGGTCGTTGTCATGCTGGAAGACCTAGCCACGACCCATCTTCAATGCTCTTACTGAGGGAAGGAGGTTGTTGGCCAAGATCTCGCGATACATGGCCCCATCCATCCTCCCCTCAATACGGTGCAGTCGTCCTGTCCCCTTTGCAGAAAAGCATCCCCAAAGAATTATGTTTCCACCTCCATGCTTCACGGTTGGGATGGTGTTCTTGGGGTTGTACTCATCCTTCTTCTTCCTCCAAACACGGCGAGTGGAGTTTAGACCAAAAAGCTCTATTTTTGTCTCATCAGACCACATGACCTTCTCCCATTCCTCCTCTGGATCATCCAGATGGTCATTGGCAAACTTCAGACGGGCCTGGACATGCGCTGGCTTGAGCAGGGGGACCTTACATGCGCTGCAGGATTTTAATCCATGACGGCGTAGTGTGTTACTAATGGTTTTCTTTGAGACTGTGGTCCCTGCTCTCTTCAGGTCATTGACCAGGTCCTGCCGTGTAGTTCTGGGCTGATCCCTCACCTTCCTCATGATCATTGATGCCCCACGAGGTGAGATCTTGCATGGAGCCCCAGACCGAGGTTGATTGACCGTCATCTTGAACTTCTTCCATTTTCTAATAATTGCACCAACAGTTGTTGCCTTCTCACCAAGCTGCTTGCCGATTGTCCTGTAGCCCATCCCAGCCTTGTGCAGGTCTACAATTTTATCCCTGATGTCCTTACACAGCTCTCTGGTCTTGGCCATTGTGGAGAGGTTGGAGTCTGTTTGATTGAGTGTGTGGACAGGTGTCTTTTATACAGGTAACGAGTTCAAACAGGTGCAGTTAATACAGGTAATGAGTGGAGAACAGGAGGGCTTCTTAAAGAAAAACTAACAGGTCTGTGAGAGACGGAATTCTTACTGGTTGGTAGGTGATCAAATACTTATGTCATGCAATAAAATGCAAATTAATTACTTAAAAATCATACAATGTGATTTTCTAGATTTTTGTTTTAGATTCCGTCTCTCACAGTTGAAGTGTACCTATGATAAAAAATTACAGACCTCTACATGCTTTGTAAGTAGGAAAACCTGCAAAATCGGCAGTGTATCAAATACTTGTTCTCCCCACTGTATAAACACATACACATACATATACATACCCCTCCCTCCTCCCCATTCAGGTGATAGTGTTCTTCACTGTCAGGATCAGTCAGTGAGTACAGCTCCCTCCCCCCTCCCTCCTCCCCCCTCCCTCCTCCCTCCTCCCTCCTCCCCCCCTCCCTCCTCCCTCCTCCCTCCTCCCCCCTCCCTCCTCCCTCCCTCCCCCCTCCCTCCTCCCTCCCTCCCCCCTCCCTCCTTACCATTCAGGTGATAGTGTTCTTCACTCTCAGGGTCAGTCAGTGAGTACAGCTCCCTCCCTCCCCCCCTCCCTCCTCCCTCCTCCCCCCTCCCCCCTCCCTCCTCCCTCCTCCCTCCTCCCTCCCTCCCCCCTCCCACCTTACCATTCAGGTGATAGTGTTCTTCACTCTCAGGGTCAGTCAGTGAGTACAGCTCCCTCAGTAGAAGTGGGTACTTCAGGACTCTCTGGATCGGTTTGATCAGGTAGGACTCCAGGGTTGAGGAGTGTTGCTGTTTAGGGTTCCTCTCTTCCAGAAACGCCTTGAAGTCTGCATCGGTCTTAGCTAGACGCAATGAGAGGGGAGGAGAGAAGGTTTTACACACATAACCTCCAAAACGTTTCAGAAGAGCTGGACTATTAAATAAGATCCAACATAAAGAAGCCCCTTGACCGTCTGCTGCTACCATGTGATCTGTTAATAAAAGGTAATTAAAGAACAACCCTTTCTCTTCTGTCTTAGCTGGAAGCAGAGTAAAGGGGAGTGTCATATACAACCAAACGTTTGTCTGATAAAGGTCTACGACCGAAACATCACTCTATTTTTTAATGGATTTACAATCAATTGTATTTTTTTATAATGCAGAAGACGTCACGCCTCTTCCTCCTATTCACAGGAACTGGACCCAAAGTATGTTTGCTGCTCCTAATAAGTGATCTTTAGAAAATCATCTGGCCATTGAATAGTTAAATAAGGTGTGTATGTCCGGGGTTCCAATAATAATGTGTGAGGTAGAGTTTGGGGGTAGTCAAGGACCAGAGTTGAGCAACACTGTCCTAAGAAACACATTCCGTTGTAGCTATGAAGAGGTCATTCAACACTGTTTTAAGAAACACATTCCGTTGTAGCTATGAAGAGGTCATTCAACACTGTCCTAAGAAACACATTCCATTGTAGCTATGAAGAGGTCATTCAACACTGTCCTAAGAAACACATTCCATTGTAGCTATGAAGAGGTCATTCAACACTGTCCTAAGAAACACATTCCATTGTAGCTATGAAGAGGTCATTCAACACTGTCCTAAGAAACACATTCCGTTGTAGCTATGAAGAGGTCATTCAACACTGTCCTAAGAAACACATTCCATTGTAGCTATGAAGAGGTCATTCAACACTGTCCTAAGAAACACATTCCATTGTAGCTATGAAGAGGTCATTCAACACTGTCCTAAGAAACACATTCCGTTGTAGCTATGAAGAGGTCATTCAACACTGTCCTAAGAAACACATTCTGTTGTAGCTATGAAGAGGTCATTCAACACTGTCCTAAGAAACACATTCCGTTGTAGCTACGAAGAGGTCATTCAACACTGAGAGGGAGGAAACCGTGATGGTGACTTTAAAACAGTTAAGAGTTGAATGGCTGTGATAGGAGAAAACTGAGGATGGATCAACAACATTGTATTTACTCCACAATACTAACCTAATTGACAGAGTGAAAAGAAGGAAGCCTGTACAGAATAAAAATACTCCAAAACATGTATCCTGTTTGCAACAAGGTATTAAAGTAACACAGCAAAAAATGTGGCAAAGTAATTAACTTTTTGTCAGGAATACAAGGTGTTATGTTTTGGGGCAAATACAATACAACACATTACTAAGTACCACTCTCCATATTTTCAAGCATAGTGGTGGCTGCATCATGTTATGGGTATGCTTGTAATCGTTAAGGACTGGGGAGTTTTCCAGGATAAAAAATTAACAGAATGGAGCTAAGCACAGGCAAAATCCTAGAGGAAAACCTGGTTCAGTACGCTTTACAACAGACACTGGGAGATGAATTCACCTTTCAGCAGGACAATAACCTAAAACACAAGGCCAAATCTATACTGGCGTTGCTTACCAAGAAAATAGTGAATGTTCCTGAGTGGCCGAGTTACAGTTTGGACTTAATTAAATCTGCTTGAAAATATATGGCAAGACTTGAAAATGGTTGTCTAGCAATGATCAACAACCAATTTGACAGAGCTTGAAGAATTTTTAAAATAATAATGGTCTTATATTGTACAATCCAGGTGTGGAAAGCTCTTAGAGACTTACCCAGAAAGACACAGCTGTAATCGCTGCCAAAGGTGATTTTAACATGTATTGACTCAGGGCTGTGAATACCTATGTAAATGAGATATTTCTGTATCATGTGGGGCAGCCCATCTCTGTAGTGCAGGGTGGAGCAGGTCGGGTCAGTGGAAACACCAGAGGTGCCAGGGAGGAATGCTTCAGGTTTTAACTGTGATATACACACCCTTTATGAGCAGCTTGGACACACACAAGCACACACACACACACACACAAGCACACACACACACACACACACACACACACACACACACACACAAGCACACACACACACAAGCACACACACACACAAGCACACACACACACACGCACACACACACGCACACACACAAGCACACACACAAGCACACACACACACACACTAACTGTGTTTAACTCACCCTTTACGAGCACCTTGGGGACTTTGGTGTGACTGGCGCAGAACGCACTGTAGATCTTAAAACGGTCTGCATAGTACAGGAAGGAACCTCCTAGAGAGAAGAGGATTTTCTGAGAAGGAGAGGAGAGTCGTGGTTACACAATGTGTTTTGGTTGCGGCGGCCAGTTAAAATGTCAGATGTAGGTTCCACAGTCAATTGAAGTCCTCGTTCCAGGCTGGGTGTTATTTGGTACCAGGCTGGGTGTTATTTGGTACCAGGCTGGGTGTTATTTGGTACCAGGCTGGGTGTTATTTGGTACCAGGCTGGGTGTTATTTGGTACCAGGCTGGGTGTTATTTGGTACCAGGCTGGGTGTTATTTGGTTCCAGGCAGGGTGTTATTTGGTACCAGGCTGGGTGTTATTTGGTACCAGGCTGGGTGTTATTTGGTACCAGGCTAGGTGTTATTTGGTACTAGGCTGGGTGTTATTTGGTACCAGGCTAGGTGTTATTTGGTACTAGGCTGGGTGTTATTTGGTACCAGGCTAGGTGTTATTTGGTACTAGGCTGGGTGTTATTTGGTACCAGGCTGGGTGTTATTTGGTACCAGGCTAGGTGTTATTTGGTACTAGGCTGGGTGTTATTTGGTACCAGGCTAGGTGTTATTTGGTACTAGGCTGGGTGTTATTTGGTACCAGGCTAGGTGTTATTTGGTACCAGGCTGGGTGTTATTTGGTACCAGGCTGGGTGTTATTTGGTTCCAGGCAGGCTGTTATTTGGTACCAGGCTGGGTGTTATTTGGTTCCAGGCAGGCTGTTATTTGGTACCAGGCTGGGTGTTATTTTGTACCTTGAATTGGTCCACTCTCTCCAGCTTCTCCAGGTCTGGAACCAGTCTGGTCCCGTCTTCTAGAGTCTTCAGGAATTCCACCTGGAACTGCACCATCTCCGGCAGGTTCCCAATCAGAATGTCCAGCTGGAGCCGCACAAAAGGAAGGAGGGAAATATATTATTTCACAATATATCAACAAATTACAACTCAAGTGCCCTATTACATATTCTACATTCTATATAGTGCACTACTTTTGATGAGAGCCTTATGAGCCCTGGTCAAATGTAGTGCACTTGATAGGAGATAGGGTGCCATTTGGGAAGCAGCAGTGAGGGTGTTGAAGTGAGGCGATCCTATTAAAGCAATAGAACCATCTGTTCCATCAACATCACAGTCTCAGCCTTATATTAATTCCCTTTCCTGTTTTCCCTCTTTAAAACCTCTCGTAGCCTCCCCTTTGCTCCTCCCCCTCTCCCACCCCCCCTTCTCCCCGCCCCCTGATGCAAAAGTACACGGTAACCACTGATCCCCCCCGCCCCCCCTTCTAAGAAGAGAGAGAGGAAACGAGGAGAGAGACGAACCCCGAGAGAGAACCGCATTGGAGAGAGAGAGCGGAGAAGAACGGGTACGAGAGAGAGATGAGAGTAGATCTCGGTAGAGAGACGACAGAGAGAGAGAGAGAGAGAGATGATTGAGAGAGAGATAGCTAGTAGATAGAGAGCAGATATATGTAAGGATATCTATTAATAGAGATATATCTCTATTAATATTAGAGATGTTAGGAACTCCCATATAACATGATTATAGATCTTAGCTAGAATCTATATTCTCGCGATAGATCTTAATACAATACTATTCTATATCTCGAATATCTCGATCTCCTCTATCTCTCTCTATCTCTCTGCGTCTGTCTGCTCTTCACTCAGACACCCACACACAACAGCCTGGTACATTGTTACGCAACAGCCATTCTACAAAAAAAAAAAAGTGTTAGCACCAGAGGACATTACAAGCGCAGACTACCAGACTCTCCCCTGTGTTCGTGTCCCCATACCTCGTCCTGAGTGAGCAATTCCACGGGAAACCCCCCCCGGGGGGGAAAAATAATTATTAAAAAACAAAAAAAATTATTACATATTCACATTCATATCCCCAATTTAAAAATTTTTTGGGGGGAATTTAGGTTTTTGGGGGGAAAAAAAAGGGGAAGGGGGCAAGCAAAGGGGTAAACTCCATTTAAAGAAAAACCCCCCTTTTTTTTCCCCCTTTTTTAAAACCTTTTTTAAAACCCCCCCCCCCCCCTTTTGGGGGGGGGGCCCCCCCCCCCCCCCCCCCCCCCGGGGGGGGGGGGGGGGGGGGGCCCCCCCCCCCCAAAGGGGGGGGGGGGGGGAAAAAAAAAAAAAAAAACCAAAAAAAAACCAAAAAAAAAAAAACCCCCCCCCAAAAAAAACCCCCCCCCCCCCCCCCCCCCCCCCCCCCAAAAAACCCCAAACCCCCTCTTCTTCTCTTTCTTCTCTCTCCTTCCCTCCCCCCCCCGTTTCTTTTCGCCCCTTCCCCCCTTTTTTTCCCCTTTTTTCCCCCTCCCTTCCCCTTTTTTCCCTCCTCTTCCTTCCCCCTCCCCTGGGGGGGGTCAAATCCTCCCAAAAATTAAGCCCCGAAAAAAGGGTTTTATTTGGTTGTTACGGCGAGCCCCCCTTTTGGGGGGGGGGGGGGAAAAAAACCCCCAAAAACAAAAAAACCCAAAAGGGGTGACCCTAAACCAAAAGGGGGGGGGGAAAAACCCCCCCCAAACCCCCCACGCCTAAAATAAGGGGGGAAAAAAATAAAATTAAACATTCCTAACACATAAAAATAGCTTTATTTTGGGGCTCAATTGCCCCTTTTTGGGGTTTTTTAAAAGTGCTGGGTTTTTAGTGGTTTTTCATAACAATCCCAAAATTAGGGGCATGTTGGAACTTCCTTCCAAAAAAACACTTTAAATATGGATTGGTCCCCCCCTTTGCTTTAAAAACCCTCCACTCTCTGAAAGGCTTTCCACTAGATTTTGGAAACATTGCTGCGGGGACTTCTTCCTTTCAGCCACAAGAGCTTTAGTGAGGTCGGGAAAACTGTGGGGGCGTTTAGGCCTGCTCGCATGGGCTTTTCCAAAATTCATCCCAAAGGGTGATCGAGGGGTTTGAGGTCAGGGTCGTGAGGCCAGTAGTTCTTCCACACCGATTGAAAAACCTTTCTGTGGGGCCCCGCTTTGTGAAAGGGGGGCTTTGTCGTGCTGAAACATAAGGGCCCTTTCCCCCAAAACGTTGCCACAAAGTTGAAACACAAGAATCGTCTAAAATTCATTGTATGCTGTGGTTTAAAGTTTTCCCTTCAGGGAAAAATAAGCCCCTAGCCCAAAAACCCAAAAAAAAACAGCCCCCAGCCCATTATTCCTCCCCACCAAAACTTTACAGTTAGCACTTGATGGAGCGGGTAGCGTTTCCGGACCGCCAAACCCAGTTTTCGCCTGGGGACTGCCAGATGGTGAAGGTGATCATCACCCAGAGAACGCTTTTTCACTGCCCCAAAGTCCCAAAGGGGCACTCTAGCAGGGCGGAATTTGACAAAGACTTTGGAAAGGTAGCATCCTATACGGTGCCCTTTGAATTCCTGAGCTCTTCATAAAGGCCCTTTTATGCCAAAGTTGGGCTATGGAGATTGCAGGGTGTGCGGGTAAATAGCCAATCCACAAATTTTAAGGGGGTCAATACTTTGATTATAGTGTATGATTGAGATCACTTTTCAGTTGATCAGTTTCATATGTTTTGAGATCTCTGTTTAGTTAGATCAGATTCTACGGCATTCGGAAAAGTTTTAAAAGACCCTTGACATTTTCCACATTTAGTTACGAATTAAAATTAATTCTTTTTAAATCGTTTTTTCCCTTAATCAATCTACACAAAAAACCCCCATAATGACAAAAAAAAAAGGGTTTTTTTAAAAAATTCTAAAAATTAAATTTTAATAATATTAAACCCTTTACTCGGGACTTTTTTTTAAGCCCCCTTTGCAGCGATTACACCTCGAGTTTCTTGGGTATGACGTCAAGTTGGGCCCCCTTTGTTTTTCCTCCAAGCGCTGTGATTGGGGGGGGGAGCGTCGCGCCACAGCTATTTTCAGGTCTCTCCAGAGATGTTCGATCGGGTTCAAGTCCGGGCTCTGGCTGGGCCACTCAAGGACATTCAGAGACTTGTCCTGATGCCACTACTGTGTTATCTTGGCTGTGTGCTTAGGGTCGTTGTCCTGTGGGAAGGTGAACCTTCATCCCAGTCTGAGGTCCTGAGCGCTCTGGAGCAGGTTTTCATCAAGGATCTCTCTGTACATTGCTCCGTTCATCTTTCCCTCAATCCTGACTAGTCTACCAGTCCCTGCCGCTGAAAAACATCCCCACAGCATGATACTGCCACCACCACGCTTGGCATTCAGGCCAAAGTGTTCTGTCTTGGTTTCATCAGACCAGCGAATCTTGTTTCTCATGGTCTGAGAGTCCTTTAGGTGCCTTTTGGCAAATTCCAAGCGGGCTGTCATGTGCCTTTTAATGAGGAGTGGCTTCCGTCTGGCCACTCTACCATAAAGGCCTGATTGGTGGAGTGCTGCAGAGATGGTTGTCGTTCTGGAAGGTTCTCCCATCTCCACAGAGGAACTCTGGAGCTCTGTCAGAGTGACCATCGGGTTCTTAGTGTCACGATTCTGTAAAGCGGAACCCAGAAGCAGACCAGGACAAGGTGAGTTGAATGAAGGTGAGTATTTATTTAAATACTTAAAAGGGAAGCAGGAAATCCAGGTGACGGGGGGGCGTGAAGGGGAGTTGATGGAGTGAATGGGGAGATCCAAGGAGTTTCTGAAGCCAAAACGATCAGGCGAGGTGGAGGAAAATTCCGGGAGGTAATGTTCAGGCTAAGATCCCGGCGGGAAGGAAAGTCAGGGGGGCTTAAAAGGGGAGGGATGATAGAAAACCCGGGGCAGATAGTATGAGATGAGGTGGGCAATGGAGAGATCCCCGCCTTTCTTTGTCGCCCCGGGAACCAGACGGGTCGTTCAGGGAACTAGGGCAGAAACCGACTAGGAAGCGGGATTTATGAACTTAGTCACCCCCCGACCAGGCCTTTCCCCCCTTGTCATTTTTGGCCGGGCGGTGCTCGAAAGTCTTTGGGGGTTCCAAAATTTTTTCCCTTTAAGAATGTTCTTGGGGACATTCAATGCTGCAGAAATGTTTTGGTACCCTTCCCCAGATCTGTGCCTCGACACAATCCTGTCTTGGAGCTCTACGGACAATTCCTTCGAGTCTCATAGCAAAGGGTCTGAATACTTATGTAAATAAGGTATCTGTTTTTTGTTTTTAATAAATTAGCAAACATTTCTAAAAACCTGTCTTCCTTTAGTCTTTATGGGGTATTGTGTGTAGATTGATGAAGGAAAAAATCAATTAATCAATTTTAGAATAAAGGGTTGTACATAACAAAAACGTGGAAAAAGGGAATGGGTCTGAATACTTTCCAAACGCACTGTATGTATCGAGATCTCTGTTTCTAGTTAGATCAGATTACATATGTATCGAGATCTCTGTTTCTAATTAGGTCAGAATACATATGTATTGAGATCTCTGTTTCTAATTAGGTCAGATTACATTCCAGGTGAAGCTGGTTGAGAGAATGCCAAGAGTGTGCAAAGCTGTCATCAAGGCAAAGGGTGGCTACTTTGAAGAATCTAAAACTATATTTTGATTTGTTTAACAGTTTTTTTTGGTTTTACAATTCCAATGTTTATTTATAGTTTTAAGTCTTACTATTATTTACAATGTAAAAATAAAAAAAAACCCTGGGAAGGGGAAAGGGGGGTCCAAACTTTGACGGTACTGTTGTTTGAGATCTCTGTTTTAGTTAGATAAATTTACATATGTATTGGGGTTATTTATGTTTTTGATATCTCGAGCTTTTTTTTTAACCCGTTAAAACAATAATATGTATTGTTTTCTATTTTCTAAACCAGTTATGACCCTCCCACAACCCCCCCCCCCCCCCCCCCCCCCCCAACAACACCACACACACCCACGCAGAGATGTATTATATTATACTTTAATTATTACGGTAGTACTGACTTTGAAAGGTGCGTTCGTCTCCCCACCCCACGGGGATTACTTTGGAGGGGTCGGGGGGAAGCTGGGGGGGGGTTGGGCCTCAGGGGGACGGAAAAGGGCGAGAAGCGGGGGCGAAGGTTGGGGCACATAAGGACCAAGGGGGAGGGGAAAGAAGGCGAGGAAAGAAGAGGGGAGAGAGAGGAAGGAAAGAGAGAGAGGAAAGAAGGGGAGAGAGGGGGAGGGGGAGAAGAAGGGGGAGAGAGAGGGGGGAGGAAAGAGGGGGGTGGAAAGAGGGGAGGGGGAGGAGGGGGAGAGAAGGGAGGGGGGGAGAAAAAGAGGGGGGTTGGGAAGGGGGGAAGGGGAGGGGAGAGGGGGAAAGGTTGGGGAAGAGGGGGAGGAGGATGATGGGCAGGTGAAAAAGGAGAAGAGGGGGGAAGGGGGGAGAGAGGAAAAAAGGGAGAGGGGAGGGAGGGAGGAAAGGGGGAAGGGGGAGGGGAGGGGGGAAGGGGGGAAGAGGACAAAAAGGAAGGGGGGGGTGAGAGGAGGGGGAAAAAAGGGGGGGAGAGAGGGTGGGGGAAAAAGGGGGGAAAGGGGGGGAAAAGGAAAAGGGGGAGACAAAAGGGGAGGAGGAAGAAAAGAGAAAAGAAAAGGGGAAGGGAGGGGAGAGGGAGGAAGGGGAGAGGAGGAGCCCCCGGGAGGGGAAAAAAAAAAAAAGAAAAAAAAAAGGGAAAAAAAAAAGGGGGGGGTTTTGGGGGGGGGGGGGTTTTTTGGGGGTTTGGTTTTTGGGGGGGGGGGGGAAAAAAAAAGGGGGTGGGGGGGGGGGGGGGGGGGGGGGGGGGGGGGTTTTTTTTTTTTTTTAAAAATTCCCCAAAAATTTTTAAAAAAAAAAAAGGGGAGGGGAGAGAGAGAAAGGGAGAGATAATTTAAAATTGGCAACACACACACATATTTCTTTCCTCAGGGCCATGTGGTGAGACAGGGATGCAGCTTAAGGCCCACCCTCTTCAACATTTCAACTCTTCATCATCAATGAATTGGCGAGGGCACTAGAACAGGCTGCAGAACCCGGCCTCACCCTACTAGACTCGGAAATGTTTGCTGATGATTTGCTGATGCTTCTGTCCCCAACCAAGGAGGGCCTACAGCAGCACCTAGATCTTCTGCACAGATTATGTCAGACCTGGGCCCTGACAGTAAATCTTAGTAAGACAAAAATAATGGCGTTCCAAAAAAGATCTAGTTGCCAGGACAAAAACAAATTATATCTAAACACTGTTGCCTTAGATCACACAAATAATATACCTATCTCGGCCTAAACATCAACACCACATGTAACTTCCAAAAGGCTGTGAACGATCTAAGAGTCAAGGCAAGAAGAGCCTTCTATGCCATCGAAAGGAACATAAAACTCAACATCCCAATTAGGATCTAGTAAAAAATACTTCAATCAGTTATCGAACCCATTGCCCTCTATGGTTGTGAGGTCTGGGGTCCACCCATCAACCAATAATACACAAAATGGGACAAACACCCAAGTGAGAGTATGCATGCAGAATTCTGCAAAAATATCCTTTGTGTACAACGGAAAACCCCAAACAATGCATGCAGAGCAGAATTAGGACTATTCCCGCTAGTTATCAAAATCCAGAAAATAACTTACATTCTACAACCACCTAAAAGGAAGTGATGCCCACACATTCCACCATAAAGCCCTCACCTACAGAGAGAGATTAACCTAGAGAAGAGTCCCCTCAGCCAGCTGGTCCTGGGGCTCTGTTCACAAACACAAACAGACCCCACAGACCCCAGGACAGCAACACAATCACACCCAACCAAACTATGGGAAAGCAAAAAGATAACTATTTGACAAAATGGAAAGAACCAACCCAAAAATATTTCCCACAGATCACAAAGAATTTCAAAACAAATCCAACATCGATAAACTCCCATATCTGTTAGGCGAAATACCACAATACGCAATCACAGCAGCAAGATTTGTGGCCAGTTGTCATGAGAAAAGGGCAACCACTGGAGCACAAACAACATTGTAAATACCACCAATATTTATCTGTTCATTTATATTCCCCCACTATTCGTACTACAACTGTTTGCACATTGCTAAAACACTGTACATAGCTGATAATATAACACTTAAAATGTCTACCTTTTTAAAACATTTTTGAGTGCAATGTTTCCTGTCAATTTCTAATAGTTAGTTTCTAAATTGGTTTCTTCTCACTTTTGTTTATTGTTTATTTCACTTGCTTTGGCAATGTAAATATATGTTTCCCATGCCAATAAAGCCCCTTAAATTGAATTGAGAATTGAGAATTGAGAGAGAGAGGAGAGAGAGAAGAGAGAGAGAGAGAGAGAGGAGATAGAGAGAGAGAGAGAGAGAGAGAGAGAGAGAGAGAGAGAGAGAGAGAGATAGAGATAGAGATAGAGATAGAGATAGAGAGAGAAAACAGAGTAAGACTGCTTGTACCTCAGTCCTGCAGGCAGGCGATGGAGGGAGGGATGGAGGTGTAATCAGAAGAACAGATAAAGAGGACAGAAGAATCTGTTTACATCAGCCGCCGCCTCCTGCTTGTTCTGTCTCTCCCCTTCTCTGTCTGTTTTCTGTTCACCACACTCTCTCTCTCTCCCTTACCCTCCTCTGTCTGTCTCTACCCCCTGATCAGTCTCTCCAAGGCAGGTAGGAGGAAGGAACGTAGGTACGGGTGTCACTTTCCTTCAGTTCCACTGGCAATTAGTAACTACGCAGAGAGGAGGGGAGGAAGGAGAGGAGAGGATAGGAGGGAGGGGAGAGGAGAGGAGGGGAGGGGGGAGAGGAGGGGAGGGGAGAGGAGAGAAGAGAGGAGAGGCAGGATGGAGGAGAGGAGAGGAGAGGAGAGGAGAGGAGAGGAGAGGAGAGGAGAGGAGAGGAGAGGAGAGGAGAGGAGAGGAGAAGAGGAGAGGGAGCGCTAAAAAAATCATTTGAACTCATTCTGTCTATTTTGGTCATAACAGTCACTCTCCATCTACGTCTCTCTTGATCTCTCTCTCTCTCTTCCCCTTGTGTTTTCCTCCTACTGATATCTGATGTATTGATCCTCTCTCTTCCCCTTGTGTTTCCCTCCTACTGATATCTGATGTATTGATCCTCTCTCTTCCTCTTGTGTTTCCCTCCTACTGATATCTGATGTATTGATCCTCTCTCTTCCTCTTGTGTTTCCCTCCTACTGATATCTGATGTATTGATCCTCTCTCTTCCCCTGGTGTTTCCCTCCTACTGATGGCTGGTGTATTGATCTCTCTCTTCCCCTTGTGTTTCCCTCCTACTGATGGCTGGTGTATTGATCTCTCTCTCCCCTTGTGTTTCCCTCCTACTGATGGCTGATGTATTGATCTCTCTCTCTCTCTTCCCCCTGTGTTTCCCTCCTACTGATGGCTGGTGTATTGATCTCTCTCTCCCCTTGTGTTTCCCTCCTACTGATGGCTGATGTATTGAACTCTCTCTCTCTTCCCCTTGTGTTTCCCTCCTACTGACGGCTGATGTATTGATCTCTCTCTCCCCTTGTGTTTCCCTCCTACTGATGGCTGGTGTATTGATCTCTCTCTCCCCCTGTGTTTCCCTCCTACTGATGGCTGGTGTATTGATCTCTCTCTCCCCTTGTGTTTCCCTCCTACTGACGGCTGATGTATTGATCTCTCTCTCTCTCCCCCTGTGTTTCCCTCCTACTGATGGCTGGTGTACTGATCTCTCTCTCCCCTTGTGTTTCCCTCCTACTGATGGCTGGTGTATTGATCTCTCTCTCCCCCTGTGTTTCCCTCCTACTGATGGCTGGTGTATTGATCTCTCTCTCCCCTTGTGTTTCCCTCCTACTGATGGCTGGTGTATTGATCTCTCTCTCCCCCTGTGTTTCCCTCCTACTGATGGCTGGTGTATTGATCTCTCTCTCCCCTTGTGTTTCCCTCCTACTGATGGCTGGTGTATTGATCTCTCTCTCCCCCTGTGTTTCCCTCCTACTGATGGCTGGTGTATTGATCTCTCTCTCTCTCTCCCCTTGTGTTTCCCTCCTACTGATGGCTGATGTATTGATAGTCTAGGGCAGAAATAGACGGGTTGTTTGTTAAGCAACAAAACAGACGGGGCTGGCTTAGATTGTTGACAACATGTCAACTATATTTTGTCTCCGATGTTTATAGAAAATATAAATTCATTTGCACAATGACCACTTGTTGTCTCTCAAATACATCATTACAGTTGGTAAGATAGCTATCGAATTTTAGACAAAGTCATGACATCAGTCAAAACACCTCAAAACAAGACATGGTATCAAGAACCAGATAAAACCAGCTGAAACGAGCCATCTACGATTCCCCACATGGCAGCTTATTGTCATTGTTGCTAGCTAACCCCCCCCCCCCCCCCCCCCCCCCCAAAAAAAAAAAAACATATTACGCCATGTTACTGTTGCCAAGCCCATCAAGGCCCTGATTGGTGAACCACTGATCCACATCACGCCTTGTTACTGTTGCCAAGCCCATCAAGGCCCTGATTGGTGAACCACTGATCCACATCACGCCTTGTTACTGTTGCCAAGCCCATCAAGGCCCTGATTGGTGAACCACTGATCCAGTCACAGCTCTTTGTCTTTTGGCAATGTTAGGGATACTCACTCATACACAGAGCTTTTAACATAGTGTTTTCGACTGACATATTTGACACACTTTGACATACATTATGCATGTTCATTTATACAGTAATTATTAATCAACATGTCTTCACCTGGGATTTGAACTCACAACCTCGTGATTAGAGGCATTCAGATATTCCTGATACGCCACCATGTCTGTGTCAGTTTCAGTTAATTTAACTATTCTCTCATCATTGATGTCTTTCTGTATAGTTTTCTAATGTTGATGGACCATGTCAACCTGTTTTAAATGATACTGTTGGTAGGGCATGTTAACCTGTTTTAATCATACTACTGAATCACTATGATCAATAAAAAATTTTTTACAGAGCTGAGATTAACTTCAAAGTGCATTCATCCTGTTGCGTACACCTATCAAGTTGTTTCAGATCTACACAAGTGCCTAGGGAGAAAGGGTTAGGGTTTCTTCTGGACAGGTCCTAACTATATATATATATAGATAGATAGATAGAGAGTTCTCTTTGAGATGCTCAGCTATCATCTTTTTGAAATCCACATAGACCACGTAGAACACGTAGAACGTGTCTCTGATTAGGAGTAACATCAGCTCTCGTCATTGCATTTCTCTCCGGAACATTCCTAAGTTGTTTCTGAAACATGGCCCAGGTGGTAGTGCTGCTTCCGATGGAAAACGTACTCAGAACATGGCGGCCAAATTCTCAGAATATCAGAAAATCTGTATATTTACAGTAGCATGTCTGTACTTTCTCACATTTGACATTTAAGCAACGGCAGGTAGCTTAGTGGGTAAGAGCGTTGTGCCAGTAACCGAAAGGTCGCTGGTTCTAATCCCCGAGCCGACTAGGTGAAAAATCTGTCGATGTGCCCTTGAGCAAGGCACTTAACCCTAATTGCTCCTGTACGTCGCTCTGGATAAGAGCGTCTGCTAAATGACTAAAATGTGTAAAATGGTGATGCCAGTTACACCAAAACACAGAGTTCCATCTCCAAAAAAAAGAAAACAGACAAATTGCAACAGAATCACTTGGGACAAATCACAGAAATTGCAATATGTTAAAGGGGCAATCTTCAGCTACTACATCCATTTTGGAACGTTTAAATTAATTATATACATAGTATGTGATTTGGATTTCAAAAAGACCATGGCGAGATGTTCAGCTATATATAATTAATAAATACTAATAATTTATGAGAGGTAGTGGAAATGTGATCATAATTTGTACTCAAGGCGCTCCGGTACCGCTTGCCGTGCGGTAGCAGAGAGAACAGTCTATGACTAGGGTGGCTGGAGTCTTTGACAATATTTAGGGCCTACCTCTGACACCGCCTGGTATAGAGGTCCTGGATGGCAGGAAGCTTGGCCCCAGTGAAGTACTGGGCCCGTACGCACTACCCTCTGTAGTGCCTTTGTAACCGGTGTGAAATGGCTAGCTAGTTAGCGGTGCGCACTAGTAGCATTTCAAATCGGTGACGTCACTCGCTCTGAGAACTTGAAGTAGTTGTTTACCATCCTACAGATTCCAAATCTGAAACTCATTTTAAATATATCAGATAAGTGTGTTGTAACTGTTGTCAAAAAAATGACATTAACAAATATTGCTAAGAATGTGACAGTTGGGTGACTCCCCTAGCGGGTCTCGAACCCAGGCCACCAGCACCAATGACGAACACCCTAACCACTGTCCCAATAAGGGATATCTCTAGGGTATGTGCTTATTGGGTCAGTATAGTTAGGCCCTGTCCAGAAGAAACCCTCCTCCCTAGGCACTTGTGAAGATCTGAAACAACTTTATTGAAAATAGTGATTCAGGAGTACCATTAAAAAAAGGTGAATATGCCCCACCAACATTAGACAACTATACAACTATCAATAAAATTGAGCATAGTGAATCATCAGGAGTATCATTTTGCAACGTTCCCATGAAACCTGTCTAGAAACATTACTATCTTATGTTCTGAGAACATTGCAACCATGTTCTGTTTATGTTTGGTGGGACGTTGATGGAATATTCTCCTGACCCACAGAAAACTGGACACAATGTTTTTGCAACGTTCCCATGAAACGTGTCTAGTACATTAAAATCTTTAAATTCTGAGAACATGGTAACCATGTTCTGGGTAAGTACTATTTGACAATAAGGGAATGGTCTCTTGGAAACATTCCTTGCACATCACGGGAACAGTCCTATGAAAACATGAGTTAATGACCTAATGAGACTTAAGGAAAGGCTCTCCAAAGTAGTGGGAATGTTTGTTGTTAGCTTCTGCCCCATTGAAGCGTGCTGTTGTCAGCTAACCGGTCTATAGACTGGTGTGAAAGAGAGAAAAGCATTGGAGATATTGCACTGTTGTTCCAGGAACAGACTTAAATAATTATACTCATGTGGTACGATTGATATGGCATGGAATTAATGTCAAGCCAAGCATGCGCTGAGCAACTTGCAAGTGTCTTCACTGACATTTTCAACCTGTCCCTGACTGAGTCTGTAATACCAACATGTTTCAAGCAGACCACCATAGTGGTCAAGTTGTTTCATACACAAAAAAAATGTATGCACGCATGACTGTAAGTCGCTTTGGATAAAAGCGTCTGCTAAGTGCCCAAGGACACTAAGGTAACCTGCCTAAATGACTACCGACCCGTAGCACTCACATCTGTAGCCATGAAGTGCTTTGAAAGGCTGGTCATGGCTCACATCAATACCATCATCCCAGACACCCTGAACCCACTTCAATTAGCATACCGCCCCAACAGATCCACAGATGACGCAATCTCTATTGCACTCCACACTGCCCTTTCACATCTGGACAAAAGGAACACCTACGTGAGAATGATGTTCATTGACTACAACTCAGCGTTCAACACCATAGTGCCCTCAAAGCTCATCACTAAGCTAAGGACCCTGGGACTAAACACCTCCCTCTGCAACTGGATCCTGGACTTCTTGACAGGCCGCCCCCAGGTGGTAAGGGTAGGTAACAACACATCTGCCACGCTGAGGGACACCTCAGGGGTGCGTGCTCAGTCCCCTCCATGACTGCCTGGCCAAGCACGACTCCAACACCATCATTAAGTTTGCCGACGACACAACAGTGGTAGGCCTGATTACCGACAACGATGAGACAGCCTATAGGGAGGAGGTCAGAAACCTGGCCATGTGGTGCCAGGATAACAACCTCTCCCTCAATGTGATCAAGACAAAGGAGATGATTGTGGACTACAGGAAAAAGAGGACCGAGCACGCCCCCATTCTTATCGACGGGGCTGTAGTGGAGCAGGTTGAGATCTTCAAGTTCCTTGGTGTCCACATCACCACCAAACTATCATGGTCCAAACACACCAAGACAGTCGTGAAGAGGGCACGACAAAGCCCATTCCCCCTCAGGAGACTGAAAAGATTTGTCATGGGTCCTCAGATCCTCAAAAAGTTATACAGTTGCACCATCGAGAGCATCCTGACTGGTTGCATTACTGCCTGGTATGGCAACTGCTCGGCCTCCGACCGCAAGGCACTACAGAGGGTAGTGCGTACGGCCCAGTACATCACTGGGGCCAAGCTTCCTGCCATCCAGGACCTCTATACCAGGCGGTGTCAGAGGTAGGCCCTAAAAATTGTCAAAGACTCCAGCCACCCTAGTCATAGACTGTTCTCTCTGCTACAGCACGGCAAGCGGTACCGGAGTGCCAAGTCTAGGTTAAGAAAAGGCTTCTTAACAGCTTCTACCCCCAAGCCATAAGACTCCTGAACATCTAATCAAATGGCTACCCGGACTATTTGCGTTGTCCTGAGGATACTGAGGATAATAGCGGACGATATTGCCACTCCTATTTGCCATATCTTCAATTTAAGCCTACTAGAAAGTGTGTTCCCTCAGGTCTGGAGGGTCATTCAGCTACCTGAGAATAGGAAAGCCCCCTTTACTGGCTCAAATAGCCAACCAATCAGCCTGTTACCAACCCTTAGTAAACATTTGGAAAAAATTGTATTTGACCAGATACAATGCTATTTTACAGTAAACAAATTGACAAAAGACTTTCAGCAAGCTTATAGGGAAGGACATTCAACAAGCACAGCACTTACACAAAAATGACTGATGATTGGCTGAGAGAAATTGATGATAAAAAGATTGTGGGAGCTGTTTTGTTAGACTTCAGAGCGGCTTTTGACATTATCGATCATGGTCTACTACTAGAAAAATGTATGTGTTATGGCTTTACACTCCCTGCTATATTGTGGATAAAGAGTTTCCTGTCTAACAGAACACAGAGGGTGTTCTTTAATGGAAGCCTCTCCAACATTCAGTAATCCAGGTAGAATCAGGAATTCCCCAGGGCCCCTTACATTTTTCAATCTTTACTAACGACATGCCACTTGCTTTGAGTAAAACCAGTGTGTTTAAGTATGCGGATGACTCAACACTATACACGTCAGCTACTACAGCGAGTGAATTCACTGTAACACTAACACTTAAAGAGCTGCAGTTAGTTTCAGAATGGGTGGCAAGGAATAAGTTAGTCCTAAATATTTCAAAAACTAAAAGCATTGTATTTGGGACAAATCATTCACTAAACCCTGGACTTCAACTAAATCTTGTAATGAATAATGTGGAAATTGAGCAATTTGAGGTGACTAACCTGCTTAGAGTAACCCTGGATTGTAAACTGTCATGGTCAAAACATGTTTTGACCACGAGCTCAGGGCGAGGATCTCCTTCCAGAGAGACATCAGGGACTGTAACATACTCTGTTTCCCGGAATCATGGCTCTCTCCGGATATACTGTCCCCGACCATACATCCAGCTGGGTTCTCAGTACAACAAAGAACTCTCCAGGAAGAAGAAAGGCGGTGGTGTATGTTTCATGATTAACTACTCATGGTGTGATTGTGATGCCTACAAGGCCCTCCACCGCCCTCCCTTCGGCAAATCAAATCACGACTCCATTTTGCTCCTCCCTTCCTGGGTCCTGGACTTCCTGACGGGCCACCCCAGGTGGTGAAGGTAAGAAACAACAGCTCCACTTCGCTGATCCTCCAACAGCTCAGCCCCCTCCTGTAATCCCTGTTCACCCATGACTGTGTGGCCACGGACACCTCCAACTGAACCAAGTTTTCAGACGACACAACAGTAGTAGGCCTGATTAACAACAATGACGAGACAGCCTACAGGGAGGAACCGGCTACCACCCAGTTACTCAACCTTGCACCTTAGAGGCTGCTGCCCTATTTACATAGACATGGAATCACTGGTCACTTTAATAATTAAACACTAGTAACTTTAATAATGTTTACATACCGCTTTACTCATTTCATATTTATATACTGTATTCTATTCTACTGTATTTTAGTCAATGCCACTCCAACATAGCTCGTCCTAATATTTATATATTTCTTAATTCCATTATTTTACTTTTAGATTTGTGTGTATTGTTGTGAATTGTTAGATACTACTGCACTGTTGGAGCTAGGAACACAAGCATTTCGCTACACCCACAATAACATCTGCTAAATATGTGTATGTGACCAATACAATCTGATTTGATAATACCCAGTGGCACCGCTCTCCTCTAACGCTGAAGAGGAGATGGATAATCCCCAGTGGCACCTCTCTTTTCTCCAACGCTGAAGAGGAGATGGATAATCCCCAGTGGCACCTCTCTTTTCTCCAACGCTGAAGAGGAGATGGATAATCCCCAGTGGCACCTCTCTTTTCTCCAACGCTGAAGAGGAGACGGATAATCCCCAGTGCCACCTCTCACATCTCACCTAATGCTTTCGTGTTTTATTTTTAAAAAATGAACATGATGTTCTCCTGCAGCAGTGACATACAACACACTGAGGCTGCGTCCCAAATGGCTCCCTTTTCCGTACAGGGGTATCCCATAGGGCTCAGGTCAAAAGTAGTGTACTTAATAGACAATAGGGTGCCATTTGGCTAAGCAACAGTTTCCTTAAGCCCTATTCAGAGTGAGACTCACTGTCTTGTATTGAAGAGCTGCTTGAAAGATCCAAAGACCAACTCTGCCCATCCTACACATAGAGAAAGAAGTAGAACCACAATACATGTCTTCTATCAATGGTTTCTTTCCTACTACCTGTAGCTGTGTCTGTGTTCAGATATGGATGAAATGCCTCATTTGGAGAATGGAAAACACAATCCTGAGTAGGCGAGGTGCTGGCGGAGTAGGACTCTTAGAAAAGAACAGAAAAGCTGACATTTTTAATTTGCCAGTGAAGAGACATGGGAGAGCCCTATGATGTAAACAAACGTAACACAGTGCCTTCAGGAAGTATTCACACCCCTTGACCTTTTCCACAGTTTGTTGTGTTACAGCCCGAATTTAAAATTGATTACATTTAGATTTTGTGTCACTGGCCTACACACAATATCCTAAAATGTCAAAGTGGAATTATGTTTACAGATTTTTACAAATTAATAAAAAATGAAAAGCTGAAATGTCTTGAGTCTATAAGAATTCAACCCCTTTGTTATGGCAAGCCTAAATAAATTCAGGAGTAAAAATGTGCTTAATAAGTTGTATGGACTCTGTGTGCAATAAGTGTTTAACATGATTTTTGAGTGACTACTTCATCTCTGTAACCCACACACACAATTATCTTTTAAGGTCCCTCTGTCGAGCAGTGAATTTCAAACACAGATTCAACCACAAAGACCAGGGAGGTTTTCCAATACCTCGTAAAGAACGGCACCTATTGGTAGATTGGTAAAAAAAAAAAAAAAGCAGACATTGAATATCCCTTTGCAATGGTGAAGTTATTAATTACACTTTGGATGTCAGTTGCCGGAGAGGAAGGAAACCGCTCAGGGATTTCACCCTGAGGCCAATGGTGACTTTAAAACAGTTTCAGAGTTTAATGGCTGTGATAGGAGAAAACTGAGGATGGATCAACAACATTCTAGTTACTCCACAATGCTAACCTAAATGACAGAGTGAAAAGAAGGAAGCCTGTACAGAATACAAATATTCCAAAACATGCATCGTGTTCGCAATAAGTAAAACTGCTAGAAATGTGGCAAAGAAATGTACTTTATGTCCTGAATACAAAGCGTCATGTTTGGGGCAAATCCAACACATCACTGAGTACCACTCTTCATATTTTCAAGCATGGTGGTGGCTGCATCATGTTATGGGTATGCTTGTCATCGGCAAGGACTGGTGAGTTTTTCAGGATAAAAAATAAACGTAATGGAGCTAAGCACAGGAAAAATCCTAGAGGAAAACCTGGTTCAGTCTGTTTTCTACCAGACACTGGGTAGACTCATTCACCTTTTCAGCAGGACAATAACCTAAAACACAAGTCCAAATATACACTGGAGTTGCTTACCAAGATGACATGGAATGTTCCTGAGTGGCCTAGTTACTGTTTTGACTTAAATTGGCTTGAAAATCTATGGCAAGACTTGAAAATGGCTGTCTAGCAATGATCAACAACCAACTTGACAACGCTTGAAGAATTTTAAAAAGTATATTGTACAATCCAGGTGTGCAAAGGTCTTAGAGAAAGATTCACTGCTGTAATCACTGCCAAAGGTGATTCTAACATGAATTGACTCAGGGGTGTGAATACTTATGTAAATGAAATATTTCTGTATTTCCTTTTCAATACATTTGCAACAATTTCTAAAAACATGTTTTCACATTGTCATTATGGGGTATTGTGTGTAAATGGGTAAGACATTTTGAATTCAGGCTGTAACACAACAAAATGTGGAATAAGTCAACGGGTATGAATACGTTCTGAAGGCACTGTAAAGAAAGCCTTGTCCGAGCCAGAACAGCCCATAGGGCAGGAGCCTATCTCCTGTTTCTGTAGTGTGAGGCAGCTTTGATGTGTAAGGACACCTCCTGGACAGGAAGCTAGTCTAACACAGGGCCTAATTTACCAGCGAAGAAGAGAGAGACTGGGAAAGAGCCCTCTGATGTAGATAAACATAATGACGCCATGCTAATCTATCGACTGAACTCAATCAACTCCTCTTCTGCAGAGTAGTGCGATCAAGAGATCCAGGTCACAATCTAACATCTTATAGATTACTGACATTACATTCAAAAAAATCTTACTGCCTCTAAACAAGTCACATTACCATCTTTAACTATCAAATCAAATAGTATTTGTTGCTTCGTAAACAACAGGTGTATTTGACCCTGTTCTTCTTCTTATTATTTCTCCTGTATTTCACCCTGTTCTTCTTCTTATTATTATTTCTCCTGTGTTATTGTTCCTTTTTCTATTTCTAGTATTACACCGTTATTGATTACTGCATTGTTGGGTTTAGAGCTTGCAAGAAAGGCATTTCGCTGTACTTGTGCATGTGACATTAAAACTTGAAACTTGTAGACTAAGAGTGAAATGCTTACTTACTTACTTACTTACTTACAGGCCCATCCCAACAATGCAGAGAGGAAAATATAGAAAAATAATAACACAATAAATAAATCCACAATGAGTAACGATTACTTGGCTGTATACACACGGTACCAGTACTGAGTCGACGTGCAGGGGTACGAGGTAGTTGAGGTAGATATGTACATATAGGTAGGGATAAAGTGACTAGGTAACAGGATAGATAATAAACAGTAGCAGCAGCGTATGTGATGAGTCAAAACTGTTTGTAAAGAAAGGGTCAATGCAGATAGTCCGGGTAGTTATTTGGTTAACTATTTAGCAGTCTTATGGCTTGGGGGTAGAAGGTGTTCAGGGTCCTGTTGGTTCCACACTTGGTGCACCGCTACCGCTTGCCGTGCGGTAGCAGAGAGAACAGTCTATGACTAGGGTGTCTGGAGTCTTTGACAATTTTTAGGGCCTTCCTCTAACACCGCCTGGTATAGAGGTCCTGGATGGCAGGAAGCTTGGCCCCAGTGAAGTACTGGGCCGTACGCACTACCCTCTGTAGCGCCTTGCAGTCAGATGCCAAGCAGTTGCCATACCAAGCGGTGAAGCAGCCAGTCAAGATGCTCTCAATGGTGCAGCTGTAGAATCTTTTGAGGATCTGAGGGCCCATGCCGAAGAGGCGTTGTCGTGCCTTCTTCACGACTGTGTTGGTGTGTGTGGACCCTGTTAATTCCTTAGTGATGTGGACAGAGGAACTTGAAGCGCTCTTCCCGCTGCACTACAGCCCTGTCGATGTGGATGGGGGCATGCTCGGCATTGCCTGTAGTCCAAGACAGGTTATTTTGTCCTGCTGTCGTTGTGGGAGAGGTTGTTATCCTGGCACCATACTGCCAGGTCACTGACCTCCTCTCAATAGGCGGTCTCATCGTTGTCGCTAATCAGGCATACCACCGTCGTGTCGTCAGCAAACGTAACGATGGTGTTGGAGTCGTGAGCGGCCACGCAGTCGTGGGTGAACAGGGAGTATAGGAGGGGACTAAGATTGCACCCCTGAGGGACCCCCGTGTTGAGGATCAGCGTGACAGATGTGTTGTTACCTACCCTTACCACCTGGGGGCGGCCCGTCAGGAAGTCCAGGATCCAGTTGCAGAGGGAGGAGTTCAGTTCCAGGGTCCTGTGCTTAGTGATTAACTTGGAGGGGACTATGGTGTTGAACGCTGAGCTGTAGTCAATGAACAGCATTCTCACATAGGTGTTCCTCTTGTCCAGGTGGGAAAGGGCAGTGTAGCGTGCAATAGAGATTGCGTCATCTGTGGATCTGTTGTGGCGGCATGTGAACTGGAGTGGGTCCAGGGAGTCCAGGTGAAAGTGGGTCACTAGAGCTAGAAGACACTGTAATTTCAAAAAGAAGATTGTGAAACATGTTGGTTTTGAATGCAGCACTGCTATAGACAATGCCCTGTGAGAATCAGTGTACAAATCAAGTGTTTGGCGCTGCATTAGTGACACATGACTTCTAGCCAATCAGTCGCCAAGTAGCACACTTTTGGTTCCTCCCCCCCAATTTGCCCGCTTGAATCTCCCCGCTGACGACCAGAAGATTCTAGGCCGCTGATGAATGAAGATTCCACCAGAGAAAAGTGCTTGAAAATAGTTATAATGTTGAATATTTGGGATAAACTGAACCACTACAACTTGCTACTTCATCTGAAGCTGCCTTTCCAGTTTGAGAGATAGTTTTGAGCAAGATTTCGGTGAGTTTGTGAGCCCTAGACTTTGGCTAACTAAATGTGCTAGCTCTGTTATCAGCTAAGCTAGTTAGAATGCTAACCGCTCCATTCACTTAACATTGAGCATTACTACTTGCTATCCATTAAAGCTAATTGCAATTTCTAATTATTTGAACTGTAAAATAGCTCTTGAATGTGAACTGTATTATTTTCCCCCTCATGTTTTGAGGATTTATTTAAGTTGCACTAGATGCATTTGTTTGTTTTACTGCTCTTTTAGCCCTTAGTTAATGCACTCGGTGAAGAAGTCTGTTTATGCCACGTTGTTGGATATTTTTTTCTTCTCCTAGCTGTGACCCCATGAAGGTCTTGGAGTACACGTAGCATTGAAAAAATGGTTAGAAAAGCCATTTGACTTAATGTTAAAATAATGTTTATTTTGTACCAAAGTGAATTGAATAATATAATATAATATAATATAATATGCCATTTAGCAGACGCTTTTATCCAGAATGAATGTTACTCATTATACTTGAACCTGACTATACTGTGACTCTGTTGATGCTCAGTGTATTCTGTGACTCTCTTGTTGCTCAGTGTATTCTGTGACTCTTGTTGCTCAGTGTATTCTGTGACTCTCTTGTTGCTCAGTGTATTCTGTGACTCTGTTGATGCTCAGTGTATTCTGTGACTCTGTTGATGCTCAGTGTATTCTGTGACTCTCTTGTTGCTCAGTGTATTCTGTGACTCTTGTTGCTCAGTGTATTCTGTGACTCTGTTGATGCTCAGTGTATTCTGTGACTCTCTTGTTGCTCAGTGTATTCTGTGACTCTTGTTGCTCAGTGTATTCTGTGACTGTTGATGCTCAGTTTATTCTGTGACTCTCTTGTTGCTCAGTGTATTCTGTGACTCTCTTGTTGCTCAGTGTATTCTGTGACTCTCTTGTTGCTCAGTGTATTCTGTGACTCTCTTGTTGCTCAGTGTATTCTGTGACTTGTTGCTCAGTGTATTCTGTGACTCTGTTGATGCTCAGTGTATTCTGTGACTCTGTTGATGCTCAGTGTATTCTGTGACTCTCTTGTTGCTCAGTGTATTCTGTGACTCTTGTTGCTCAGTGTATTCTGTGACTGTTGATGCTCAGTGTATTCTGTGACTCTGTTGATGCTCAGTGTATTCTGTGACTCTCTTGTTGCTCAGTGTATTCTGTGACTCTCTTGTTGCTCAGTGTATTCTGTGACTCTCTTGTTGCTCAGTGTATTCTGTGACTCTCTTGTTGCTCAGTGTATTCTGTGACTCTTGTTGCTCAGTGTATTCTTTTGGCCTTGTTTGCGCAACAGGTCAGGTTTTTTTGTGAGGATTAGATTCTCTGTTCCAACCAAGGATGGCAAGCCGCCTGAGAAAACGGACCTCAACCGTTTTTTCCTTGGAAGGACATTGAGCCCTTCATTTGCTGCACCGGTGTAGTAGGAGGAAACTTTTCACAATTCACACTCACTGCTCTGCTCCTTTCAGTATAGGCTGGACATTTCTATTGCACTCACTTTGGTTACACTGTGGGTTATTTATTGATGTTGTGGGATTATTGTATTATTGAATGGGTGAATTGATTGTATTGAACTATAGATTTTTTGATACATTTCTGAAACTGATTTTATATACTCAAAGTGTATTAGTACATTGTATTTCTATCAGGTTTAGATTTAAAGGGTGATGATAATTACCCAGTTAGATGATAATTACCCAGTTATATGATAATTACCCAGTTAGATGATAATTACCCAGTTAGATGATAATTACCCAGTTAGATTAAAATTACCTACAAATACTATTGACTGCCTAAAGGTTCTTGTACATAACCAGATTACTATCAGGTTGTTACTTATCCATTGTGATTATATGGTTATTACAGTTTTTCTATGGTAACTGGAGCAACAGTTTTTCCTATGGTAACTGGAGCAACAGTTTTTCCTATGGTAACTGTACTAACAGTTTTTCTATGGTAACTGGAGCAACAGTTTTTCTATGGTAACTGGAGCAACAGTTTTTCCTATGGTAACTGTACTAACAGTTTTTCTATGGTAACTGGAGCAACAGTTTTTCTATGGTAACTGGAGCAACAGTTTTTCTATGGTAACTGGAGCAACAGTTTTTCTATGGTAACTGGAGCAACAGTTTTTCTATGGTAACTGGAGCAACAGTTTTTCTATGGTAACTGGAGCAACAGTTTTTCTATGGTAACTGTAGCAACAGTTTTTCTATGGTAACTGTAGCAACAGTTTTTCTATGGTAACTGGAGCAACAGTCTTTCTATGGTAACTGTAGCAACAGTCTTTCTATGGTAACTGGAGCAACAGTTTTTCCTATGGTAACTGTAACAACAGTTTTTCTATGGTAACTGGAGCAACAGTTTTTCTATGGTAACTGGAGCAACAGTTTTTCTATGGTAACTGGAGCAACAGTTTTTCCTATGGTAACTGTACTAACAGTTTTTCTATGGTAACTGTAGCAACAGTTTTTCCTATGGTAACTGTACTAACAGTTTTTCTATGGTAACTGTAGCAACAGTTTTTCCTATGGTATCTGTACTAACAGTTTTTCTATGGTAACTGTAGCAACAGTTTTTCTATGGTAACTGTACTAACAGTTTTTCTATGGTAACTGGAGCAACAGTTTTTCTATGGTAACTGGAGCAACAGTTTTTCTATGGTAACTGTAACAACAGTTTTTCTATGGTAACTGTAACAACAGTTTTTCTATGGTAACTGGAGCAACAGTTTTTCTATGGTAACTGTAACAACAGTTTTTCTATGGTAACTGTAGCAACAGTTTTTCCTATTGTAACTGTAGCAACAGTTTTCCTATTGTAACTGTAGCAACAGTTTTTCTATGGTAACTGTAGCAACAGTTTTTCTATGGTAACTGTAGCAACAGTTTTTCCTATGGTAACTGGAGCAACAGTTTTTCCTATGGTAACTGGAGCAACAGTTTTTCCTATGGTAACTGGAGCAACAGTTTTTCTATGGTAACTGTACTAACAGTTTTTCTATGGTAACTGTAACAACAGTTTTTCTATGGTAACTGTAACAACAGTTTTTCTATGGTAACTGTAGCAACATTTTTTCTATGGTAACTGTAGCAACAGTTTTTCCTATGGTAACTGTACTAACAGTTTTTCTATGGTAACTGTAACAACAGTTTTTCTATGGTAACTGTAGCAACAGTTTTTCTATGGTAACTGTACTAACTTGCGCGCGTTGTATATTAAGTGATCATATTACCTTATTCCTATTTTAATACAACCCGGCATTATCTTTTACACTCTACACTCTACTTGTCCTGGTCTGATTATTTACCTAGACTGGTCAAACTCTTGAATGTGGTTTATTATTGTGCACAGCAGTACTATACATAACAAGTGCTTCAAGTGGGTCCAGAATGTCTGGGATGATGGTGTTGATGTGAACCATGACCAGCCTTTCAAAGCATTTCATGGCTACAGATGTGAGTGCTACGGGACAATAGTCATTTAACAGGTTACCTTAGCATCCTTGGGCACAGGGACTATGGTGGTCTGCTTGAAACATGTAGGTATTACACACTGGGTCAGGGAGAGGTAGAAAATGTCAGTGAAACCACCTGCCAGCGTATGCTTAGAGTACGCGTCCTGGTAATCCGTCTGTCCCCACGGCCTTGTGAATGTTAACCTGTTTAAAGGTCTTACTCACATCGATTACGGAAAGCGAGATCACACAGTCGTCCGGAACTGCTGGTGCTCTCATGCATGGTTCAGTGTTGCTTGCCTCAAAGTGAGCATAGAAGGCATTTAGCTCATCTGGTAGGCTTGTGTCATTGGGCAGCTCACGGCTGGGTATCCCTTTGTAATGTGTGATAGTTTGCAAGCCCTGCCACATCCGACGAGCGTCAGAGCCGGCGTAGTAGCATTTGATCTTTGTCCTGTATTGATGCTTTGCCTGTTTGATTGCTCACACTAGAAAATAAGGGATTTACATACCTGGCATTCAGATTCGACCCAGTTTTCATCTTATGATTAAGGAGAATTCCAACGTAATATTGGGAAAAAATACAGATTTGAGTAGATGGTCCCCACTTTATGTTAGGCTACCCTTCATGGGAGAGTTTGGTTATTAAAATGAATGTCCTCCCATGTATTTAATTTCCTTCTTTCAATGCTTCCTCTTCCTCCCCCAACTTCATTGTGTAAGGACCTCCACCACTACTAACCAAGACCTCCACCACTACTAGTCAATACCTCCACCACTACTAGCCAAGACCTCCACCACTACTAGCCAATACCTCCACCACTACTAGTCAATACCTCCACCACTACTAGTCAATACCTCCACCACTACTAGTCAATACCTCCACCACTACTAGCCAATACCTCCACCATTACTAGTCAATACCTCCACCACTACTAGCCAATATCTCCACCACTACTAGCCAATACCTCCACCACTACTAGTCAATACCTCTACCACTACTAGTCAATACCTCCACCACCACTACTAGTCAATACCTCCACCACCACTACTAGCCAATACCTCCACCACTACTAGTCAATACCTCCACCACTACTAGTCAATACCTCCACCACTACTAGTCAATACCTCCACCACCACTAGCCAATACCTCCACCACTACTAGTCAATACCTCCACCACTACTAGTCAATACCTCCACCACTACTAGTCAATACCTCCACCACCACTAGCCAATACATCCACCACTACTAGTCAATACCTCCACCACTACTAGTCAATACCTCCACCACTACTAGCCAATACCTCCACCACTACTAGCCAATATCTCCACCACTACTAGTCAATACCTCCACCACTACTAGTCAATACCTCCACCACCACTACTAGTCAATACCTCCACCACCACTAGCCAAGACCTCCACCACTACTAGTCAATACCTCCACCACTACTAGTCAATACATCCACCACTACTAGCCAATACCTCCACCACTACTAGTCAAAACCTCCACCACTACTAGTCAATACCTCCACCACTACTAGTCAATACCTCCACCACTACTAGTCAATACCTCCACCACCACTACTAGTCAATACCTCCACCACTACTAGCCAAGACCTCCACCACTACTAGTCAATACCTCCACCACCACTACTAGCCAATACCTCCACCACTACTAGTCAATACCTCCACCACCACTACTAGCCAAGACCTCCACCACTACTAGTCAATACCTCCACCACCACTACTAGCCAATACCTCCACCACTACTAGTCAATACCTCCACCACTACTACTACTAGCTTGATCCCAGATCTGTTTGTACCATAGAAATAGAATGAAGAGAACAGCCATCCCCATTCAAGTCAATTATGGAATAATGGGTGGACTGGCGGCAATTGCGAGTGTACCCATAAGCGCAAAGCACGACTTAAAAGTACCGGGGCAGTTCTAGCAGGGCAGAAATTTGATGAACTGACTTGTTGGAAAGGTGGCATCCTATGACGGTGCCACGTTGAAAGTCACTGAGCTCTTCAGTATGGGCCATTCTACTGCCAATGTTTGTCTATAGAGATTGCATGGCTGTGTGCTCGATTTTATACACCTGTCATCAACGGGTGTGTCAGAAATAGCCAAATCCTCTAATTTGAAGGGGTATCCACATACCTTTGGTCATCATTTGAATGAACATTCTACATTACCATGGAAATTATTGCATCAAAATCCCAGGCAGCCATTGCGAGCGTACCCATGAGCATACCAGTCAAATTGTCAGCGTTAGAGATTCCAAGGACGTTCTATTCATTATATTTCTATGGTTTGTACCAGAGCCATGTATTTAGAAATATGTGGCTCCGGTTTGTACTGTCCTGCCAACTCCTTGTGACAATGAGTGATAAGGAGTGGGCAGGACAGCACAAACAGATCCAGGATCAGACTAGAAGCAGAGTTCTTTTTGAGTGACATTATGAGTGACAAGTTGGCAGGACAGCACAAACAGATCCAGGAACAGTACAGGATGGAGATTTCAGTGCCAAGCCAAAGACCTCCCCTACACCATAGGCTAGCACAGCACCAATGCTAGATCACCAAGGATAGTGCCAGTTCACAATCACTGGCCGACACAGTCAGTCAAAAGCTTTTTGGAAACTTAACCTACAGTCTGTCCTAGCCTTGTCCTGGTGCAGGGTACAGAAGTAAATAATATGCTCATCCCCAGAATATTTGTATGTGTTTATTTTCAAAAGATAAAGCTAAGAACATTAATAACTTCCTAGTTAAGAACACTATAACAATATGGAAGACAATAAAACATTCTACAATAACCAATATCACTCCCTAAAAACACTACCTTAAGGGACAATCCTAAGATAGCTTTTCAGAATTCATCGATAAATTGACCAACGTAGATACTTTCAATAATACATCCTACTACTAAGTTTTATATTACTGAATTATTATTTGAAATCTTTTGGACATCAGCGCAATCTTGAGGGAATCCTATTTGAGTCAGAAAAAGATATTCATATGATAGGTGAGATATAGAACACCTTGCAGAGAGCCGATCCAACTGACAATCTCTTAGAAAAAATATATAAACTATTAAACAAAGACTTAAAAATAACTGATATTGGCACAATATTACAGTTAACGGAAACGTACATTTAATCCAGTATAAACCAATGTACAGAATGTATTAGACAAGAGACAACATTCACAAATTCTACAGCACAACGGCAGAGTCGTGTCTGAAGTGTAAAACTACTAATGACTCAATAATTCATGCCTTCTGGGAATGTTAAAAAGTCCAAAAGTTATGGGCGTAGTTAGAAAGACTCGCTGTCAGAAGTATTACTATGTAAATGTACTTTTAATCCGTCTGTCTGCATATTTCAAGACACATCATATGAGGGTGCAGAGAGATACCCGATGATTTGGAAGATACTTTTCTATCAATCATCTTAAAAATAAGTGTACTTAAAAACTGGAAATCAACCAATCCTCCATCATTAAACACAATGGAAAGGTAAAATTCTTCATTATCTAAAAATGTAAAGTGGACTACGGAGAGAAACAAAATGGTGCAGTTTGAGGCCATGTGGCGTAAAGTGATGCTGGCGCTGGAGATGGGGGTGTGTGCTAGCGGGTCTGGGCAGGGGTGATGTGGATGTTTGGGTGATGTTGTTGTTTGTATGTGGATGTTTTGTATTGTTGATAAAAGGTCAAATAAAATCAAAAAAGAAGTGTACAGTTGAAGTCGGAAGTTTACATACGCCTTAGCCAAATACATTTAAACTCAGTTTTTCACAATTCCTGACATTTAATCCTAGTAAATTCCCTGTCTTAGGTCAGTTAGCATCACCACTTTATTTTAAGAATGTGAAATTTCAGAAAAATAGTAGAGAGAATGATTTATTTCAGCTTTTATTTCTTTCATCACATTCCATGTGGGTCAGAAGTTTACATACACTCAATTAGTATTTGGTAGCATTGCCTTTAAATTGTTTAACTTGGGTCAAACGTTTCAGGTAGCCTTCCACAAGCTTCCCACAATAAGTTGGATGAATTTTGGCCCATTCCTGGTGTAATTGGGTCAGGTTTGTAGGCCTCCTTGCTCACACACGCTTTTTTCAGTTCTGCCCACAAATGTTCTATAAGATTGAGGTCAGGGCTTTGTGATGGCCACTCCAATACCTTGACTTTGTTGTCCTTAAGCCTTTTTGCCACAACTTTGGAAGTATGCTTGGGGTCATTGTCCATTTGGAAGACCCATTTGCGACCAAGCTTTAACTTCCTGACTGATGTCTTGAGATGTTGCTTCAATATATCCACATAATTTTCCTTCCTCATGATGCCATCTATTTTGTGAAGTGCATCAGTCCCTCCTGCAGCAAAGCACCCCCACAGCATGATGCTGCCACCCCCGTGCTTCACGGCTGGGATGATGTTCTTCGGCTTGCAAGTCTCCCCTTTTTCCTCCAAACATAACGATGGTCATTATGCCCAAAAAGTTATATTTTTGTTTCATCAGACCAGAGGACATTTCTCCAAAAAGTATGATCTTTGTCCCCATGTGCAGTTGCAAACCGTAATCTGGCTTTTTTTAATGGCGGTTTTGGAGCAGTGGCTTCTTCCTTGCTGAGCGGCCTTTCAGGTTATGTCGATATAGGACTCATTTTACTGTGGATATAGATACTTTGTACCCGTTTCTTCCAGCATCTTCACAAGGTCCTTTGCTGTTGTTCTGGGATTGATTTGCACTTCTCGCACCAAAGTACGTTCATCTCTAGGAGACAGAACGCGTCTCCTTCCTGAGCAGGTATGAGGGCTGCGTGGTCCCATGGTGTTTATACTTGCATACTATTGTTTGTACAGATGAACGTGGTACCTTCAGGCGTTTGGAAATTGCTCCCAAGGATGAACCAGACTTGTGGAGGTCTACACATTTTTTTTATGAGGTCTTGGCTGATTTCTTTTGATTTTCCCATGATGTCAAGCAAAGAGGCAATGAGTTTGAAGGTAGGCCTTGAAATACATCCACAGGTACACCTCCTATTGACTCAAATTATGTCAATTAGCCTATCAGAAGCTTCTAAAGTCATGACATAATTTTCTGGAATTTTCCAAGCTGTTTAAAGGCACAGTCAACTTAGTGTATGTAAACTTCTGACCCACTGGAATTGTGATACAGTGAATTATAAGTGAAATAATCTGTCTGTAAACAATTGTTGGAAAAATTACCGACTTGCCAAAACTATAGTTTGTTAACAAGAAATGTGTGGAGTGGTTGAAAAACTAGTTTGAATGACTCCAACCTAAGTGTATGTAAACTTCCGACTTCCAACTGTATAACTAAAAACTTCACAGAAGGACTGTATGACAGATTGGAGAGCTTTGGTAGCTGACAGCGCTGAGGAGAGTCACAGCTTCAGCTTATAGAAGGACAGTATGACAGATTGGAGAGCGTTGCTAGCTGGCAGCGCTTAGGGACTGTGGTGACAGATTGGAGAGCGTTGCTAGCTGACAGCGCTGACTCACAGCTTCCTGTAATGTTTCCTAGCAGCCTAGAGAAGGCGTGCGTCCCAAACGTGCACTACTTTAGACCAGGGCCCATAGTGCACTATCTAGGGGATAGGGTGCCATTTGGGATGCAGTGATTAAAAGCATCAGGAAACACACACACCCTCACCACACCAGGTAGCCTTCAGTTATTCTACGTTAGCAAGCCACAACAGTCTCTCACAGCGTAGTATATGGCATAGTGCAACCAACAAGAAAATGACAGTTGACGGTATGAACTAACAAAATGACAGAGATGACAAACCACAGTGAAGAAAACCAAAGAGTAAAGAGTAGTAGTTATTTTAGAGAGCAGCTCACCAGATGCAGCATGTCATAGATGGACTCTGAGGAGCGCTTGCTCCTCTTCAGGGCAGACATGGGAAGGCAGGCGGACAGACAGACGGACAGACAGAAGGAGAGGCAGAGAGCACAGTCAGACGGACGGACGGACAGCCAAAGATTCCAAAGCGTAGGAGAGGACCGTCAGTCAGTCAAAGCCTCAGTCAGCGGAAGAAGAGAAGAGTCCAACATTAAGCAGAGCAGAGCAGAGCAGAGCAGAGCAGAGCAGAGCAGAGCAGTCCCTCTCTATCTCTCCAACGCTGTGTGTGGCTCTCTAACACTGTGGCTCTCTCTCTCTCTCCAACTCTGTGGCTCTCTCTCTCTCTCTCTCCAACTCTGTGGCTCTCTCTCTCCAACTCTGTGTCTCTCTCTCTCTCTCTCTCTCTCTCTCCAACTCTGTGTCTCTCTCTCTCTCTCTCTCTCTCTCCTACACTGTGGCTCTCTCTCTCTCTCTCTCTCTCTCTATCTCTCTCTCCAACGCTGTGTGTGGCTCTCTAACACTGTGGCTCTCTCTCTCTCTCCAACTCTGTGGCTCTCTCTCTCTCCAACTCTGTGGCTCTCTCTCTCTCCAACTCTGTGTCTCTCTCTCTCTCTCTCTCTCTCTAACTCTGTGTCTCTCTCTCTCTCTCCCTCTCTCCTACATTGTTGCTCTCTCAATTCAATTTCAATTTCAATTGAAGGGCTTTATTGGCATGGGAAACATATGTTAACATTGTCTGGGATTGATTTGCACTTTTCGCAACAAAGTACGTTCATCTCTAGGAGACAGAACACGTCTCCTTCCTGAGCGGTATGACGGCTGCGTGGTCCCATGGTGTTTATACTTGCGTACAGATGAACGTGGTACCTTCAGGCATTTGGAAATTGCTCCCAAAGATGAACCAGAATTGTGGAGGTAAAAAAAAAAAAAATTCTGAGGTCTTGGTTGATTTCTTTTGATTTTCCCATGAGGTGAAGGACCGACACGTAAAATACCTGTATGTGAAATGATGGTCCAAGAGAGGTGAAGTACTGACACGTAAAATACCTGTATGTGAAATTATGATTCTCAATGGCTGTATGTCATGTAAGGCCCGTCCCAAACAGGTAAGGCCCGTCCCAAACATGTAAGGCCCGTCTCAAACACGTAAGGCCTGTCTCAATCAGGTAAGGCTCGTCCCAAACATGTAAGGCCCGTCCCAAACACGTAAGGCCCGTCTCAATCAGGTAAGGCCCGTCCCAAACATGTAAGGCCCGTCCCAAACACGTAAGGCCCGTCTCAATCAGGTAAGGCCCGTCCCAAACATGTAAGGCCCGTCTCAAACACGTAAGGCCCGTCTCAATCAGGTAAGGCCCGTCCCAAACATGTAAGGCCCGTCCCAAACATGTAAGGCCCGTCTCAATCAGGTAAGGCCCGTCCCAAACATGTAAGGCCCGTCCCAAACAGGTAAGGCCCGTCCCAATCAGGTAAGGCCCGTCCCAAACATGTAAGGCCCGTCTCAAACACGTAAGGCCCGTCTCAATCAGGTAAGGCCCGTCCCAAACACGTAAGGCCCGTCCCAAACAGGTAAGGCCCGTCCCAATCAGGTAAGGCCCGTCCCAAACATGTAAGGCCCGTCCCAAACACGTAAGGCCCGTCTCAATCAGGTAAGGCCCGTCCCAAACATGTAAGGCCCGTCCCAAACAGGTAAGGCCCGTCCCAAACATGTAAGGCCCGTCCCAAACACGTAAGGCCCGTCCCAAACACGTAAGGCCCGTCTCAATCAGGTAAGGCCCGTCCCAAACATGTAAGGCCCGTCCCAAACAGGTAAGGCCCGTCCCAAACATGTAAGGCCCGTCCCAAACACGTAAGGCCCGTCTCAATCAGGTAAGGCCCGTCCCAAACATGTAAGGCCCGTCCCAAATGGCACCCTATTCTTTATAAGGTGCACTGCTTTTGACCAGGGCCCAAAGGGCTCATGTGGGATCCAACCGTGATAGCAGACTAGGCAACCAAACAGGAAGGTACATTAAAAACAAAAAAACGATGTTTTAAGTGAGAATAGGCGTTGGTCTAAAGCGGAAAAATAAAGGAAATTCACATGAGCACCACAACACCTCCTCCACCCATGCTCTAGCAAGGTTTTCCAGCACACAGCTTTGACCTACTACGGTAGCTATGTTGCTGTTGTAATTCAAACTACACTATAAATACGAAAGTATGTGGACAGCCCTTCAAATTAGTGGATTCGGCTATTTCAGCCACACCCGTTGCAGAGAGGTGTATAAAATCGAGCACACCGCCATGCAATCTCCATAGACAAACATTGGCAGTAGAATAGCCTTAATGAAGTGCTCAGTGACTTTCAACGTGGCACCGTCATAGGATGCCACCTTTCCAACAAGTCGGCACGTCAAAAACGGTCTGTCCTCGGTTGCAACACTCACTACCGAGTTCCAAACTGCCTCTGGAAGCAACGTCAGCACAAGAACTGACTACAGGAGAGACTACACAACGTAGCTGGCTAGATGACTACAGGAGAGACTACACAATGTAGCTGGCTAGATGACTACAGGAGAGACTACACAATGTAGCTGGCTAGATGACTACAGGAGAGATTACACAACGTAGCTGGCTAGATGACTACAGGAGAGACTACACAATGTAGCTGGCTAGATGACTACAGGAGAGATTACACAATGTAGCTGGCTAGATGACTACAGGAGAGATTACACAACGTAGCTGGCTAGATGACTACAGGAGAGATTACACAATGTAGCTGGCTAGATGACTACAGGAGAGATTACACAACGTAGCTGGCTAGATGACTACAGGAGAGATTACACAATGTAGCTGGCTAGATGACTACAGGAGAGATTACACAACGTAGCTGGCTAGATGACTACAGGAGAGATTACACAACGTAGCTGGCTAGATGACTACAGGAGAGATTACACAATGTAGCTGGCTAGATGACTACAGGAGAGATTACACAATGTAGCTGGCTAGATGACTACAGGAGAGATTACACAATGTAGCTGGCTAGATGACTACAGGAGAGATTACACAATGTAGCTGGCTAGATGACTACAGGAGAGATTACACAATGTAGCTGGCTAGATGACTACAGGAGAGATTACACAATGTAGCTGGCTAGATGACTACAGGAGAGATTACACAATGTAGCTGGCTAGATGACTACAGGAGAGATTACACAACGTAGCTGGCTAAATGACTACAGGAGAGATTACACAACGTAGCTGGCTAGATGACTACAGGAGAGATTACACAACGTAGCTGGCTAGATGACTACAGGAGAGATTACACAATGTAGCTGGCTAGATGACTACAGGAGAGATTACACAACGTAGCTGGCTAGATGACTACAGGAGAGATTACACAACGTAGCTGGCTAGATGACTACAGGAGAGATTACACAACGTAGCTGGCTAGATGACTACAGGAGAGATTACACAACGTAGCTGGCTAGATGACTACAGGAGAGATTACACAATGTAGCTGGCTAGATGACTACAGGAGAGATTACACAACGTAGCTGGCTAGATGACTACAGGAGAGATTACACAACGTAGCTGGCTAGATGACTACAGGAGAGATTACACAACGTAGCTGGCTAGATGACTACAGGAGAGTGAGCTGTTCTCAATGGAAGGGTTCTGAAATATTATCTCTCGCCAAGGTGAGGTGTGATCGTGAATATATCATAGTCATCCACCTCAGTGGAAACGACTTGGGGACAGCCCTGGTGCGTCAGATGAGAGCTGATTTGGAAGTTGTCATCAGAATGTTCCCCGGGACAACGGTGGCCTACTCTGACATCACACAGTGGAGGAGTTGGACGTTCCAGTGGGACGAGGACATCAACAAGCCCATAGAGATGGCCCAGTGGGACGAGGACATCAACAAGCCCATAGAGATGGCCCAGTGGGAGGAGGACATCAACAAGCCCATAGAGATGGCCCCCCAGTGGGACGAGGACATCAACAAGCCCATAGAGATGGCCCAGTGGGAGGAGGACATCAACAAGCCCATAGAGATGGCCCAGTGGGAGGAGGACATCAACAAGCCCATAGAGATGGCCCGGCGTTCTGTCAAGCAGCTGGTGTTTGAATTTCTCCGTGACAGGCGCATGCCCACAATCCACCACTCTGCCATAAAGCACTGTGTCCCTGGGCAGTACCGTAGGGATGTCGTGCATCTCACGGATGAGGGCAACGACCTCTTCCTTGAGAGTCTGAGCGCTTGGCCCGTATCCACAAAGCGTCTCAGAGTTCCATTACATTTACATTTTAGTCATTTAGCAGACGCTCTTATCCAGAGCGACTTACAGTTAGTGAGTGCATACATATATATATATTTTATTTTTTTCATACTGGCCCCCGGCGGGAATCGAACCCACAACCCTGGCGTTGCAAACGCCATGCTCTACCAACATCCCTGCCTGCCATTCCCTCCCCTACCCTGGACGACGCTGGGCCAATTGTGCGCCGCCCCATGGGTCTCCCGGTCACGGCCGGCTACGACAGAGCCTGGATTGGTAGACAATTGGTCGTAAGTGCTGAGAATAGACATTTTACTCCTACTCTTTTGGGTAAAAATAAAAGCTACGCATGACGCCTCTTTAGCCACAATAGTCCCACCTGGTAGACAGATATTTAGGACACCTCATGAGCTGTCCTACCCAGTTAAGAGTTACCAGCAGGTGTGTTGATAATAGAAAAAAAGGCAGTGAGTCAGTGGTTCCTGCACCATAGACAGGCAACTGCTTTGGAGTTGAAAGAATGTTTTGATATTTCTATATGATCCACCAATAAATAATCTTGACCTACACGCAACAGTGCCTCTTGCGCTTTTGACAATGATTTCACACGAGGCCTAGTTCACATGATATATATGCCTAAATACTTATAATCACTAGGCTAATAAATAATCACATGTTTCTCTTCCGATTATTTCATTAACCTACCTCATGTTATTTCAAGCAGAATATCACGTTGTTAAAAAAGATGCCTAAACTGGTCATGCCTATAAGTTGGCCAACTGAAAAAATAATAGACTTTTCAAACGTTTTATGCAACATTAATCGGCAAGAAACTTGATGCCTACTGTGCCAAAGCGATTTAGAGCTGTTTAACGGAAGTGATGACTGTGTGGATATAAACAGTAATATTATATTAATCCATTATAATATAATATAATAATATGCCATTTAGCAGACGCTTTTATCCAAAGCGACTTACAGTCATGTGTGCATACATTTTTTGTGTATGGGTGGTCCCGGGGAATCGAACCCACTACCCTGGCGTTACAAGCGCCGTGCTCTACCAGCTGAGCTACAGAGGACCACAATAATGTATGAACGCCTATATCACATTACTACATTGGTAAATAAAAAGAGAAGGTTACGGATGCCAACATATTAGACAAAAATGTAATGTAGTCAAATTGATTGTGCCAGGCGAAAATGATATCAAATGTTTTACCATTGCAACATTTGATTCACTGTTGGTCGTCTGAAGCGTGCTGTAGAGTTCACAGCTGGCGATGCCTCATCGTGATTGGTTATTCCACCATCAATTGCAACATGTCAACGCACGTCATGACTATCTTTCCTTCGCGGTACCTCAAACTGTCAACACTCAGTGTCACTTGGCTGCCACTCCATGAACCCAAAGGCTCTTTTAAGAGCCAACTAATACATTACAATAAGTATTTGTGTGGAGGGAGGGACAAAACGATCAAACGAAAAACAATGGTCAAAATATCTCCTCCAGGAGGTGAACCCGCAATCAAATCAAATAATAATCAAATAATAATAAAGAATCAAACGTTATTGGCCACATGCGCCGAATACAACAGGTGCAGACATTACCGTGAAATGCTTACTTACAGCCCTTAACCAACAGTGCATTAATTTTTTTATAGAAAAGTAAAATAAAACAACAACAAAAAAAGTGTTGAGAAAAAAAGAGCAGAAGTAAAATAAAATAACAGTAGGGAGGCTATATATACACAGGGGGGGTACCGGTGCAGAGTCAATGTGCGGGGGCACCGGCTAGTTGAGGTAGTTGAAGTAATATGTACATGTGGGTAGAGTTAAAGTGACTATGCATAAATAATTAACAGAGTAGCAGCAGCGTAAAAATATGGGGTGGGGGGTGGGGGGGTGGGGGGGGGGGGGGGGGGCAGTGCAAATAGTCCGGGTAGCCATGATTAGCTGTTCAGGAGTCTTATGGCTTGGGGGCAATGTTCTGGCAATGTTCTGGCAATTTTCTGGCAATTTTCTGGCAATGTTCTGGCAATGTTCTGATCCACAGGTGGGAACTCCAACACTTACACTATGAATCATGTTCTTAACGCCTTGACTTCAACTGATGATTTTAAATGTCTGGAAGCGTTCCTTTCAACTTTGTTCATTCACTCAGTAGTGATTGCAAGTTTATTTCTCTTGCTTGGTTAAAATAGTCTAAAAACAGTTGATTTGTTGAAAACAGACTCATTTAATCAAGTAGTTAACCAATTTAGCAAGCATTTCGTTTTCTTTTGACTGCACACTGCTGCAACCTGATCTCATAGCATTTCGTAGTATTCTGTATTGTACATGAAAAAGTATTTGCCCCCTTTCTAATTTTCTCTATTTTTGCATATTTGTGACAATGAATGTTATCAGATCTTCAACCAAAACCTAATATTAGATAAAGGGAACATAAGTGAACAAATAACACAACAATTACATATTTATTTCATAAACAAAGTTATGAAACACCCAATTCCCCTGTGTGAAAAAGTAATTGCCCCCTTACGCTCAATAACTGGTTGTGCCACCTTTAGCTGCAATGACTCCAACCAAATGCTTCCTGTAGTTGTTGATCAGTCTCTCACGTCGCTGTGGAGGAATTTTGGCACACTCTTCCATGCAGAACTGCTTTAACTCAGTGACGTGTGGATTTTCAAGCATGAACTGCTCGTTTCAAGTCCTGCCAGAACATCTCAATTGGGATTAGGTCTGGACTTTGACTAGGCCATTCCAAAACTTACAATTTGTTGCTTTTTTAGCAATTTTCATGTAGACTTGATTGTGTGTTTTGGATCATTGTCTTGCTGCATGACCCAGCTGCGCTTCAGCTTCAGCTCACAGACGGATGGTCTGACATTCTCCTGTAGAATTCTCTGATACAGAACAGAATTCATGGTTCCTTCTATTAATGCAAGTCGTCCAGGTCCTGAGGCAGCAAAGCATCCCCAAACCATCACACCACCACCACCATGCTTGACCTTTGGTATGATGTTCTTACTGTGAAATGCAGTGTTTGGTTTTCGGCAGGCATAATGGGACCCATCTCGTCCAAAAAGTTGACTCAAGTTTGGCAAAAAACACCTGGATGATCATCAAGACTCTTGGAAGAACGTTCTATGGACAGATGATTCAAAAGTATAACTTTTTGGACGACATGGTTCCAGTAATGCCTGGCGAAAACCTAACTCTGCATTCCACAGTACTGCACACTGCCCTATGTAAGAATGCTGTTCATTGACTATAGCTCAGCATTCAACACCATAGTACCCGCCAAGCTCATCATTAAACTCGAGGCCCTGGGTCTGAACCCCTACCCTGTGAAACTGGGTCCTGGACTTCCTGATGGGCCGCCCCCAGGTGGTGAAGGTAGGAAACAACACCTCCACTTCGCTGATCCTCAACACTGGGGCCCCACAAGGGTGCATGCTCAGCCCCCTCCTGTACTCCCTGTTCACTGCGTGGCCAAGCACCCCTCCAACTAAATCATCAAGTTTGCAGACGACACAACGGTAGTAGGCTTGATTACCAACAATGACGAAACAGATTCAGGGAGCAGGTGAGGGCTCTGGGAGTGTGGTGCCAGGGAAATAACCTCTCACTCAACGTCAACAAAACGAAGGAGCTGATCGTGGACTTCAGGAAACAGCAGAGGGAGCATGCCCCTATCCACATCGACGGGACCGCAGTGGAGAAGGTGGAAAGCTTCAAGTTCCTCGGCGTACACATCACTGACAAACTAAAATGGTCCACCCACAGACAATGTGGTGAAGAAGGCGCAACAGCGCCTTTTCAACCTCAGGAGGCTGAAGACATTTGGCTTGGCACCTAAAACCCTCACAAACATTCACAGATGCACAATTGAGAGCATCTTGTCGGGCTGTATCACCGCCTGGTACGGCAACTGCACCGCCCGCAACCGCAGGGCTCTCCAGAGGGTGGTGCGGTCTGCCCAACGCATCACCAGGGACAAACTACCAGCCCTCCAGGACATCAACCACCCGAGTCACTGCCTGTTCACCCCGCTATCATCCAGAAGGCGAGGTCAGTACGGGTGCTTCAAAGCTGCGACCGAGAGACTGAAAAACAGCTTCTATCTCAAGGCCATCAGACTGTTAAATAGCCTTCACTAACACATTACAGGCTGCTGCCTATATACTTAGATTAGAAATCACTGACCACTTTAAGAAATGGAACACTAGTCACTTTAATAATGTTTACATATCTTGCATTACTCATCTCATATGTATATTCTGCATTCTATACTATTCTACTGTATCTTAGTCCATGCCGCTCTGACATTGCCCGTCCATATATTTATTTATATATTCTTAAAATCTATTGCTTTACTTAGATTTGTGTGTATTGGGTATATGTTGTGAAATTCTTAGATATTACTTGTTAGATATACTGCACTGTTGGAGCTAGAAACACAAGCATTTCGCTACATCTGCTAAACACGTGTATGTGACCAATAAAATTAGATTTGAGAGAGAGAGAGAGAGAGACAGACAGAGACAGAGACAGAGACAGAGACAGAGACAGAGAGAGAGAGAGACAGACAGAGAGAGACAGAGAGAGAGACAGACAGAGACAGAGAGAGAGAGAGACACAGAGAGAGAGAGAGAGAGAGAGAGAGAGAGAGAGAGAGAGATGCAGTGAAAATACTGACCAATGAGAGGAAGTATGAACTACAGCAGGTGTCAGTTAGACACTAGACTTTCAGGTGGAACCACTTCTTCTGCATTCTAATGATCTAGCCTAGCCTGTATCCATATGTTTCTGTGTAAACTGCCCCTGCCATTTTATGCTATGCAGCTACAACGCTATCAGCTACTCCTGGGTAAAGTCCCAAATGGCACCCTATTCCCTATATGGGGCAGTACTTTTGACCTGAGCCCAGTACACTATGTAGGGAATCGGGTGATATTTGGGACACAGCCCTGCTATTCTATGGCATGCAGGCTTGGTTAGTTCACCCTGATGAGTTTATTCAATCTGTTAATTTATGAGGGAGTTATTATCCTGAGTTTATAACAAGTATAACGAACACCGCCTCCATTAAACGATCTTAATCACCATTCATAATTATAATCAAGCAATTAGAATACAGACAGGCCTAATCAAAGGGTCACCAATTTCTCTCCCTCTGCTCTGCCCTTCCCTTCAAACAGAAGCCCATTCCTCCATCCCATTCCTCCATCCCTCCCCTCCATCCCATTCCTCCATCCCATTCCTCCATCCCTCCCCTCCATCCCATTCCTCCCCTCCATCCCATTCCTCCATCCCATTCCTCCATTCCCTTGGCTGTAGCATGCCTGGTCCACAGAGGATTCATCCAACTATGTAGCCAAAGCTGACATATTAACAAAGGTGTTGAGCAGCTAAAGTAACTAGATGTGATGATGGAGATGTATTTATTTTCAAAGCTTTGAAATGGCTCCAATTCTCTGTAAGGACTTTCTGCATCATATGTAAAACTGGCAATCGCAGATAAAGGAAAAATTGGGTCACGAACGAGAGTCTGAATCATGCACATTTATTTAGGAGGAGTGGCAAGAAGAAACTGTATGTCTGTATTACTCTATTCTCCAGCCAAGAGTCAATGAGCTGGTGGCAGACGATGCAGAACATGGTGCAGAAAGGGAATGTCGCCTGATTACAGACGGTGCAGAATTTGGTGCAGAAAGGGGACGTCGCCTGATTACAGACGGTGCAGAATTTGGTGCAGAAAGGGGACGTCGCCTGATTACAGATGGTGCAGAATAAGGTGCAGAAAGGGGACGTCGCCTGATTACAGATGGTGCAGAATATGGTGCAGAGAGGGGACGTCGCCTGATTACAGACGGTGCAGAATATGGTGCAGAAAGGGGACGTCGCCTGATTACAGACGGTGCAGAATATGGTGCAGAGAGTGGACATCGCCTGATAACAGACGGTGCAGAATATGGTGCAGAAAGGGAACGTCGCCTGATTACAGACGGTGCAGAATTTGGTGCAGAAAGGGGACGTCGCCTGATTACAGATGGTGCAGAATATGGTGCAGAGAGGGGACATTGCCTGATTACAGACGGTGCAGAATATGGTGCAGAAAGGGGACGTCGCCTGATAACAGACGGTGCAGAATATGGTGGAGAGGGGACATCGCCTGATTACAGACTGTTCAGAATATGGTGCAGAGAGGGGACATCGCCTGATTACAGACGGTGCAGAATATGGTGCAGAGAGGGGACGTCGCCTGATTACAGACAGTTCAGAATATGGTGCAGAGAGGGGACATCGCCTGATTACAGACAATTCCGAATATGGTGCAGAGAGGGGACGTTGCCTGATTACAGACAGTTCAGAATATGGTGCATTGAGGGGACATCGCCTGATTACAGACAATTCCGAATATGGTGCAGAGAGGGGACATCGCCTGATTACAGACGGTGCAGAATATGGTGGAGAGGGGACGTCGCCTGATTACAGACTGTTCAGAATATGGTGCAGAGAGGGGACATCGCCTGATTACAGACAGTTCAGAATATGGTGCAGAGAGGGGACGTCGCCTGATTACAGACAGTTCAGAATATGGTACAGAGAGGGGATGTCGCCTGATTGCAGACGGTGCAGAATATGGTGCAGAGAGGGGACATCGCCTGATTGCAGACGGTGCAGAATATGGTGCAGAGAGGGGACATCGCCTGATTACAGACAGTTCAGAATATGGTGCAGAGAGGGGACGTCGCCTGATTACAGACAGTTCAGAATATGGTGCAGAGAGGGGACGTCGCCTGATAACAGACAGTGCAGAATATGGTGCAGAAAGGGAACGTCACCTGATTACAGACGGTGTAGAATTTGGTGCAGAAAGGGGACGTCGCCTGATTACAGATGGTGCAGAATAAGGTACAGAGAGGGGACGTCGCCTGATTACAGACAGTGCAGAATATGGTGCAGAGAGGGGACGTCGCCTGATTACAGACGGTGCAGAATATGGTGCAGAAAGGGGACGTCGCCTGATTACAGACGGTGCAGAATATGGTGCAGAGAGGGGACGTCGTCTGATTACAGACGGTGCAGAATTTGGTGCAGAAAGGGGACGTCGCCTGATTACAGATGGTGCAGAATTTGGTGCAGAAAGGGGACGTCGCCTGATTACAGATGGTGCAGAATAAGGTACAGAGATGGGACGTCGCCTGATTACAGACGGTGCAGAATTTGGTGCAGAAAGGAGACGTCGCCTGATTACAGACGGTGCAGAATTTGGTGCAGAAAGGGGACGTCGCCTGATTACAGACGGTGCAGAAAATGGTGCAGAAAGGGAACGTCACCTGATTACAGACGGTGTAGAATTTGGTGCAGAAAGGGGACGTCGCCTGATTACAGATGGTGCAGAATTTGGTGCAGAAAGGGAACGTCACCTGATTACAGACGGTGTAGAATTTGGTGCAGAAAGGGGACGTCGCCTGATTACAGATGGTGCAGAATTTGGTGCAGAAAGGGGACGTCGCCTGATTACAGATGGTGCAGAATAAGGTACAGAGAGGGGACGTCGCCTGATTAGACGGTGCAGAATATGGTGCAGAGAGGGGACGTCGCCTGATTACAGACGGTGCAGAATATGGTGCAGAAAGGGGACGTCGCCTGATTACAGACGGTGCAGAATATGGTGCAGAGAGGGGACGTCGCCTGATTACAGACGGTGCAGAATTTGGATCAGAAAGGGGACGTCGCCTGATAACAGACGGTGCAGAATATGGTGCAGAAAGGGAACGTCGCCTGATTACAGACGGTGCAGAATTTGGTGCAGAAAGGGGACGTCGCCTGATTACAGATGGTGCAGAATTTGGTGCAGAAAGGGGACGTCGCCTGATTACAGATGGTGCAGAATAAGGTACAGAGAGGGGACGTCGCCTGATTACAGACGGTGCAGAATATGGTGCAGAGAGGGGACGTCGCCTGATTACAGACGGTGCAGAATATGGTGCAGAAAGGGGACGTCGCCTGATTACAGACGGTGCAGAATATGGTGCAGAGAGTGGACATTGCCTGATAACAGACGGTGCAGAATATGGTGCAGAAAGGGAACGTCGCCTGATTACAGACGGTGCAGAATTTGGTGCAGAAAGGGGACGTCGCCTGATTACAGATGGTGCAGAATATGGTGCAGAGAGGGGACATTGCCTGATTACAGACGGGGCAGAATATGGTGCAGAAAGGGGACGTCGCCTGATAACAGACGGTGCAGAATATGGTGCAGAAAGGGAACGTCGCCTGATTACAGACGGTGCAGAATTTGGTGCAGAGAGGGGACGTCGCCTGATTACAGACGGTGCAGAATATGGTGCAGAAGGGGACGTCGCCTGATTACAGACGGTGCAGAATATGGTGCAGAGAGTGGACGTCGCCTGATTACAGACGGTGCAGAATATGGTGCAGAGAGGTGACATCACCTGATTACAGACGGTGCAGAATATGGTGCAGAGAGGGGACGTCGCCTGATTACAGATGGTGCAGAATATGGTGCAGAGAGGGGAAGTTGCCTGATTACAGACGGTGCAGAATATGGTGCAGAGAGGTGACATCACCTGATTACAGACGGTGCAGAATATGGTGCAGAGAGGGGACATCGCCTGATTACAGACAGTGCAGAATATGGTGGAGAGGGGACATCGCCTGATTACAGACTGTTCAGAATATGGTGCAGAGAGGGGACATCGCCTGATTACAGACGGTGCAGAATATGGTGCAGAGAGTGGACGTCGCCTGATTACAGACAGTTCAGAATATGGTGCAGAGAGGGGACATCGCCTGATTACAGACAATTCCAAATATGGTGCAGAGAGGGGACGTTGCCTGATTACAGACAGTTCAGAATATGGTGCATAGAGGGGACATCGCCTGATTACAGACAATTCCGAATATGGTGCAGAGAGGGGACATCGCCTGATTACAGACGGTGCAGAATATGGTGGAGAGGGGACGTCGCCTGATTACAGACTGTTCAGAATATGGTGCAGAGAGGGGACATCGCCTGATTACAGACAGTTCAGAATATGGTGCAGAGAGGGGACGTCGCCTGATTACAGACAGTTCAGAATATGGTACAGAGAAGGGATGTCGCCTGATTGCAGACGGTGCAGAATATGGTGCAGAGAGGGGACATCGCCTGATTACAGACAGTTCAGAATATGGTGCAGAGAGGGGACGTCGCCTGATTACAGACAGTTCAGAATATGGTGCAGAGAGGGGACGTCGCCTGATTACAGACAGTTCAGAATATGGTGCAGAGAGGGGACGTCGCCTGATTACAGATGGTGCAGAATATGGTGCAGAGAGGGGACATCGCCTGATTACAGACGGTGCAGAATATGGTGAAGAGAGGGGACGTCGTCTGATTACAGACAATTCCGAATATGGTGCAGAGAGGGGACGTCGCCTGATTACAGACAGTTCAGAATATGGTGCAGAGAGGGGACGTCGCCTGATTACAGATGGTGCAGAATATGGTGCAGAGAGGGGACATCGCCTGATTACAGACGGTGCAGAATATGGTGAAGAGAGGGGACGTCGTCTGATTACAGACAATTCCGAATATGGTGCAGAGAGGGGACGTCGCTTGATTACAGACGGTGCAGAATATGGTGCAGAGAGAGGGGATATCGCCTGATTACAGACGGTGCAGAATATGGTGCAGAGAGGGGACATTGCCTGATTACAGACGGTGCATAATATGGTGCAGGGGGACATCGCCTGATTACAGACGGTGCAGATTATGGTGCAGAGAGGGGACATCACCTGATTATTCTGTTTTTAATATCACAAAGCTGGAAGGGAGGATGGAAGGGAGGATGCAAGGGACAAAGAGAGAGTTCCCAAAGAGACAACACTACAGATGACATTCATGAAAGGAGTCCAATCAACTCTACTCAAAAAGCAACTCACATCCACAGAGATTAACCACTGCTGCTGACCTCCTAGAACAACGTCCAGTGAACCACAGTGTCAACATACTCACATCAACTAAATGTTTGTATCACCGGTTCATTATTATGCACTTTGTATTTACTGCATTCATGTGATGCAGGGCTCCCATGGAATAGAGACGTTGGTCTCAATGGGACTTCCCTGCTTGAATAAAACGTTCAATAGGAATGAGATGAGACCCTTACCTTTCTGCATTGGTCTGCCTCGCTGAACATCTCAAAGTCGTCATCCAGGCTGTCTCCAGAACTGTCCAGCACCAGACCGACCCCGTCATCCAAAATTTCCTCTGGAACATGAAGAATATTAACAATACATCAACAATACAAACATAAACAACATAGACAGACCATGGTGACCAGCTGTCCTTCTAGCGTAATAAAACCACCCTATTATCAGAGAGACCATTGTGACCAGCTGTCCTTCTAGCGAAATAAAACCACCCTATTATCAGACAGACCATTGTGACCAGCTGTCCTTCTAGCGTAATAAAACCACCCTATTATCAGAGAGACCATGGTGACCAGCTGTCCTTCTAGCATAATAAAACCACCCTATTATCAGACAGACCATGGTGACCAGCTGTCCTTCTAGTGTAATAAAACCACCCTATTATCAGACAGACCATGGTGACCAGCTGTCCTTCTAGCGTAATAAAACCACCCTATTATCAGACAGACCATGGTGACCAGCTGTCCTTCTAGCATAATAAAACCACCCTATTATCAGACAGACCATGGTGACCAGCTGTCCTTCTAGCGTAATAAAACCACCCTATTATCAGACAGACCATTGTGACCAGCTGTCCTTCTAGCATAATAAAACCACCCTATTATCAGACAGACCATGGTGACCAGCTGTCCTTCTGGCGTAATAAAACCACCCTATTATCAGACAGACCATGGTGACCAGCTGTCCTTCTAGCGTAATAAAATCACCCTATTATCAGACAGACCATGGTGACCAGCTGTCCTTCTAGCGTAATAAAACCACCCTATTTTCAGACAGACCATGGTGACCAGCTGTCCTTCTAGCGTAATAAAACCACCCTATTATCAGACAGACCATGGTGACCAGCTGTCCTTCTAGCGTAATAAAACGACTCTATTATCAGACAGACCATGGTGACCAGCTGTCCTTCTAGCGTAATAAAACCACCCTATTATCAGACAGACCATGGTGACCAGCTGTCCTTCTAGCGTAATAAAACCACCCTATTATCAGACAGACCATTGTGACCAGCTGTCCTTCTAGCATAATAAAACCACCCTATTATCAGACAGACCATGGTGACCAGCTGTCCTTCTAGCGTAATAAAACCACCCTATTATCAGACAGACCATGGTGACCAGCTGTCCTTCTAGAGTAATAAAACCACCCTATTATCAGACAGACCATGGTGACCAGCTGTCCTTTTAGCGTAATAAAACCACCCTATTATCAGACAGACCATTGTGACCAGCTGTCCTTCTAGCATAATAAAACCACCCTATTATCAGACAGACCATGGTGACCAGCTGTCCTTCTAGCGTAATAAAACGACCCTATTATCAGACAGACCATGGTGACCAGCTGTCCTTCTAGCGTAATAAAACCACCCTATTATCAGACAGACCATTGTGACCAGCTGTCCTTCTAGCGTAATAAAACCACCCTATTATCAGACAGACCATTGTGACCAGCTGTCCTTCTAGCATAATAAAACCACCCTATTATCAGACAGACCATGGTGACCAGCTGTCCTTCTAGCGTAATAAAACCACCCTATTATCAGACAGACCATGGTGACCAGCTGTCCTTCTAGCATAATAAAACAACCCTATTATCAGACAGACCATGGTGACCAGCTGTCCTTCTAGCGTAATAAAACCACCCTATTATCAGACAGACCATGGTGACCAGCTGTCCTTTTAGCGTAATAAAACCACCCTATTATCAGACAGACCATTGTGACCAGCTGTCCTTCTAGCATAATAAAACCACCCTATTATCAGACAGACCATGGTGACCAGCTGTCCTTCTAGCGTAATAAAACGACCCTATTATCAGACAGACCATGGTGACCAGCTGTCCTTCTAGCGTAATAAAACCACCCTATTATCAGACAGACCATTGTGACCAGCTGTCCTTCTAGCATAATAAAACCACCCTATTATCAGACAGACCATGGTGACCAGCTGTCCTTCTAGCGTAATAAAACCACCCTATTATCAGACAGACCATGGTGACCAGCTGTCCTTCTAGAGTAATAAAACCACCCTATTATCAGACAGACCATGGTGACCAGCTGTCCTTTTAGCGTAATAAAACCACCCTATTATCAGACAGACCATTGTGACCAGCTGTCCTTCTAGCATAATAAAACCACCCTATTATCAGACAGACCATGGTGACCAGCTGTCCTTCTAGCGTAATAAAACGACCCTATTATCAGACAGACCATGGTGACCAGCTGTCCTTCTAGCGTAATAAAACCACCCTATTATCAGACAGACCATTGTGACCAGCTGTCCTTCTAGCGTAATAAAACCACCCTATTATCAGACAGACCATTGTGACCAGCTGTCCTTCTAGCATAATAAAACCACCCTATTATCAGACAGACCATGGTGACCAGCTGTCCTTCTAGCGTAATAAAACCACCCTATTATCAGACAGACCATGGTGACCAGCTGTCCTTCTAGCATAATAAAACAACCCTATTATCAGACAGACCATGGTGACCAGCTGTCCTTCTAGCGTAATAAAACCACCCTATTATCAGACAGACCATGGTGACCAGCTGTCCTTTTAGCGTAATAAAACCACCCTATTATCAGACAGACCATTGTGACCAGCTGTCCTTCTAGCATAATAAAACCACCCTATTATCAGACAGACCATGGTGACCAGCTGTCCTTCTAGCGTAATAAAACGACCCTATTATCAGACAGACCATGGTGACCAGCTGTCCTTCTAGCGTAATAAAACCACCCTATTATCAGACAGACCATTGTGACCAGCTGTCCTTCTAGCGTAATAAAACCACCCTATTATCAGACAGACCATTGTGACCAGCTGTCCTTCTAGCATAATAAAACCACCCTATTATCAGACAGACCATGGTGACCAGCTGTCCTTCTAGCGTAATAAAACCACCCTATTATCAGACAGACCATGGTGACCAGCTGTCCTTCTAGCATAATAAAACGACCCTATTATCAGACAGACCATGGTGACCAGCTGTCCTTCTAGCGTAATAAAATCACCCTATTATAAGACAGACCATGGTGACCAGCTGTCCTTCTAGCGTAATAAAACCACCCTATTATCAGACAGACCATGGTGACCAGCTGTACTTCTAGCGTAATAAAACCACCCTATTATCAGACAGACCATGGTGACCAGCTGTCCTTCTAGCGTAATAAAACCACCCTATTATCAGACAGACCATGGTGACCAGCTGTCCTTCTAGCGTAATAAAATCACCCTATTATCAGAGAGACCATTGTGACCAGCTGTCCTTCTAGCGAAATAAAACCACCCTATTATCAGACAGACCATTGTGACCAGCTGTCCTTCTAGCGTAATAAAACCACCCTATTATCAGAGAGACCATGGTGACCAGCTGTCCTTCTAGCATAATAAAACCACCCTATTATCAGACAGACCATGGTGACCAGCTGTCCTTCTAGTGTAATAAAACCACCCTATTATCAGACAGACCATGGTGACCAGCTGTCCTTCTAGCGTAATAAAACCACCCTATTATCAGACAGACCATGGTGACCAGCTGTCCTTCTAGCATAATAAAACCACCCTATTATCAGACAGACCATGGTGACCAGCTGTCCTTCTAGCGTAATAAAACCACCCTATTATCAGACAGACCATTGTGACCAGCTGTCCTTCTAGCATAATAAAACCACCCTATTATCAGACAGACCATGGTGACCAGCTGTCCTTCTGGCGTAATAAAACCACCCTATTATCAGACAGACCATGGTGACCAGCTGTCCTTCTAGCGTAATAAAATCACCCTATTATCAGACAGACCATGGTGACCAGCTGTCCTTCTAGCGTAATAAAACCACCCTATTTTCAGACAGACCATGGTGACCAGCTGTCCTTCTAGCGTAATAAAACCACCCTATTATCAGACAGACCATGGTGACCAGCTGTCCTTCTAGCGTAATAAAACGACTCTATTATCAGACAGACCATGGTGACCAGCTGTCCTTCTAGCGTAATAAAACCACCCTATTATCAGACAGACCATGGTGACCAGCTGTCCTTCTAGCGTAATAAAAACCACCCTATTATCAGACAGACCATTGTGACCAGCTGTCCTTCTAGCATAATAAAACCACCCTATTATCAGACAGACCATGGTGACCAGCTGTCCTTCTAGCGTAATAAAACCACCCTATTATCAGACAGACCATGGTGACCAGCTGTCCTTCTAGAGTAATAAAACCACCCTATTATCAGACAGACCATGGTGACCAGCTGTCCTTTTAGCGTAATAAAACCACCCTATTATCAGACAGACCATGTGACCAGCTGTCCTTCTAGCATAAGAAAAACCACCCTATTATCAGACAGACCATGGTGACCAGCTGTCCTTCTAGCGTAATAAAACGACCCTATTATCAGACAGACCATGGTGACCAGCTGTCCTTCTAGCGTAATAAAACCACCCTATTATCAGACAGACCATTGTGACCAGCTGTCCTTCTAGCGTAATAAAACGACTCTATTATCAGACAGACCATGGTGACCAGCTGTCCTTCTAGCGTAATAAAACCACCCTATTATCAGACAGACCATGGTGACCAGCTGTCCTTCTAGCGTATAAACCTAAAAACCACCCCTATTATCAGACAGACCATTGTGACCAGCTGTCCTTCTAGCATAATAAAACCACCCTATTATCAGACAGACCATGGTGACCAGCTGTCCTTCTAGCGTAATAAAACCACCCTATTATCAGACAGACCATGGTGACCAGCTGTCCTTCTAGAGTAATAAAACCACCCTATTATCAGACAGACCATGGTGACCAGCTGTCCTTTTAGCGTAATAAAACCACCCTATTATCAGACAGACCATTGTGACCAGCTGTCCTTCTAGCATAATAAAACCACCCTATTATCAGACAGACCATGGTGACCAGCTGTCCTTCTAGCGTAATAAAACCACCCTATTATCAGACAGACCATGGTGACCAGCTGTCCTTCTAGCGTAATAAAACCACCCTATTATCAGACAGACCATTGTGACCAGCTGTCCTTCTAGCGTCATAAAACCACCCTATTATCAGACAGACCATGGTGACCAGCTGTCCTTCTAGCGTAATAAAACCACCCTATTATCAGACAGACCATGGTGACCAGCTGTCCTTCTAGCGTAATAAAACAACCCTATTATCAGACAGACCATGGTGACCAGCTGTCCTTCTAGCGTAATAAAATCACCCTATTATCAGACAGACCATGGTGACCAGCTGTCCTTCTAGCGTAATAAAACCACCCTATTATCAGACAGACCATGGTGACCAGCTGTCCTTCTAGCGTAATAAAACCACCCTATTATCAGACAGACCATGGTGACCAGCTGTCCTTTTAGCGTAATAAAACCACCCTATTATCAGACAGACCATGGTGACCAGCTGTCCTTCTAGCGTAATAAAACCACCCTATTATCAGACAGACCATTGTGACCAGCTGTCCTTCTAGCGTAATAAAACCACCCTATTATCAGACAGACCATTGTGACCAGCTGTCCTTCTAGCATAATAAAACCACCCTATTATCAGACAGACCATGGTGACCAGCTGTCCTTCTAGCGTAATAAAACCACCCTATTATCAGACAGACCATGGTGACCAGCTGTCCTTCTAGCATAATAAAACGACCCTATTATCAGACAGACCATGGTGACCAGCTGTCCTTCTAGCGTAATAAAATCACCCTATTATCAGACAGACCATGGTGACCAGCTGTCCTTCTAGCGTAATAAAACCACCCTATTATCAGACAGACCATGGTGACCAGCTGTACTTCTAGCGTAATAAAACCACCCTATTATCAGACAGACCATGGTGACCAGCTGTCCTTCTAGCGTAATAAAACCACCCTATTATCAGACAGACCATGGTGACCAGCTGTCCTTCTAGCGTAATAAAACCACCCTATTATCAGACAGACCATGGTGACCAGCTGTCCTTCTAGCGTAATAAAACCACCCTATTATCAGACAGACCATGGTGACCAGCTGTACTTCTAGCGTAATAAAACCACCCTATTATCAGACAGACCATGGTGACCAGCTGTCCTTCTAGCGTAATAAAACCAACCTATTATCAGACAGACCATGGTGACCAGCTGTCCTTCTAGCGTAATAAAACCACCCTATTATCAGACAGACCATGGTGACCAGCTGTCCTTCTAGCGTAATAAAACACCCTATTATCAGACAGACCATGGTGACCAGCTGTCCTTCTAGCGTAATAAAACCACCCTATTATCAGACAGACCATGGTGACCAGCTGTCCTTCTAGCGTAATAAAACCACCCTATTATCAGACAGACCATGGTGACCAGCTGTCCTTCTAGCGTAATAAAACCACCCTATTATCAGACAGACCATGGTGACCAGCTGTCCTTCTAGCGTAATAAAATCACCCTATTATCAGACAGACCATGGTGACCAGCTGTCCTTCTAGCGTAATAAAACCACCCTATTATCAGACAGACCATGGTGACCAGCTGTCCTTCTAGCGTAATAAAACCACCCTATTATCAGACAGACCATGGTGACCAGCTGTCCTTCTAGCGTAATAAAACCACCCTATTATCAGACAGACCATGGTGACCAGCTGTCCTTCTAGCGTAATAAAACCAACCTATTATCAGACAGACCATGGTGACCAGCTGTCCTTCTAGCATAATAAAACAACACTATTATCAGACAGACCATGGTGACCAGCTGTCCTTCTAGCATAATAAAACCACCCTATTATCAGACAGACCCTGGTGACCAGCTGTCCTTCTAGCATAATAAAACCACCCTATTATCAGACAGACCATGGTGACCAGCTGTCCTTCTAGCATAATAAAACCACCCTATTATCAGACAGACCATGGTGACCAGCTGTCCTTCTAGCGTAATAAAACCACCCTATTATCAGACAGACCATGGTGACCAGCTGTACTTCTAGCGTAATAAAACCACCCTATTATCAGACAGACCATGGTGACCAGCTGTCCTTCTAGCGTAATAAAACCACCCTATTATCAGAACAGACCATGGTGACCAGCTGTCCTTCTAGCGTAATAAAACCACCCTATTATCAGACAGACCATGGTGACCAGCTGTCCTTCTAGCGTAATAAAACCACCCTATTATCAGACAGACCATGGTGACCAGCTGTCCTTCTAGCGTAATAAAACCACCCTATTATCAGACAGACCATGGTGACCAGCTGTCCTTCTAGCGTAATAAAACCACCTATTATCAGACAGACCATGGTGACCAGCTGTCCTCTAGCGTAATAAAACCACCCTATTATCAGACAGACCATGGTGACCAGCTGTCCTTCTAGCGTAATAAAACCACCCTATTATCAGACAGACCATGGGTGACCAGCTGTCCTTCTAGCGTAATAAAACCACCCTATTATCAGACAGACCATGGTGACCAGCTGTCCTTCTAGCGTAATAAAAACCACCCTATTATCAGACAGACCATGGTGACCAGCTGTACTTCTAGCGTAATAAAACCACCCTATTATCAGACAGACCATGGTGACCAGCTGTCCTTCTAGCGTAATAAAACCACCCTATTATCAGACAGACCATGGTGACCAGCTGTCCTTCTAGCGTAATAAAACCACCCTATTATCAGACAGACCATGGTGACACAGCGTCCTTCTAGCGTAATAAAACCACCCTATTATCAGACAGACCATGGTGACCAGCTTGTCCTTCTAGCGTAATAAAACCACCCTATTATCAGACAGACCATGGTGACCAGCTGTCCTTCTAGCGTAATAAAACACCCTATTATCAGACAGACCATGGTGACCAGCTGTCCTTCTAGCGTAATAAAACCAACCTATTATCAGACAGACCATGGTGACCAGCTGTCCTTCTAGCATAATAAAACAACACTATTATTAGACAGACCATGGTGACCAGCTGTCCTTCTAGCATAATAAAACCACCCTATTATCAGACAGACCCTGGTGACCAGCTGTCCTTCTAGCGTAATAAAACCACCCTATTATCAGACAGACCATGGTGACCAGCTGTCCTTCTAGCGTAATAAAACCACCCTATTATCAGACAGACCATGGTGACCAGCTGTCCTCTAGCGTATAAAACCACCTATTATCAGACAGACCATGGTGACCAGCGTACTTCTAGCGTAATAAACCACCCTATTATCAGACAGACCATGGTGACCAGCTGTCCTCTAGCGTAATAAAACCACCTATTATCAGACAGACCATGGTGACCAGCTGTCCTTCTAGCGTAATAAAACCACCCTATTATCAGACAGACCATGGTGACCAGCTGTCCTTCTAGCGTAATAAAACCACCCTATTATCAGACAGACCATGGGACCAGCTGTCCTTCTAGCGTAATAAAACCACCTATTATCAGACAGACCATGGTGACCAGCTGTCCTTCTAGCGTAATAAAACCACCCTTTATCAGACAGACCATTGTGACCAGCTGTCCTTCTAGCGTAAAAAACCACCCTATTATCAGACAGACCATGGTGACCAGCTGTCCTTCTAGCGTAATAAAACCACCCTATTATCAGACAGACCATGGTGACCAGCTGTCCTTCTAGCGTAATAAACCACCCTATTATCAGACAGACCATGGTGACCAGCTGTACTTCTAGCGTAATAAACCACCCTATTATCAGACAGACCATGGTGACCAGCTGTCTTCTAGCGTAATAAAACACCCTATTATCAGACAGACCATGGTGACCAGCTGTCCTTCTAGCGTAATAAAAACCACCCTATTATCAGACAGACCATGGTGACCAGCATGTCCTTCTAGCGTAATAAAACCACCCTATTATCAGACAGACCATGGTGACCAGCGGTCCTTCTAAGCGTAATAAAACCACCCTATTACAGACAGCCATGGTGACAGCTGTCTTCTAGCATAATATTATCACCAGGTTCCCAATGTTTCCATTTAGGGCAGTAAGTACGTTGACTAGGGCCATAGGTCTTGGGAGTAAAGTAGTGCAACTATATCGGAATAGGTTGCCATTTGGGACGCCGACCTAGCCCCACTTATCCTGGCTCAGAGAACATGTCAGTATAGAGGTCTACTGAACTCCACGCCTGGCTCATAGGAGAGAGAACATGTCAGATAGAGGTCTTGTAAACTCACCCTGGCTCAAGAGAACAGTCAGTATAAGGTCTACGTAACCCCCGGGCTCTAGAAACATGCCGTATAGAGGTCTACTGAACCCCCCCCCGGCTATAGAGAACATGTCATATAGAGGGTACTGTAACCACCTGGCTCAAAGAAACATGTCAAAAATAGAGGCAAACTGTAACTCACCTGGCTATAGAAAACATGTCGTATAGAGGTCACGTAATCACCCTGGTCAAGAGAAAGCAGTAAAAGGGGTCTACGAAAACCCCCCTGGCTCATGAGAACATGTCAATGGGTTATGTAACTCCCCCGGGCTCATAGAAAACATGTCAGTATAAGGCTAGAAAACTCACCCGGTCATGAGAAATGTAGTATAGGGGTTACTGTAACTCACCGGCTTAGAAATGTCTTTCATTCCCTCACCCTCTTAAAAAATTGGGGTCTTTTAACCCCCTTTCCCCTTTTTCCCAGTATAGAGGTCCCCTGTGGTCAAAAGGGGTCGGGGGGGCGGGGGAAACAGATCTGGCGTCGGTCTGTAGAGGGCAGAGTGTTGACGGTCAGGGACAGGGAGGCCTGGGAGAACGCCTCCTTCATATCTGAGAAGTTCAGACTGCACGAGTCCTTCCCATTCAGCTGCAAGATCTCATCGCCCGCATTCAGACCTGGAGGACCAACATAGTGTATTAGTGTGAATTCATACATGCTCATCTGAGATGTATTGTATGAGCTGAACAAAACTAAACAAACTCCCTCCCTCCCTCCCTCCCTCCACAGGCCTGACCCACTTTTCTTTCTATGTGGCCTGAGAAATGTCATCCACTGAGGAACCACAGCTGTCCTCTATGGCTTGCTGCAAACTCTAATCTGCAGTATGGATCCTCTATGGCTTGCTGCAAGCTCTAATCTGCAGTATGGATCCTTATCGGCACACCGCCACACTGATACATTCTACAGAGATATGACTGTGCTTGTGTCCCAAATGGCACCCTATTCCCTATATAGGGCCCTATAGGCTCTGGTCAAAAGTAGTGCACTACGTAGGGAATAGGGTGCAGTTTGGGACAAAGACACGGTCATGGAAATTCTACACAGGGACACTCAAAGTCAATCTTAAATGAATCATTCTTTACTATCAGCGCGCTTAACTTATAGAACATATTCTGGGCGTTCTGCCAGATGGTCCTAAGGTGGTCCTAAGGTGGAGGTCATGTGCCCCCCCCCCCCCTCATATCTATACCAAGCACAGGCAGGAACCAAGGATTATTTATGACACTAAGACAAGATGAACATTTTCAAGGCTGTCTCTTCAAATTATAAACATGTCCATCAAAACACTTATCAGTGTGTTGTCATATTCAGCCATGTAGCCCTGCGGATTGTTATGCTAATCAGTTGGATGGCTGTTTTCTTTAGTCCCCTAAACCCTTATCAAATGAGGCATTAATATGCAGCATTCATGCATTTCATTTCTAAAAATAAATCCTTCACAACCCCCCATATTGACCTCCTCAACATTAACACTGGAGAGAGTATTCCCCTGACACACACACACACAGTTTTATGAATGTCTCATCAACTGCAGTAATTATGTGATTGTACTTTTCAGTGGAGATTGTATTGAGATGGCTGATGATGAAACTAATCGTATGATATCTTCCCACTCCCTGCCCTCTCTGTCTTGTCTCTGTTCTGTGTCTATTATATTCTCAGATACAGATAGATGGGAGTGTAGATGGAAACTGATTTGATGGATGTGTGGAAACTGATTTGATGGATGTGTGGTAATGAACCTCTAGCGAAGGCTAATCCTCCCGCCTTCACGTCGGTTATGTAGAGCTGCTGCACCGAATCCTCCTCCACCACTGAGATAGAGAACCCTGGAGGAGAGGCGGGAGGGAGGGAGGGAGGGAGGGAGGGGAGGGAGGGGAGGGCGGGGGAGGGCGGGAGGGGAGGGAGGGAGGGGAGGGGGAGGGGCGGGGAGGGGAGGGCGGGCGGGAGGGGAGGGAGGGAGGGGGGAGAGAGGGAGGAGAGAGAGAGAGAGAGAGAGGAGAGAGGAGAGAGAGAGGAGAAACATTTCATTATTGAAAGCACATCACTAAATCACCTGGGATTTATTTTCTCTGCCCTGACAGGGATCAGTCTAAGAAATACAGGTAATCTGAGATGTGACTAGAAGTCAATAACAGGATACATCACAACACAACCGCTAGTGGAAGTATTCTCTCAACACACACTGGTGGAAATATGCACTCTGTATACTACAACATGATAGTAATTAAAAGTGGAGTGGCTTCAGAATTGCATTCTTAGCAAGTCAAATGATCTGTGAATGTGGATATATGTGACATTGTCTGCGTCCCAAATGCCACCCCATTGTCTTTATAGTGAAGTGTACTACTTTTAACCAGGTCCCAAAGGGCTCTGGTCAAAAGTAGTGCACTATATAGGGAATAGGGTGCCTAACCCTAACCAATCATACAGGATTCATCCTTACCGTAACCAATCATACAGGATTCATCCCTGTCGAACTGGATGACTTTAGTTATTTTGGAGCCCAGCTCTATCTCTTTATAAAGCTGTGGAGAGATGAAGGAGAGAGAGAGAGAGAGAAGGAGAGATGGAGAGAGAAAAGGAGAGATGGAGAGAGAAAGAGAGATCAAGAGAAAGAGGAGAGATGAAGAGAGAGAAGGAGAGAGAGAAGGAGAGATGGAGAGAGAGGAGAGATGAAGAGAGAGAAGGAGAGAGAGGAGAGATGGAGAGAGAGAAGAGATGGAGAGAGAAGGAGAGATGGAGAGAGAAAAGGAGAGATGGAGAGAGAGGAGAGATGAAGAGAGAAGGAGATGGAGAGAGAAAAGGAGAGATGGAGAAAGAGAGATCAAGAGAGAGAGAGAGAGCGAGAGAGCGAGAGAGAGAGAGAGAGATGAAGAGAGATGGAAGGAACATGAATGTCTTATTACACAAAGAGCAGGAATGGAATACGACGAGGAGTGAGCCTAATTTATTTATACGCTGGTGTGTGTGTGTGTGTGTGTGTGTGTGTGTGTGTGTGTGTGATCTCAGTGGGATGCTAAGACTGTGACAGGAGATAATCTGTGAGGAGAAAATCAGAAACATACCAAGTCACACAGGTGCTCTTCAGGCTTAGGGATGTAGAACTGGACTCGGTTCTCCAGGAGGAACTTAAGGCGGATGTAATGTTTGGTGGAATCCAGCTGGTGGGCCTGTGGAGTTAAGTAGAGGACACACACACACACACACACACACACACACACACACACACACACACACACAAACACAGTTTAGTCAAGATTCAGAGTGAGGAGTTTAGAAGAGAGGTCAGAAAGAGGATTGGTACAGGGTCGGGCTGCATCTCAATTCTCCAACCTTTTCACAAAGTGTGCACTTGAACACTTTATGGATTGGTGTAATCATTGGCTAGAGGGAGCTTCCAACGTTGTTAGATCCATGACTGATAGTGTGCAAGTGAATGGGGACGCAGCCTCACTGAGGGCATTAGATATATCAACAGAATGGGGACGCAGCCTCACAGAGGGCATTAGAAATATCAACAGAATGGGGACGCAGCCTCACAGAGGGCATTAGATATATCAACAGAATGGGGACGCAGCCTCACAGAGGGCATTAGATATATCAACAGAATGGGGACGCAGCCTCACAGAGGGCATTAGATATATCAACAGAATGGGGACGCAGCCTCACTGAGGGCATTAGATATATCAACAGAATGGGGACGCAGCCTCACTGAGGGCATTAGAAATATCAACAGAATGGGGACGCAGCCTCACTGAGGGCATTAGATATATCAACAGAATGGGGACGCAGCCTCACTGAGGGCATTAGAAATATCAACAGAATGGGGACGCAGCCTCACTGAGGGCATTAGAAATATCAACAGAATGGGGACGCAGCCTCACTGAGGGCATTAGAAATATCAACAGAATGGGGACGCAGCCTCACTGAGGGCATTAGAAGAATCAACAGAGTATTTCACATTTCAGTGTGTCTGTCATCAAACAAGTTGATAAACACTTACTGAAAACTGTGTTGAAGCTTTACACATTTTAAACCATCTTTAATAATAACAACCTATTAGTGAAAATATGGCCATTTCATTTCAGAACAGTTTTGCTGTAAGTACTGTAGGTTAGTTAAGGCGGTAGTTACCTTGCAGATGATCTCCAGCGTGTGTACGTGTAGGTTAGTTAAGGTGGTAGTTACCTTGCAGATGGTCTCCAGCGTGTGTACGTGTAGGTTAGTTAAGGCGGTAGTTACCTTGCAGATGATCTCCAGCGTGTGTACGTGTAGGATGGTTAAGGCGGTAGTTACCTTGCAGATGGTCTCCAGTGCGTCCAGAGCGGACTCTCCAGGCTGGATGATGGCGAGGACAGGCTGGTCGTTGGGAAGACACACCCAGGACGGGGTCAGGTGGTCAGGCACCCAGATATCACTGTCTGTCATGTGACTGTCTGAGTCGACCTGAGGAAGGCTCTCCACCGTTCCACCAGCACTCTTCTGGAGAGATAGATACAGAGATCATACCTGACTAACCTGTCTTACTCTAACCCTACATGTCACGGTCTGTGTTGACCAGAGGAAGGCTCGTCTTCACTCTTCTAGGAAACAAACACACTGTAAATAGCGTATATATACCTACCACCCTAAAGATTTTGAAAATGGGAGTTCAATCTGTCCTTTGACTGATGCCCCAGTGTCAGTTATCTGCTAGGAGGATGAATGGTACCTGACTGCCTACTCACCACGCTCTCCCTGGCAGTGTCCACATCATAGATCCCGTCCAGAGGCTTTTTCACTGGCTCCTCACCAACAGCAAAGACCTGCGGGAGAAAAAACAAATCAATATAGAACCCAAAAATGGCTTTGCAAAGAAGTTGCATGTAATGATGTAAGTGGCAGTTCTAGAGTAACGTTCTGTTTCATCTCTATAGAACTGCTGTAGTTTAAACAGTCCTAATGTGGACATATCATAAAAACATGTACCTGGTTGATGGTGGGATGGGCTTTGGTCTTCTTCTTGGAGGTAGTGTCCAGGACCCACAGAGAGGAGAACCTGCTCTTACGTTTGGATGAGGAGGAACGAGACATGGCCTGGGTACGTCTCCTCACCCCGCTCTCTGTACGGGCTGCCACCTAGATCACAGAGAGACAGAGAGAGGAGAGAGAGGAGAGAGAGACAGAGAGAGACAGAGAGAGGAGAGAGAGAAAGAGAGAGAAAGAGAAACAGAGAGAGAAAGAGAGAAACAGAGAGAGACAGAGAGAGGAGAGAGAGAAAGAGAGAGGAAAGAGAGAAACAGAGAGAGGAGAGAGAGGAGAGAGAGACAGAGAGAGACAGAGAGAGACAGAGAGAGACAGAGAGAGAGAGAGACACAGAGAGAGAAAGAGAGAAACAGAGAGAGAGAGAGACACAGAGAGAGAGAGCGACACAGAGAGAGAGAGAGAGAGACAGACACAGAGAGACAGACACAGCATCATTAGAGGAGTATCTGACACACAGCTGATTAGAAACCATGGAGTGGTTATATCGACCAGGAGGATGGTCTAGTGGTTATATAGACCAGGAGGATGGTCTAGTGGTTATATAGACTAGGAGAATGGTCTAGTGGTTATATAGACCAGGAGGATGGTCTAGTGGTTATATAGACCAGGAGGATGGTCTAGTGGTTATATAGACTAGGAGGATGGTCTAGTGGTTATATAGACCAGGAGGATGGTCTAGTGGTTATATAGACCAGGAGGATGGTCTAGTGGTTATATAGACCAGTAGGATGGTCTAGTGGTTATATAGACCAGGAGGATGGTCTAGTGGTTATATAGACCAGGAGGATGGTCTAGTGGTTATATAGACCAGGAGGATGGTCTAGTGGTTATATAGACCAGGAGGATGGTCTAGTGGTTATATAGACCAGGAGGATGGTGAGGATGGTCTAGTGGTTATATAGACCAGGAGGATGGTCTAGTGGTTATATAGACCAGGAGGATGGTCTAGTGGTTATATAGACCAGGAGGATGGTCTAGTGGTTATATAGACCAGGAGGATGGTCTAGTGGTTATATAGACCAGGAGGATGGTCTAGTGGTTATATAGACCAGGAGGATGGTCTAGTGGTTATATAGACCAGGAGGATGGGGCCACAGTGTCTCCGGACCGCTCCTGTCTCAGCCTCCAGTATTTATGCTGCAGTAGTTTATGTGTCGGGGGGCTGGGGTTAGTTGGTTATACCTGGAGTACTTCTCCTGTCTTATCCAGTGTCCTGTGTGAATTTAAGTATGCTCTCTCTAATTCTCTCGTTCTCTCTTTCTCTCTGAGAACCTGAGCCCTAGGACCATACGTCAGGACTACCGGGCATGATGACACCTTGCTGTCCCCAGTCCGCCTGGCCTTGCTGCTATTCCAGTTTCAACTGTTCTGCCTGCGGCTACGAAACCCCTACCTGTCCCAGACCTGCTGTTTTCAACTCTTAATGATCGGCTATGAAAAGCCAACTGAGAGACCTGAGCCCTAGGACCATACGTCGGGACTACCGGCCGTGGTGACTCCTTGCTGTCCCCAGTCCGCCTGGCCTTGCTGCTATTCCAGTTTCAACTGTTCTGCCTGCGGTTATGGAACCCCTACCTGTCCCAGACCTGCTGTTTTCAACTCTTAATGATCGGCTATGAAAAGCCAACTGAGATTTATTCCTGATTATTATTTGACCATGCTTGTCACTTATGAACATTTTTGAACATCTTGGCATGGTTCTGTTATAATCTCCACCCGGCACAGCCAGAAGAGGACTGGCCACCCCTCATAGCCTGGTTCCTCTCTAGGTTTCTTCCTAGGTTTTCGCCTTTCTAGGGAGTTTTTCCTAGCCACCGTGCTTCTACACCTGCATTACTAGCTGTTTGGGGTTTTAGGCTGGGTTTCTGTACAGCACTTCGAGATATTAGCTGATGTAAGAAGGGCTATATAAAATAAAATTGATTGATTGATTGATATAGACCAGGAGGATGGTCTAATGGTTATATAGACCAGGAGGATGGTCTAGTGGTTATATAGACCAGGAGGATGGTCTAGTGGTTATATAGACTAGGGGGATGGTCTAGTGGTTATATAGACCAGGAGGATGGTCTAGTGGTTATATAGACCAGGAGGATGGTCTAGTGGTTATATAGACCAGGAGGATGGTCTAGTGGTTATATAGACTAGGAGGATGGTCTAGTGGTTATATAGACTAGGAGGATGGTCTAGTGGTTCTATAGACCAGGAGGATGGTCTAGTGGTTATATAGACCAGGAGGATGGTGAGGATGGTCTAATGGTTATATAGACCAGGAGGATGGTCTAGTGGTTATATAGACCAGGAGGATGGTCTAGTGGTTATATAGACTAGGAGGATGGTCTAGTGGTTATATAGACCAGGAGGATGGTCTAGTGGTTATATAGACCAGGAGGATGGTCTAGTGGTTATATAGACCAGGAGGATGGTCTAGTGGTTATATAGACCAGGAGGATGGTCTAGTGGTTATATAGACCAGGAGGATGGTCTAGTGGTTATATAGACCAGGAGGATGGTGAGGATGGTCTAGTGGTTATATAGACCAGGAGGATGGTCTAGTGGTTATATAGACCAGGAGGATGGTCTAGTGGTTATATAGACCAGGAGGATGGTCTAGTGGTTATATAGACAAGGAGGATGGTCTAGGGGTTATATAGACCAGGAGGATGGTCTAGTGGTTATATAGACCAGGAGGATGGTCTAGTGGTTATATAGACCAGGAGGATGGTGAGGATGGTCTAGTGGTTATATAGACCAGGAGGATGGTCTAGTGGTTATATAGACCAGGAGGATGGTGAGGATGGTCTAGTGGTTATATAGACCAGGAGGATGGTCTAGTGGTTATATAGACCAGGAAGATGGTCTAGTGGTTATATAGACCAGGAGGATGGTCTAGTGGTTATATAGACCAGGAGGATGGTCTAGTGGTTATATAGACCAGGAGGATGGTCTAGTGGTTATATAGACCAGGAGGATGGTCTAGTGGTTATATAGACCAGGAGGATGGTGAGGATGGTCTAGTGGTTATATAGACCAGGAGGATGGTGAGGATGGTCTAGTGGTTATATAGACTAGGAGGATGGTCTAGTGGTTATATAGACCAGGAGGATGGTCTAGTGGTTATATAGACCAGGAGGATGGTCTAGTGGTTATATAGACCAGGAGGATGGTCTAGTGGTTATATAGACCAGGAGGATGGTCTAGTGGTTATATAGACCAGGAGGATGGTCTAGTGGTTATATAGACCAGGAGGATGGTCTAGTGGTTATATAGACCAGGAGGATGGTCTAGTGGTTATATAGACCAGGAGGATGGTCTAGTGGTTATATAGACCAGGAGGATGGTCTAGTGGTTATATAGACCAGGAGGATGGTCTAGTGGTTATATAGACTAGGAGGATGGTCTAGTGGTTATATAGACCAGGAGGATGGTCTAGTGGTTATATAGACCAGGAGGATGGTCTAGTGGTTATATAGACTAGGAGGATGGTCTAGTGGTTATATAGACTAGGAGGATGGTCTAGTGGTTAATAGACCAGGAGGATGGTCTAGTGGTTATATAGACCAGGAGGATGGTCTAGTGGTTATATAGACCAGGAGGATGGTCTAGTGGTTATATAGACCAGGAGGATGGTCTAGTGGTTATATAGACCAGGAGGATGGTCTAGTGGTTATATAGACTAGGAGGATGGTCTAGTGGTTATATAGACCAGGAGGATGGTCTAGTGGTTATATAGACCAGGAGGATGGTCTAGTGGTTATATAGACCAGGAGGATGGTCTAGTGGTTATATAGACCAGGAGGATGGTCTAGTGGTTATATAGACCAGGAGGAAGGTCTAGTGGTTTATATAGACCAGGAGGATGGTGAGAATGGTCTAGTGGTTATATAGACCAGGAGGATGGTCTAGTGGTTATATAGACCAGGAGGATGGTGAGGATGGTCTAGTGGTTATATAGACTAGGAGGATGGTCTAGTGGTTATATAGACCAGGAGATGGTGAGAATGGTCTAGTGGTTATATAGGACCAGGAGGATGGTCTAGTGGGTTATATAGACCAGGAGGATGGTGAGGATGGTCTAGTGGTTATATAGACCAGGAGGATGGTGAGGATGGTCTAGTGGTTATATAGACCAGGAGGATGGTCTAGTGGTTATATAGACCAGGAGGATGGTCTAGTGGTTATATAGACCAGGAGGATGGTCTAGTGGTTATATAGACCAGGAGGATGGTCTAGTGGTTATATAGACCAGGAGGATGGTTCTAGTGGTTAATAGACCAGGAGGATGGTCTAGTGGTTATATAGACCAGGAGGATGGTCTAGTGGTTATATAGGACTAGGAGGATGGTCTAGTGGTTATATAGACCAGGAGGATGGTCTAGTGGTTATATAGACCAGGAGGATGGTCTAGTGGTATATAGACCAGTAGGGATGGTCTAGTGGTTATATAGGACCAGGAGGATGGTCTAGTGGTTAATAGACTAGGAGGATGGTACTGTGGTTATTAGACCAGGAGGATGGTCTAGTGGTTATATAGACCAGGAGGATGGTTCTAGTGGTTATATAGACCAGGAGGATGGTGAGGATGTCGTTAGTGGTTATATAGACCAGGAGGATGGTCTAGTGGTTATATAGACTAGGAGGATGGTCTAGTGGTTATATAGACCAGGAGGATGGTCTAGTGGTTATATAGACCAGGAGGATGGTTAGTGGTTATATAGACCAAGGAGGATGGTCTAGTGGGTTATATAGACCAGGAGGATGGCTAGTGGTTATATAGACTAGGAGGATGGTCTAGTGGTTATATAGACCAGGAGGATGGTGAGGATGGTCTAGTGGTTATATAGACCAGGAGGATGGTCTAGTGGTTATATAGACCAGGAGGATGGTTTGGAGGATGGTCTAGTGGTTATATAGACCAGGGAGGATGGTGAGGATGGTCTAGTGGTTATATAGACCAGGGAGGGTTAGTGGTTAATAGACCAGGGAGGATGGTCTAGTGTATATAGACCAGGAGGATGGTCTAGTGGTTATATAGACCAGGAGGATGGTCTAGTGGTTATATAGACCAGGAGGATGGTCTAGGTGGTTATATAGACCAGGAGGATGGTCTAGTGGTTAATAGACCAGGAGGATGGTCTAGTGGTTATATAGACCAGGAGGATGGTCTATGGTTATATAGGACTAGGAGGATGGTCTAGTGGTTATATAGACCAGGAGGATGGTCTAGTGGTTATATAGACCAGGAGGATGGTCTAGTGGTTATATAGACCAGGAGGATGGTCTAGTGGTTATATAGACCAGGAGGATGGTGAGGATGGTCTAGTGGTTATATAGACTAGGAGGATGGTCTAGTGGTTATATAGACCAGGAGGATGGTCTAGTGGTTATATAGACTAGGGGGATGGTCTAGTGGTATAGACTGGAGGATGGTCAGTGGTTATAGACCAGGAGGAGGTCTAGTGGTTATATAGACCAGGAGGATGGTCTAGTGGTTATATAGACCAGGAGGATGTCTAGTGGTTATATAGACCAGGAGGATGGTCTAGGGTTATATAGACCAGGAGGATGGTTAGTGGTTATATAGACCAGGAGATGGTAGGATGGTCAGTGGTTATATAGAGACCAGGGGTGGTCTAGTGGTTATATAGACCAGGAGGATTGTGAGGATGTCTGTGGTTTTATAGACCAGGAGGATGGTCTAGTTGTTATATAGACCAGGAGGATGGTCTAGTGGTTATATAGACCAGGAGGATGGTCTAGTGGTTAATAGACCAGAGATGGTCTAGTGGTTATATGACCAGGAGGATGTCTAGTGGTTATTAGACTAGGAGGGATTGGTCTAGTGGTTTATATAGGGGACTAGAGGATGGTCAGTGGTTATATAGACCCAGGAGGGGATGGTCTAGTGGTTATTATAGACCAGGAGGATGTCTAGTGGTTATAAGGACCAGGGAGATGGTTAGTGGTTATATAGACAAGGACGAGGAGATGGTTCTAAGTGGTTTATATAGACCAGGAGGATGGTCTAGTGAGTGGTTATATAGGACCAGGAGGATGGTCTAGTGGTTATATAGGGACCAGGAGGGATGGTCTAGGTGGATATAGACCAGAGGGATGGCTAAGTGGTTATATGACTAGGGAGGACGTTAGTGGTTCTATAGACCAGGAGGATGGTCAGTGGTTTTATATTAGACCAGGATGGATGAATCTAGTGGTGATATAGATGAGTGTACAAAAAACAATAAAGACCTGCTCTTTCCATAAATTAGACTGACCAGGTGAAATCCAGGTGAAGATATGATCCCTTATTGATGTCACTTCCAAATCAGCTGCTAGATGAAGCGAGAGAAGGACAGGGTAATTTAAGGACTTAAGACGGAGTTGAGGACATTGGATCGTGATATGTGGTGCCCCTTCTGAGGGTGAATGCGGCAACTGATCAAAACTGTGGGAAAGGCCAGTGGAGTCCAAATGGGCCAGCATCACTGTGGAACGATTTCGACACCTTGTGGAGTCCATTGCCCCGATGAATTGAGAGAGAGAGAGAGAGAGAGAGAGATGAAAGCAGAAAGTCGAGTGAAACAGGATGCGTTTTGTGGGAAAGTGTTGTTATTTAATATGTGTTTAGGTTGTTACTCCTTCCATCCTGCTGTCTCTCTGAGTCCTGGACTCCCACCTGCTCTGAGAGAACAGGACTGCATCCCAAATGGCACCCTATTCACTTTATAGTGCACTATTTTTGACTAGAGCCCTGGTCAAACGTAGTGCACTATAAATGGAATAGGGTGGTGCCATTTGGGACACTGGCCATGTGGGCGTCTGGCAACGAGGATTCTATTGATCAGCCAACGCACCACACTGCTCTGCTGAACGTTCCAACTCCGAACCAAATAAATATTGTCCTCTAGCACTACCTACGATTCTGCAACAAACAACCTCAGCTATGTGGAGGAGGCTAGCGTTGTGGCAGAGCAATCAATAACAGGTGATAGCTCTCAAATAGACTGCGCAAAATAGCAACCCCATCTGAACTAACATGTTTGGAGTGGCCTTGTGTTTACTATGTATTGCAGGACATTCCCCAGTCAGTGGTAGGACCAACAGATGGTAACATGGGCGAACGGAGTTGGGAACGTCACGCTCATATTTTGGAGAAAAAATAACAGTTTGTCCCAGTTTTGCTGGAACGGCAAATGGATAGGAGGTGTTTGTTTTTTGGATGTGAGGGTGTTTTGGTTTGTGGTGTGTGTGTGGTTTGGGGGTGGGGGTTTGGTGAGGGATTTTGGATGTGTGTTTTGTGTGAAGTAAGACTTTTGTGTGTGTGTGTGTGGTGTGTGTTGTGTGGGTGTTGTGTGTGTGTGTGTTGTGTGTGTGTGTGTGTGTGTGTGTATGGTTGATGTGATGTGTGATATGTGTGTGGTATGGTTGTGTGGTGTGTGTGTGTGTGTGTTGGGTGTGTGTGTGTGTGTAATGTGATGGGTGTGTGTTTGTGTGTGTGTGGTGTGTGGTGTGTGTCGGTGTGTGGTGTGTGTGTGGTGTGTGTGTGTGTGGTGTCTGTGTGTGTGTTGGTGTTGTGTGGGTGTGTGTGGGTGTGTGTGTGTGGTGTGTGTGTGTGTGTGTGTGTAAACTCACCAGTGCATGAAAGGACGACACAGAGAAGATTCCGAGGCGTCTCATGGCCCAGCTTGGTGGGTCTGGAGGCGAAGGATAGCAGGCGTTTGGGGGTGGGCAGCTCCCCTCCCTGCAGACTGGGACATGGGTAACAGCGGGAACCGGAACAGACCCATGTGGAACTGTTCCAAGTTCTGCTCCCACAGGAAGATCTAGAAACACAAAGGAACACAACAAACCCAGTTTAAAAAAAGGGGCAATCTGGGATTGGTACATTCATTTTTCTCATGGATGGGACAGTCTATGCATTTGAGAGTGGTAACACGTCACCAGCCCTGTGAAAAATAACCTCCACCTCAACAAAACAAAGGAGCTGATGGTGGACTACAGGAGACAGCAGAGGAGCCGACGGAGTGGTGAGGGTCAAAAAGCTTCAAAAGTTCCTTGGCGTGAACATCACTGAGGACCTGAAATGGTCCCTTCACACAGCCTGTGTGGTGAAACAAGTTGCAACAGAGCCTCATCAGGCTGAACAAAGTCGGCTTGGCCCCTAAGACCCTCACAAACTTCTACAGATGCACCCTGTCAGGCTGTATCACCGCCTGGTACGGCAATTGCACCGTTCCGCAACCGCAGGGTTCTCCAGAGGGTGGCGGCGGTCAGACCAACGCATCATGGAGGCACGCTGCCTCAGCCACCCGAGCCACGGCCTGTTCACCCCACTACCACCTAGGAGGAGGAGGAGACAGTACAGATGCTATAAAGCTGGGATGAGAGGACTGATAGCTTCTATCTCCAGGCCATCAGACTGTTAAAAACGGTCACCACTAGCCGGCCCTCCGCCCACTACCCTGCCCTGAACCTTAGTCACTGTTACTATCCGGCTACCAATCCAGTACTCTACCCTGCCACCTTAAAGATTGCTTTGCCTTATGTACAGAGAACAGGAGGTTGGTGGCAACTTCATTGGGGAGGATGGGCTGGTGGTAACGGCTGGAGCGGAATAAGTGGAATGGTATCAAATGCATCAAACATGTGTTTGATGCCAATCCATTAGCGCCGTTCCAGACATTATTATGAGCCGTCCTCCCCTCAGCAGCCTCCACTGGTACCTAAGAGTCATTGAACACTGGTCACTTTAATCCTTAAGAGTCTATTGACGCCACCCGTGTGACAATCTAAGTAACATAACAAAAAAATCCCCATCAATATCTGTTGGTTTAAGCTAGAGATAGTTATTTTTTTGCATGGGCTGCATCTCAATCCACCGTATCCACCTATGTCGGTGTCCGAGCTACAGCGGTGTTTGTCAGACCATGAGACATCCCGGAAATCGGTCTTCTCACAAAAAACGTCTGTAGCGTTATGACCACTCTATGGAAAGATGAGACTCTCACGAACACGATGGTGTTCTCCGTTTTGCTCTACGACCCCCACAAGTGTCACATGACCCGTTGGTAATGCTGATGTGCCAACTTCGTCCGAACCGTTTGAGCTACAAATTAATATGACCCCACAGTTTTTCAACCACTCCACAAATTTGGCAAGTCGGTTAGGACATCTACTTTGTGGATGACACAAGTAATTTTTCCAACAATTGTTTACAGACAGATTATTTCACTTATAATTCACTGTATCACAATTCCAGTGGGTCAGAAGTTTACATACACTAAATTGACTGTAGCTTTAAACAGCTTGGAAAATTGCAGAACATGATGTCATGGCTTTAGAAGCTTCTGATAGGCTAATTTACATAATTTGAGTCAATTGGAGGTGTACCTGTGGATGTATTTCAAGGCCTACCTTCAAACTCAGTGCCTCTTTGCTTGACATCATGGGAAAATCAAAAGGAAAAAAAATGGTAGACCTCCACAAGTCTGGTTTATCATTGGGAGCAATTTCCAAAACGCCTGAAGGTACCACATTCATCTGTTACAAACAATAGTATGCAAGTATAAATACCATGGGACCCACGCAGCCATCATACCGCTCAGGAAGGAGACGCGTTCTGTCTCCTAGAGATTAACGTACTTTGGTGCGAAAAGTGCAAATCAATCCCAGCAACAACAGCAAAGGACCTTGTGAAGATGCTGGAGGAAAACAGGTACAAAATTATCTATATCTACAGTAAAACGAGTCCTATATCGACATAACCTGAAAGGCCGCTCAGCAAGGAAGAAGCCACTGCTCCAAAACCGCCATAAAAAATACAGATTACGGTTTGCAACTGCACATGGGGACAAAGATCGTACTTTTTGGAGAAATGTCCTCTGGTCTGATGAAACAAAAATAGAACTGTTTGGCCATAATGACCATTGTTATGTTTGGAGGAAAAAGGGGGTGCTTGCAAGCCGAAAGAACACCATCCCAACCGTGAAGCACAGGGGTGGCAGCATCATGCTGTGGGGGTGCTTTGCTGCAGGAGGGACTGGTGCACTTCACAAAATAGATGGCATCATGAGGAAGGAAAATTATGTGGATATATTGAAGCAACAATCTCAAGACATCAGTCAGGAAGTTAAAGCTTGGTCGCAACATGGGTCTTCCAAATGGACAATGTCCCCAAGCATACTTACAAAGTTGTGGCAAAATGGCTTAAGGATAACAAAGTCAAGGTATTGGAGTGGCCATCACAAAGCCCTGACCTCAATCCTACAGAAAATGTGTGGGCAGAACTGAAAAAGCATGTGCGAGCAAGGAGGCCTACAAAACCTGACTCAGTTACACCAGCTCTGTCAGAAGGAATGGGCCAAAATTCACCCAACTTATTGTGGGAAGCTTGTGGAAGGCTACCCGAAACGTTTGACCCAAGTTAAACAATTTAAAGGCAATGCTACCAAATACTAATTGAGTGTATGTAAACTTCTGACCCACTGGGAATGTGATGAAAGAAATAAAAGCTGAAATAAATCATTCTCTCTAATATTATTCTGACATTTTACATTCTTAAAATAAAGTGGTGATCCTAACTGACCTAAGACAGTGAATGTTTACTAGGATTAAATGATAGAAATTGTGAAAAACTAAGTTTAAATGTATTTGGCTAAGGTGTATGTAAACTTCAGATTTCAACTGTATAGTGTATTTTGTCTGTGGCAGTAAAGGGAAGACACACCAGGCCTTTTGTGGCCTACTCTTCAGACAACTTTACACACTGCCTACACACTCTCCCTTCCTCTCCCACACACTCCCACCCACCCTCTCAGTCACTCACTTAGACCCTCTCCCCACCCACCCTCTCAGTCACTCACTTAGGAACTCTCCCACCCACCCCTCTCAGTCACTCACTTAGACCCTCTCCCACCCACCCTCTCAGTCACTCACTTAGGACTCTCCCACCCACCCTCTCAGTCACTCACTTAGACCCTCTCCCACACACACACAGATCTACTTTCTCTCACACACACTCATAGTACTCTCTTTTTTTCTCTCTCTCTCTCTCACACACACACACCTCAAAAGTTAGGCACCAAACAGAATTTAAGGAACACCAGAACAATGTGATTTTTTTTCTCCAGATTGAGTTTAGAATGACATTGATGAGGCATATGCATCCTACCTTTGAAGCATCTCTTTGAGCAGGCCATCTATCCCTTTTCTGTGTTTCCTGTGCCATCCAAATGTGTGCCTAGCCAAGGGGTACCATGTTGTTAGCTAGCTAGCCAGGTAACATGACCAAACAAGGTTGTTTGATATCAAACCGAGACCTCGTGGCCCACGAGTAGTTTAAAACAGAAGCCCCATCACTGTCTGCACACCCTCGCCGTTTGATCATGGCTTTCAGTTCCTTTACATTACACATAAGAGTCATTGGACGAAGGCGTCTTCTGTACGGGGGGAGTTTTGTTAAGAGCCCCCGATGCTCAATCTGAACATTAACACGCATCACTTGCAGTACAGTTTTGGAAGTATAAAGGACCTTATCTTTCATATCAGCGATAAATTATTTTCAAAAAACAAAAAGGTTAAATTGATACACCTTGATATGGTTAGGGTACGTGTTTCAACATTGCCATATCTCAAGGTTACAGCGCTTGTTTACGGAAAACAGATGGAAGACAAGAGGCGATCACCTATGCTAATTAGCTGTCTATCACGCACCGAACACCTGTGTGTAAGAGGAACTCAGGAAGTGTAGTTTTCTGGGACGGAGGAAGTGTAGTTTCTAGGACAGAGGAAGTGTAGTTTCATGGGATGGAGGCGCCCATATCTGTATGGATCTGTTAACTGCTACAGTAAGTATATCTTTTCTATTTGCTGATTAAAGATAAGGGTCATATGTTTCGAAAGCCATATTCCAAGCGATGATTATTGACGTTTCTAAACGTTAATATAGAGTCAGCCTAAAGTTATTGAGAGCTATACACACCCCAGCTCCTCAACACTGTCTACACCCCAGCTCCCCATCACTGTCTACACCCCAGCTCCCCATCACTGTCAACACCCCAGCTCCCCATCACTGTCTACACCCCATCACTGTCAACACCCCAGCTCCCCATCACTGTCTACACCCCATCACTGTCAACACCCCAGCTCCCCATCACTGTCTACACCCCATCACTGTCAACACCCCAGCTCCTCATCACTGTCAAACACCCCAGCTCCCCATCACTGTCTACACCCCAGCTCCCCATCACTGTCTACACCCCCAGCCTCCCATCAATGTCTACACCCCATCACTGTCAACACCCCAGCTCCCCATCACTGTCAACACCCCAGCTCCCCATCCCTGTCAACACCCCAGCTCCTCATCACTGTCAACACCCCAGCTCCCCATCACTGTTACACACCCCATCACTGTCAACACCCCAGCTCCCCCATCACTGTCTACACCCCATCACTGTCAACACCCCCCAGCTCCCCATCACTGTCTACACCCCATCACTGTCAAAACCCCCAGCTCCTCATCACTGTCAACACCCCCAGCTCCCCATCACTGTCAACACCCGAGCTCCCCATCACTGTCTACACCCCAGCCTCCCATCACTGTCTACACCCCATCACTGTCAACACCCCCAGCTCCCCATCACTGTCAACACCCCAGCTCCCCATCCCTGTCAACACCCCAGCTCCTCATCACTGTCAACACCCCATCACTGTCTACACCCCAGCTCCCCATCACTGTCTACACCCCAGCTCCCCATCACTGTCTACACCCCAGCTCCCCATCACTGTCTACACCCCAGCTCCCCAATCACTGTCAACACCCCAGCTCCCCATCACTGTCTACACCCCATCACTGTCTACACCCAACAACACCCCAGCTCCCCATTACTGTCAACCACCCAGCTCCCCATCACTGTCTACACCCCAGCTCCCCATCACTGTCTAAACACCCCAGCTCCCCATCACTGTCTACACCCCAGCTCCCCATCACGTGTCTACCACCACAGCTCCCATCACTGTCAACACCCAGCTCCTCATCACTGTTCAACACCCCCATCACTGTCTACACCCCACTCCTCATCACGTCTACACCCAGCTCCTCATCACTGTCTACACCCCAGCTCCCATCACTGTCTACACCCCAGCTCCCCATCACTGTCAACACCCCCATCACTGTCTATTACCATACACCCCAGCTCCTCATCACTGTCTACACCCCAGCTCCTCATCACTGTCAACACCCCCCAGCTCCCCCATCACTGTCTACACCCCATCACTGTCTACACCCCAGCTCCCCATCAACTGTCAACACCCCCAGCTCCCCATCACTGTCTACACTACCCCCATCACTGTCACCACCCCAGCTCCCCATCACTGTAAAAAACCCCCAGCTCCCCATCACGGTCTACAAACCAGCACCCATCACTGGTCTTACAACCCCCCTCACTGTCAACACCCCAGCTCCCCATCACTGTCTACACCCCAGCACCCCATCACTGTTTTACACCCCATCACTGTCAACCCCCAGCTCCCCAAACACTTTCTACCAAACCCCTCTCCCCATCACTGTCAACACCCCAGCTCCCCATCACTGTCTACACCCAGCTCCCCCTCACTGTCAACACCCCATCACTGTCTACCCCCAGCTCCTCATCACTGTCTACACCCAGCTCCTCCACTGTCTACAACCCCATCCCCTGTCTACCCCCCCAGCTCCCCATCACTGTCAAACACCCCCTCACTGTCAACACCCCCAGCTCCCCATCACTGTCTACCACCCCATTTACTGTCTACCCACCCAGCTCCCCATCACTGTCTACACCCCAGCACCCCATCACTGTCTACACCCTCCATGTCAACACCCCAGCTCCCATCACTGTCTACACCCCAGCACCCCCATCACTGTCTACAACCCCATCACTGTCAACAACCCCCAGCTCCCCATCACTTTCTACACCCCAGCTCCCCATCACTGTCAACACCCCAGCTCCCCATCACGTCTACCCAACACCCCAGCTCCCCATCACTGTCTACACCCCCAGCTCCTCATCACTGTCAACACCCCTAGCCTCCTCACACTGTTCAAACACCCCCAGCTCCCCATCACTGTCTAACACCCCAGCTCCCCATCACTGTCTACACCCCAGCTCCTCATCACTGTCTACACCCCAGCTCCACCATCACTGTCAACACCCCATCTCCCATCACTGTCTACACCCCAGCTCCCCATCACTGGTCAACACCCCAGCTCCCCATCACTGTCACCACCCCAGCTCCTCATCACTGTCAACAACCCCAGCTCCCCATCAACGGTCTACACCCCCAGCTCCCCATCACTGTCTACATCCCAGCTCCCCATTACTGTCAAACAACCCAAGCTCCTCACACTGTCAACATGCCAGCTCCCCATCAATGTCAAACACCCCAGCTTCCCATCACTGTCAAACACCCCAGCTCCCCATCACTGTACAACACCCCAGCACCCCAACACCGTCAAACACACCACAGATCACCCATCACTTGTCTTTACACCCCAGCTCCCCATCACTTCTACACCCCATCACCCCAACACCGTCAACACCCCAGCTCCCCATCACTGTCTACACCCCCAGCTCCCCACTCACTGTCAACACCCCCAGCACCCCACCACCGTCAACACCCCCAGCTCCCCATCACTGTCTAACACCCCAGTCCCCATCACTGTCTACACCCCAGCTCCCCCATCACTGTCTACACCCCATCACCCCCAAACACCGTCAAACACCCCAGCCCCCATCACTGTCTACACCCCAGCTCCCCATCACTGTCAAACACCCCAGCACCCAACCCGTCAACACCCCAGCTCCCCATCACTGTCTACACCCCAGCTCCCCATCACTGTCTACACCCCAGCACCCCAACACCGTCAACACCCCCCTCCCATCACTGTCTACAAACCCCCGCTCCCCATCACTGTCTACACCCCCTCACTGTCAAACACCCCAGCACCCCAACACCGTCAAACCCCAGCTCCCCATCACTGTCTTAACACCCCAGCTCCCCATCACTGTCAACACCCCAGCTCCCCATCACCCGGGAAAATAAAAAGTTTAAATATGAGGAGATGCCGCAGAAAGAAAAGGACAGAGAGAAAACAGCTGAGTAGAGTAAAAGGCTTGAGTAGAGTAATGGCTGAGGTAGATAATGGCTGAGTAGATGGTAATGGCTGAGTAGATAATGGCTGAGTAGACTAATTGGGTTGAGTTTGAGTAATGGCTGAGTAGACTAATGGCTGAGTAGACTAAAGGCTGATAGACTAATGGCTGAGTAGACTAATGGCTGAGTAGACTAATGGCCCGAGTAGACTAATGGCTGAGTAGACTAATGGCTGAGTAGACTAAGGGGTGAGTACTAATGGCTGAGTAGACTAATGGCTGAGTAGACTAATGGCTGAGTAGAGTAATGGCTGAGTAGACTAATGGCTGAGTAGACTAATGGCTGAGTAGACTAATGGCTGAGTAGACTAATGGCTGAGTAGAGTAATGGCTGAGTAGACTAATGGCTGAGTAGACTAATGGCTGGTTAGGGGATGTGTCTGAGTTGACTAATGGCTGGTTAGGGGATGCGGCCGGCTGCTCACAGCTGTCACAATACAATACAGGACCTCTGGCAGGTATGGGCTGGTACAGAGGGGCTGGTACAGAGGGGCTGGTACAGAGGGGCTGCATCCCAAATGGCATCTTATTCCCTATGGGCACTACATGGGCACTACATGGGCACTACATGGGCACTACATGGGCACTACATGGGCACTACATGGGCACTACATGGGCACTACATGGGCACTACATAGGGAATAGAATGCCATTTGAGACGCAGCCTGGGACTGGGAGAGAGCAAGGCCTGCTTCTATTCAGCTCACCACAATGTGTAACCGGACGCTGCCAAGCTGCCCGGGTCAAATAGGCAGACAGCCAGCCAGTCAGTCAACAGCCAGGCAACCAGTCAGCCAGCCAGCCAGTCAACAGCCAGGCAACCAGTCAACCAACCAGCCAGTCAACAAGTCAGCCAGCCAGTCAACTAATCAGCCAGTCAGCCAGTCAACAGCCAGGCAACCAGTCAGCCAGCCAGCCAGTCAACAGCCAGGCAACCAGTCAGCCAACCAGCCAGTCAACAAGTCAGCCAGCCAACCAGGCAACAGCCAGGCAACCAGCCAGCCAACCAGGCAGCCAACCAGCCAGCCAGCCAACATCCAGGCAACCAGTCAGCCAGCCAACCAGGCATCCAACCAGCCAGCCAACCAGGCATCCAACCAGCCAGCCAACCAGGCATCCAACCAGCCAGCCAACCAACCAGCTAACCAGGCAGCCAGCCAGCCAACCAACCAGCCAACCAGTCAGCCAGCCAGCCAGCCAACCAGGCATCCAACCAGCCAGCCAACCAGGCATCCAACCAGCCAGCCAACCAACCAGCTAACCAGGCAGCCAGCCAGCCAACCAACCAGCCAACCAGTCAGCCAGCCAGCCAGCCAACATCCAGGCAACCAGTCAGCCAGCCAGCCAACCAGTCAGCCAACCAGGCAGACAGCCAGCCAACCAGGGAGCCATCCAGCGACTACCTCAGACACACTACAAAGGAACTTTTGATCCTACTTTCATTAACAGCCCCATTAAGGACGATATGAACTTTGGGATTCATTAAGAGAATAATAGGTCAGGGTCTAAAACAGTGCCAAGGTCTCCATGGCCCCACAACAAACAGTAACCTGAATAACAACACATATCTAGAATCATCATGACACTCAACAAACAGTAACCTGAATAACAACACATATCTAGAATCATCATGACACTCAACAAACAGTAACCTGAATAACAACACATATCTAGAATCATCATGACACTCGACAAACAGTAACCTGAATAACAACACATATCTAGTATCATCATGACACGCAGTCTCTACAAACAGGGTCTAGGCCCCTAACTACCTGATCCATCCTGCTCTGTCTCTTCTTGGTGTCAATGACACTTCTTGGTGTCATCCTCTTTCCCCCATCTTCTAGTCCCTCCCTCAAACCTCTCCCCCTCTCTCCCTCTCTCCCTCCCTCTCTCCCTCCCTCCCTCCCTCTCTCCCTCCCTCCCTCCCTCCCTCCCTCACCTGGTCCAGTATAGTCTTTCTCTTCTTGGTATCGGTCACAGCAGACAGCTGCATGTCTCCCATCTTCTTCATCTTCTCGTCCATGTCTATCTTCTGCTCCAGCTTCCTGATCTCCGCCCTCAACAGACGCACCGTGTCCTCCCGGTGATGCTGCCTAGCAACCGCCGCCGCGCACGCCGAGTGGATGGCGGTGATCCAGTTCTCCAGCTCCGTCTGACTGCAGGTCTACAGAGGATAGAGGTCAGGGGTTTATGGACAGGAGAGGTCATGGATAGTCAATAAAAGACCTAACCTCCCGGGTCATAGACACCTTTAATGTCAACAACCGCTGCATTTCATTGCAGAGAAAGGGGTTACGCAGTCCTTTACTGCACACTAATAGTACAGCATGCTTGAAATACAGCCACCTAATACAACAACGACCAAGCAGGTTAGAACATTGTACATCTAAGATAGAACATCAGACAACTTTGAGATCCAATGCATAATAAGAAAGAGGGTGGGAGGTGCACAGATACACACGTGGAGCTCCTCGTACCTGGAAGAGGAATGCGTCCCCTAGAGAGTTGCTGAGGCAGAAGACAAAGTCCTTCTTGGGGTGTTCAGGTACGGCCTGGACGATACTGTTCTCAGCCCACACCGCATGTTTAGGAACACTGTTGTGGTCGATCCCTGACCGCCCGTCCGTCTCGTAGAAGAACAGAGTGCATCCTGGGAGAAAACAGGAACAAGTAAGTTACTTACAACCGTCAATCAATCAATCAAATGTATGTGCAAAGCCATTTTTCCTATAAAGTGCAAAATGCAGGTGACACACAATAAAGTATCAATAAAAAGGTTTAATGTGATGTCTATTTTCTAGAGAGTAAAAGCTTTCTTCCTTCAAATATCTTACAGGAGGAAATGTCCCTGTATATAACACAACAAAATAAAGAAATAACAGCTTGACTTGTTTAATCAATTTAATTCTGCTCTCTAATGGCCAGCGGTAAGAAGTGCAGGTCTGGATTCTCCAGGAGGGAGCACGCATCATCAGCACGCATCATCAGCACGCATCATCAGCACACATCATCAGAACGCATCATCAGAACGCTGATGTGACCCCTAGAATACTGATGTGACCCCTAGAATACTGATGTGACCCCTAGAATACTGATGTGACCACTAGAATGATAATGTGACCCCTAGAATGATAATGTGACCCCTAGAATGTGACCCCTAGAATGCTGATGTGACCCCTAGAATGCTGATGTGACCCCTAGAATGATGATGTGACCCCTAGAATGCTGATGTGACCCCTAGAATGATGATGTGAACCTAGAATGCTGATGTGACCCCTAGAATGATAATGTGACACCTAGAATGCTGATGTGACCCCTAGAATGTGACCCCTAGAATGCTGATGTGACCCCTAGAATGCTGATGTGACCCCTATAATACTGATGTGACCCCTAGAATGATAATGTGACCCCTAGAATGATAATGTGACCCCTAGAATGCTGATGTGACCCCTAGAATGCTGATGTGACCCCTAGAATGATGATGTGACCCCTAGAATGCTGATGTGACCCCTAGAATGCTGATGTGACCCCTAGAATGTGACCCCTAGAATGATAATGTGTCCCCTAGAATGTGAGCCCTAGAATGCTGATGTGACCCCTAGAATGCTGATGTGACCGCTAGAATGTGGATGTGACCCCTAGAATGCTGATGTGACCCCTAGAATGTGACCCCTAGAATGCTGATGTGACCCCTAGAATGCTGATGTGAACCTAGAATGCTGATGTGACCCCTAGAATGATGATTTGACCCCTAGAATGCTGTGACCCCTAGAATGCTGATGTGACCCCTAGAATGCTGATGTGACCCCTAGAATACTGATGTGACCCCTAGAATGATAATGTGACCCCTAGAATGATAATGTGACCCCTAGAATGCTGATGTGACCCCTAGAATACTGATGTGACCCCTAGAATGATGATGTGACCCCTAGAATGCTGATGTGACCCCTAGAATGATGATGTGAACCTAGAATGCTGATGTGACCCCTAGAATGATAATGTGACACCTAGAATGCTGATGTGACCCCTAGAATGTGACCCCTAGAATGCTGATGTGACCCCTAGAATGCTGATGTGACCCCTAGAATGATGATGTGACCCCTAGAATGATAATGTGACCCCTAGAATGATAATGTGACCCCTAGAATGCTGATGTGACCCCTAGAATGCTGATGTGACCCCTAGAATGATGATGTGACCCCTAGAATGCTGATGTGACCCCTAGAATGCTGATGTGACCCCTAGAATGTGACCCCTAGAATGATAATGTGTCCCCTAGAATGTGAGCCCTAGAATGCTGATGTGACCCCTAGAATGCTGATGTGACCGCTAGAATGTGGATGTGACCCCTAGAATGCTGATGTGACCCCTAGAATGTGACCCCTAGAATGCTGATGTGACCCCTAGAATGCTGATGTGAACCTAGAATGCTGATGTGACCCCTAGAATGATGATTTGACCCCTAGAATGCTGTGACCCCTAGAATGCTGATGTGACCCCTAGAAGGCTGATGTGACCCCTAGAATGATGATGTGAACCTAGAATGCTGATGTGACCCCTAGAATGCTAATGTGACCCCTAGAATTGTGATGTGACCCCTAGAATGCTGATGTGAACCTAGAATGCTGATGTGACCCCTAGAATGATAATGTGACCCTAGAATGCTGATGTGACCCCTAGAATGTGACCCCTAGAATGCTGATGTGACCCCTAGAATGCTGATGTGACCCCTATAATGCTGATGTGAGCCCTAGAATGCTGATGTGACCCCTAGAATGCTGATGTGACCCCTAGAATGCTGATGTGACCGCTAGAATGTGGATGTGACCCCTAGAATGCTGATGTGACCCCTAGAATGTGACCCCTAGAATGCTGATGTGACCCCTAGAATGCTGATGTGAACCTAGAATGCTGATGTGACCCCTAGAATGATGATGTGACCCCTAGAATGCTGTGACCCCTAGAATGCTGATGTGACCCCTAGAATGCTGATGTGACCCCTAGAAGGCTGATGTGACCCCTAGAATGATGATGTGAACCTAGAATGCTGATGTGACCCCTAGAATGCTAATGTGACCCCTAGAATGGTGATGTGACCCCTAGAATGCTGATGTGAACCTAGAATGCTGATGTGACCCCTAGAATGATAATGTGACCCCTAGAATGCTGCTGTGACCCCTATAATGCTGATGTGACCCCTATAATGCTGATGTGACCCCTAGAATGCTGATGTGACCCCTAGAATGCTGATGTGACCCCTAGAATGTGACCCCTAGAATGCTGATGTGACCCCTAGAATGCTGATGTGACCCCTAGAATGTGACCCCTAGAATGCTGATGTGACCCCTAGAATGCTGATGTGACCCCTAGAATGCTGATGTGACCCCTAGAATGATGATGTGACCCCTAGAATGATGTGACCCCTAGAATGATGATGTGACCCCTAGAATGATGATGTGACCCCTAGAATGAATATGTGACCACTAGAATGCTGATGTGACCCCTAGAATGCTGATGTGACCCCTAGAATGATGATGTGACCCCTAGAATGATGATGTGGTCCAGTCAAGTGGTATTAAAGGCCTACTCTGTGATATTTAGGTTAATGTCCCAAATGGCACCAAATTCTCTATATACTGCACTACTTTTGGCTAGGGCCCTGGTAGTGCCCTATATAGAGAATATGATGGTATTTGGGACGCAGACAGTCAGTCAAGTGGTGTTACAAACAACCCATATCATCAGGACACCTACACAGGCGTGAATAAATAAAATAGGGTTTTATTGAGTACAGTGCTGTAAATTAATTAGATTCGCAATACCTCTTCAGGGAACTGTAATACCACTGCAAATATAAGCAGTGTCGCTGATATATCGTCTAAAGCCATTTTACAAGTTTAAATGTAAAGGGTATCGCTAGACGCAAAGCATAGCAGCAGGTGTGTATAATAATAATAATAATAATAATAATAATAATAATAATAATAATAATAATAAGCCATTTAGCAGACGCTTTTATCCAAAGCCACTTACAGTCATGCGCGCATACATTTTTACGTATGGGTGGTCCCGGGGGATCGAACCCACTACCCTGGCGTCACAAGCGCCGTGCTCTACCAGCTGAGCTACAGAGGACCAGAGTAAGGCTATATGTAGGGAGTGTGTATTGATATAAAAGGCTATCGATGTATGGAGGGGCAGGCCTCACCTTTCAGACAGACCCGGTAGCTCCTCCATACAGTATTAGTAGTAATAGTATGGATATAAAGGCTATGGCTAGATGCAGGCCTCTCCTACTTTTGAGGCACACCCAGTAGGTCATAGTAGTAGTAGTAGTAGTAATAGTAGTAGTAGTAGTAGTAGTAGTAGCAGTAGTAGTAGTAGTAGTGTATATATATATATATATATATATATATATATATATATATATATATATATATATATATATATATATATATACAGTGGGGAAAAAAAGTATTTAGTCAGCCACCAATTGTGCAAGTTCTCCCACTTAAAAAGATGAGAGAGGCCTGTAATTTTCATCATAGGTACACGTCAACTATGACAGACAAATTGAGGAAAAAAAAATCCAGAAAATCCCATTGTAGGATTTTTAATGAATTTATTTGCAAATTATGGTGGAAATTAAGTATTTGGTCACCTACAAACAAGCAAGATTTCTGGCTCTCACAGACCTGTAACTTCTTCTTTTCAGAGGCTCCTCTGTCCTCCACTCGTTACCTGTATTAATGGCACCTGTTTGAACTTGTTATCAGTATAAAATACACCTGTCCACAACCTCAAA
>LR778258.1:40271669-40579169 GCA_902810595.1 Coregonus sp. 'balchen'
CTGTTACCCAGGCCCGCCTCATTATCATAACAAAGGACTGAGGCATTCCAAACAGGGAGTGACTTTACACACACAGACGCTGCCTCAAACAGAAAAACAATAGAGCCACCAGGAGAACAGCAGCACGTTTAACACACACACACACACATACAGACACACACACACACACACACAGACACACACAACACACAGACACACACACACACAGACACACACACACACAGAGACACACACACACACACAGACACACACTCACACACACACACACAGACACACACACACACACACATTGACAGACATACGCACACACACACTAGCACAGCAGACCTGTTTTCTCTTTACGCTTAATACATTACTGGAGCTTATTATCAACTCTAGCAACAGGATGGACAGAGTAATATCTCTCAGACACAATGAGAAAAAAGGAAGAAGGAAGGAGTCTTCAAAGAGAGAAAGAGTGAGAGAGAGGAAGAAGTCTTGAGAGAGAGAGGAAGTCGAGAGAGAGAGAGAGAGAGAGAGAGAGAGAGAGAGAGAGGAGAGAGAGAGAGAGAGAGAGAGAGAGAGGAAGAAGTCTTGAGAGCGATAGAGCGAGAGAGATTGAGACAAATTTGACCCCAATAACTACCGTGGGATATGCGTCAACAGCAACCTTGGGAAAATCCTCTGCATTATCATTAACAGCAAACTAGTTAATTTCCTCAGTGAAAACAATGTACTGAGCAAATGTCAAATTGGCTTTTTACCAAATTACCGTACGACAGACAACGTATTCACCCTGCACACCCTAATTGACAAACAAACAAACCAAAACAAAGACAAAGTCTTCTCATGCTTTGTTGATTTCAAAAAAGCTTTTGACTCAATTTGGCAAGAGTGTCTGCTATACAAATTGATGGAAAGTGGGGTTGGGGGAAAAACATACAACATTATAAAATCCATGTACACAAACGACAAGTGTGCGGTTAAAATTGGCAAAAAACACACACATTTCTTTCCACAGGGCCGTGGGGTGAGACAGAGATGCAGTTTAAGCCCCACCCTCTTCAACATATATGTCAACAAATTGGCGAGGGCACTAGAACAGTCTGCAGCACCCGGCCTCACCCTATTAGAATCTGAAGTCAAATGTCTACTGTTTGCTGATGATCTGGTGCTTCTGTCACCAACCAAGGAGGGCCTACAGCAGCACCTAGATCTTCTGCACAGATTCTGTCAGACCTGGGCCCTGACAGTAAATCTCAGTAAGACAAAAATAATGTTGTTCCAAAAAAGGTCCAGTTGCCAGGACCACAAATACAAATTCCATCTAGACACCGTTGCCCTAGAGCACACAAAAAACTATACATACCTCGGCCTAAACATCAGCGCCACAGGTAACTTCCACAAAGCTGTGAATGATCTGAGAGACAAGGCAAGAAGGTCCTTCTATGCCATCAAAAGGAACATAACATTTGACATACCAATTAGGATCTAGCTAAAAATACTTGAATCAGTTATAGAACCCATTGTCCTTTATGGTTGTGAGGTCTGGGGTCCGCTCACCAACCAAGAATTCACAAAATGGGACAAACACCAAATTGAGACTCTGCATGCAGAATTCTGCAAAAATATCCTCTGTGTACAACGAAAAACACAAAATAATGCATGCAGAGCAGAAATAGGCAGATACCCGCTAATTATCAAAATCCAGAAAAGAGCCGTTAAAATCTATAACCACTTAAAAGGAAGCGATTCCCAAACCTTCCATAACAAAGCCATCACCTACAGAGAGATGAACTTGGAGAAGAGTCCCCTAAGTAAGCTGGTCCTGGGGCTCTGTTCACAAACACAAACAGACCCCACAGAGCCCAAGACAACAACAACACAATTAGATAAGATAATTACTTGACACATTGGAAAGAATTAACAAAAAAACTGAGCAAACTAGAATGCTATTTGGCCCTAAACAGAGAGTACACAGTGGTCAGGTATTCTGCCACTGTGTACTCTCTGTTTTGGGCCAAATAGCATTCTAGTTTGCTCTGTTTGTTAATGTGACTGACCCAAATTTAAGGAAAGCTTTGACTATGTACAGACTCAGTGAGCATAGCCTTGCTATTGAGAAGGCTATGTGCACACTGCCCACAAAATGAGGTGGAAACTGAGCTGCACTTCCTAACCTCCTGCCAAATGTATGACCATATTAGAGACAAATATTTCCCTCAGATTACAGAGCTCCACAAATAATTAGAAAACAAACCCAATTTATCTACTGGGTGAAAAACCACAGTGCGACATCACAGCAGCAAGATTTGTGACCTGTTGCCACAAGAAAAGGGCAACCAGTGAAGAACAAACACCGTTGTAAATACAACCCATATTTATGTTTATTTATTTTCCCATTTGTACTTTAACTATTTTCACATTGTTACAACACTGTATATAGACATAATATGACATTTGGAACTTGTGTGAGTAATGTTTACTGTTAATTTTAATTGTTTATTTCACTTTTGTTTACTATCTACTTCACTTGCTTTGGCAATGTTAACATACGTTTCCCATGCCAATAAAGCCCTTAAATTGAATTGTGAGAGAGAGAACAGAAACAGAGAGACAGAGACAGAGAGATATAGCGTTAGTGAACAGGATGAGATTCAGAGAGGGGAGCATTAGAATTCAGAGCAGCTTTCTATAATAATATTCTGGGGCTACTGCAGAGAGAGAGAAACAGGGAGAGAGAGCGAGAGAGAGAGAGAGAGAGAGAGAGAGAGAGAGAGAGAGGAGCGAGAGAGAGCGAGAGAGAGAGAGAGCGAGAGAGCGAGAGAGCGAGAGAGAGAGAGATAAACAGGGAGAGAGAGAGAGAGAGAGAGAGAGAGCGAGAGAGAGAGCGAGAGAGAGAGAGAGCGAGAGAGAGAGTGAGAGAGAGAGAGAGCGAGAGAGAGAGAGAAATACATACACACAGACACACCACTTACAAACAAACACACAAACACAACATATACACTACCGTTCAAAAGTTTGGGGTCACTTAGAAACGTCCTTGTTTTCCATGAGTTTGAATAGGAAATATAGCAAAATGAATGGTAAATGTAGTCATTGACAAGGTTAGAAACAATAATTGTGTCTTTCAAACTTTGCTTTAGTCAAAGAATCCTCCATTTGCAGCAATTACAGCCTTGCAGGCCTTTGGCATTCTAGTTGTCAATTTGTTGAGGTAATCTGAAGAGATTTCACCCCATGCTTCCTGAAGCACCTCCCACAAGTTGGATTGGCTTGATGGGCACTTCTTACGTACCATACGGTCAAGCTGCTCCCACAACAGCTCAATAGGGTTGAGATCCGGTGACTGTGCTTGCCACTCCATTATAGACAGAATACCAGCTGACTGCTTCTTCCCTAAATAGTTATTGCATAGTTTGGAGCTGTGCTTTGGGTCATTGTCCTGTTGTAGGAGGAAATTGTCTCCAATCAAGCGCCGTCCAAAGGGTATGGCATGGCGTTGCAAAATGGAGTGATAGCCTTCCTTCTACAATATCCCTTTTACCCTGTACAAATCTCCCACTTTACCACCACCAAAGCACCCCCAGACCATCACATTGCCTCCACCATGCTTGACAGATGGCGTCAAGCACTCCTCCAGCATCTTTTCATTTGGTCTGCATCTCACAAATGTTCTTCTTTGTGATCCGAACACCTCAAACTTTGATTTGTCTGTCCACTTTTTTTCCAATCTTCCTCTGTCCAGTGTTCTTTTGCCCATCTTAATATTTAATTTTTATTGGCCAGGCTTTTTCTTTGCAACTCTGCCTAGAAGGTCAGCATCCCGGAGTCGCCTCTTCACTGTTGACGTTGAGACTGGTGTTTTGCGGGTACTATTTAATGAAGCTGCCAGTTGAGGACCTGTGAGGCGTCTGTTTCTCAAACTAGACACTCTAATGTATTTGTATTTGTCCTCTTGCTCAGTTGTGCACCGGGGCCTCCCACTCCTCTTTCTATTCTGGTTAGAGACAGTTTGCGCTGTTCTGTGAAGGGAGTAGTACACAGCGTTGTACGAGATCTTCAGTTTCTTGGCAATTTCTCGCATGGAATAGCCTTAATTTCTCAGAACAAGAATAGACTGACGAGTTTCAGAAGAAAGTTCTTTGTTTCTGGCCATTTTGAGCCTGTAATCGAACACACAATTGCTGATGCTCCAGATACTCAACCAGTCTCAAGAAGGCCAGTTATACATCACATAGACTCCAGATCTGACTCAAATCAGTATCATATCAGTGTTTATACCATGGCATTGTTGAATACTCATTTCTGATTGGCTTGAAGGGCATTCTAGAGCCTGCATTATTTCCCTATAACGCACAGTAGAATTCAATGGCTATAGTTAATTCTTACATGTTTGAGCTACTTTTGAAAGCAAAAGTTGAATTGAAAACATTATTGGTATTGTTGAATTAGATTTTCATAATAGCAAGCTAGGACTGGTGGTTTGGTTAGCTCAAATCAAATCAAATCAAATTTTATTGGCCACATGCGCCGAATACAACAGGTGCAGACATTACAGTGAAATGCTTACTTACAGCCCTTAACCAACAGTGCATTTATTTTTAATAAAAAAGTAGAATAAAACAAAAAAGTGTTGAGAAAAAAAGAGCAGAAGTAAAATAAAATAACAGTAGGGAGGCTATATATACACAGGGGGGGTACCGGTGCAGAGTCAATGTGCGGGGGTCACCGGCTAGTTGAGGTAGTTGAAGTAATATGTACATGTGGGTAGAGTTAAAGTGAAACTAGCAAGTCTGTTTGTTCGGTTACCACGGCAACTACTGGATCTATCCAGTAAACTTGCTAGCTACTTCAGTGGATGTTAAACACGTTTCTACCTGCAAATGAACACATTTTTTTGCGGCACACGTGTTAAATTAAAGCCATGGTGTAAAAGGGATAATCAACTCGGGGCTCTATGGGTTCTCTGTAGCTCAGCTGGTAGAGCACGGCGCTTGTAACGCCAAGGTAGTGGGTTCGAACCCCGGGACCACCCATACACAAAAATGTATGCACGCATGACTGTAAGTCGCTTTGGATAAAAGCGTCTGCTAAATAGCATATTATTATTATTATTATTATTATTAGGGATTCTCTGGAAAATAATGCAACTCCGTGGAAGGTCAGTTCCACTCCACAGAGCGTTGTGGAACACACCTTCCACGTCGTTCATTATTTTCCAAAGAAAGCATAAACTTAGTTGATTATCCCTTACGTATCCTACCTGTCTGGTCTATGATATGCAATCAGAGTGTATCCTATGACTAAAAACGAACATGGCATCAGTGTAACAACATTGTGACATCCTACCTGTATGGTCTGTGCCCTGCGTCCCTGCATGGTGGTGCAGGTGGCAGCCTGGTGATCGGTCAGCCCCTCAGACAGGCAGTGTGAGCGTCGGCAGGGCAGAGTATGCGCTCCGTACGAGTTCCCATCCTCCTCCGACGGAGACACCATCTTATCATCCTCACCCTCCCGGGCGGCGCTGTTAGCATCGTGGTGCCACTTAGCGTAGCGTCCAGCGGGCCGGCGGGTCGGGGTCTTCTGGCCCCGGTAGAGCTGGTCCAGGGAGTTGGTCCGGCCTGCTGCGTCCACACCCTCCAGACCCTCAGGGGACACGAGCCCCAGCAGGCCATCACAATCAGGGAAGTCCTCTGCCTCCTCCGTGTCGATGATCTCCTCTGTGCTGAAAAAAGAGAGAGAGGAATAGTTTATTAATCCATACGAGAGAGAATGTAAATAGATTTGAACTGACAACCCTCCAGTTGCCCGCTTCTCTACATTTATATTATAGTCATTTAGCATATCCAGAGTAATCTAGAGTGACTTAAAGTTAGTGCATTCATCTTCAAGTAACTAAGTAAGACAACCTCATATCACAGTCATAGCTTATCACAGTCATTCTCTAACCTGGTGCAGTGTTTTCTGGCTGAGGTCTGACTTCTCTAACCTGGTGAGGTGTTCCTGGTGAGATCTGTCTTCTCTAACCTGGTGCAGTGTTTTCTGGCTGAGGTCTGACTTCTCTAACCTGGTGAGGTGTTCCTGGCTGAGGTCTGACTTCTCTAACCTGGTGCAGTGTTTTCTGGCTGAGGTCTGACTTCTCTAACCTGGTGAGGTGTTCCTGGTGAGATCTGTCTTCTCTAACCTGGTGAGGTGTTCCTGGCTGAGGTCTGACTTCTCTAACCTGGTGAGGTGTTCCTGGCTGAGGTCTGACTTCTCTAACCTGGTGAGGTGTTCCTGGCTGAGGTCTGTCTTCTCTAACCTGGTGAGGTGTTCCTGGCTGAGATCTGACTTCTCTAACCTGGTGAGGTGTTCCTGGCTGAGGTCTGACTTCTCTAACCTGGTGAGGTGTTCCTGGCTGAGGTCTGACTTCTCTAACCTGGTGACGTGTTCCTGGCTGAGGTCTGTCTTCTCTAACCTGGTGAGGTGTTCCTGGCTGAGATCTGTCTTCTCTAACCTGGTGAGGTGTTCCTGGCTGAGATCTGACTTCTCTAACCTGGTGAGGTGTTCCTGGCTGAGGTCTGACTTCTCTAACCTGGTGAGGTGTTCCTGGCTGAGATCTGACTTCTCTAACCTGGTGAGGTGTTCCTGGTGAGATCTGTCTTCTCTAACCTGGTGAGGTGTTCCTGGTGAGATCTGTCTTCTCTAACCTGGTGAGGTGTTCCTGGCTGAGATCTGTCTTCTCTAACCTGGTGAGGTGTTCCTGGCTGAGATCTGTCTTCTCTAACCTGGTGAGGTGTTCCTGGCTGAGATCTGTCTTCTCTAAGCTGGTGAGGTGTTCCTGGCTGAGATCTGTCTTCTCTAACCTGGTGAGGTGTTCCTGGCTGAGATCTGACTTCTCTAACCTGGTGAGGTGTTCCTGGCTGAGGTCTGTCTTCTCTAACCTGGTGAGATGTTCCTGGCTGAGGTCTGACAGACTGAACTCCAGACTGTCTTCCTCTCCACATGTCAGCTGATTTGGACCTCTTCTTCTTGAAGCTGACCCCCTCTCGGGGTTCCCTGGGTCCGTCTCTGGTCTTCTGGAGGTAGGTTGCCTCCCCCTTGTTACTGTATAGGCTTAGTCCTCCGTCTTGTAGACCCTGGGGGTCGTGGGGTCTAGCCCCAGGTGATGCTTCATCTAGATGGAGCCCTACAGAGGGGTTGTCTAGGTGGGTATGGAAGGAGACGGGCCGGAGGTTCATGGCCACGTGGTCCACCCAGATAGGGGAAGAGAAGTCTGACAGGACATTGGTCTGGTTGAAGGGCTCCAGGGCGTGGTCCGCTAGACACTGGGGGATACTAGGGGTGCTGCTGGAGCGCGTGGAGGTCTCAGAGTTACGGTGCTCTACTTTGCCCTGAGAGGCGTCGCGGGTGCGGCGGGTGGAACCAGAGCTGGACTGGGACTGATGGTGCTTGTTGGAGATGCGGAGGGAACGAGACATGTGCTTACGGGACAGGTGGCCATGTTGGGTACCGTAGAAGACATGGTCGCCATTCTGGCTCTCCACGTTGCCCATGGTTACAGTCTACTACAGAAAAGACAGGTAACTTCACAGATAAACAACTCATGATGTCAGAACCCCAACATTTTAATTATAGAGAATTCACTAAGTAACACACTATGCCCTGCATACAATAACATACAGTGGGGAAAAAAAGTATTTAGTCAGCCACCAATTGTGCAAGTTCTCCCACTTAAAAAGATGAGAGAGGCCTGTAATTTTCATCATAGGTACACGTCAACTATGACAGACAAAATGAGAAAAAAATTCCAGAAAGTCACATTGTAGGATTTTTTATGAATGTATTTGCAAATTATGGTGGAAAACAAGTATTTGGTCAATAACAAAAGTTACTCAATACTTTGTTATATACCCTTTGTTGGCAATGACACAGGTCAAACGTTTTCTGTAAGTCTTCACAAGGTTTTCACACACTGTTGCTGGTATTTTGGCCCATTCCTCCATGCAGATCTCCTCTAGAGTAGTGATGTTTTGGGGCTGTCGCTGGGCAACACGGACTTTCAACTCCCTCCAAAGATTTTCTATGGGGTTGAGATCTTGGATACTGGCTAGGCCACTCCAGGACCTTGAAATGCTTCTTACGAAGGCACTCCTTCGTTGCCCGGGCGGTGTGTTTGGGATCATTGTCATGCTGAAAGACCCAGCCACGTTTCATCTTCAATGCCCTTGCTGATGGAAGGAGGTTTTCACTCAAAATCTCACGATACATGGCCCCATTCATTCTTTCCTTTACACGGATCAGTCGTCCTGATCCCTTTGCAGAAAAACAGCCCCAAAGCATGATGTTTCCACCCCCATGCTTCACAGTAGGTATGGTGTTCTTTGGATGCAACTCAGCATTCTTTGTCCTCCAAACACGACGAGTTTAGTTTTTACCAAAAAGTTCTATTTTGGTTTCATCTGACCATATGACATTCTCCCAATCCTCTTCTGGATCATCCAAATGCACTCTAGCAAACTTCAGACGGGCCTGGACATGTACTGGCTTAAGCAGGGGGACACGTCTGGCACTGCAGGATTTGAGTCCCTGGCGGCGTAGTGTGTTACTGATGGTAGGCTTTGTTACTTTGGTCCCAGCTCTCTGCAGGTCATTCACTAGGTCCCCCCGTGTGGTTCTGGGATTTTTGCTCACCGTTCTTGTGATCATTTTGACCCCACGGGGTGAGATCTTGCGTGGAGCCCCAGATCGAGGGAGATTATCAGTGGTCTTGTATGTCTTCCATTTCCTAATAATTGCTCCCACAGTTGATTTCTTCAAACCAAGCTGCTTACCTATTGCAGATTCAGTCTTCCCAGCCTGGTGCAGGTCTACAATTTTGTTTCTGGTGTCCTTTGACAGCTCTTTGGTCTTGGCCATAGTGGAGTTTGGAGTGTGACTGTTTGAGGTTGTGGACAGGTGTCTTTTATACTGATAACAAGTTCAAACAGGTGCCATTAATACAGGTAACGAGTGGAGGACAGAGGAGCCTCTTAAAGAAGAAGTTACAGGTCTGTGAGAGCCAGAAATCTTGCTTGTTTGTAGGTGACCAAATACTTATTTTCCACCATAATTTGCAAATAAATTCATTAAAAATCCTACAATGTGATTTTCTGGATTTTTTTTCCTCAGTTTGTCTCTCATCTTTTTAAGTGGGAGAACTTGCACAATTGGTGGCTGACTAAATACTTTTTTTCCCCACTGTAACTGACATCCATATCAAACATATAATCTTGCTAAGAACTTAGATCATTTACGTTTTAGTCATTTAGCAGACGCTCTTATCCAGAGCGACTTACAGTTAGTGAGTGCATACCTTTCTTTTTTTTTTTTCATACTGGTCCCCCGTGGGAATCGAAACCCACAACCCTGGCGTTGCAAACGCCATGCTCTACCAACTGAGCTACACGGGACCAACGTGATCATGTATTAGTTAACCAACCTGTAGACTGGCGTTGACATCACTGGCATGTTGAGTTTCACCGTCAGGCTGTCTACTCCAATCACAGAGAGAGAATGGTCCTGATGTCGCTGATATGTACTCCAAAGATCTGGAGGAGAGAGAAGCAGAACCTCTGGTCAAGTCGTCCCAGTAAAACAAAGAAAACTCTGCCTTGGTTTTACTGTGCTGCACACTGTTACAATAGTCTTTCTGGAGGAACATGACCTTTACAAGAGGAGGGAGTCTGCCTGCTGGGAATCAATTGCAGACATTTTGTGGTTAAAGTTTAACATATTTAATTTCCCAAACAGTGAATATGACAGAGACTGGGACCACACAGAAATGGGGTTGTGAGAATAATGAACGATGATCTGTACAGCTAACAGTTTACTATGACCTGATAGTCACAGCTTACTACAACCATGCATCTGTACTAAGCTAGTGGCTGGTTTTACTGGGATATGAAATATGTTCAAGTGTTGTTGCCACTGGTTACAAAAATAAAAAATAAATTGTAGGAAAAGTCCCATAAGCACTTCTGAAACATTGTACCACAAACTCACCCACAAATCCTACAGCAAACAACAATTATTTACACAGGGATGCTCTGTGGGTGTTCAGCATGAATCTGTCCTCTATCAGAGCAGGGTTTAATAGCTGTCTGCAGGGCCCTACTTTACTCTCTGTGTCCCCATCCAGCAGAGAGAGAGAGTTTGGTCACAACAGATCCTGCTTTAACAGCCTGGTCAAGCCTGGAGCTGGGCTGAGGGTTAAAGGGGCAAACCGGGTTTTGAAAAAACAACAAAGCGGTTTGTTTTGGTAAATAGCTGAGGGATGAAGCTTGACAAATGTAACCACTGTCAAATTCATAAACAGAGGTATGGATGCAAGGATTGATCAGAATGTACATGCCAATCCCAGACTGCACAGAGAACAGTTTACTGGGAGAGACAGTAGTGTATTGTTGGAGCGAAGCTAACATGCAGCAGAGAGACAAAGAGACAACGAGAGAGACAGAGAGATCTGTCTGTCTGTTTCTCCTAAAGGTACCAGTCCATTAACAACACTATTCTGATGGTCTGTCTCTCCTAAAGGTACCAGTCCATTAACACCACTATTCTGATGGTCTGTCTCTCTCCTAAAGGTACCAGTCCATTAACAACACTATTCTGATGGTCTGTCTGTCTCTCCTAAAGGTACCATCCATTAACAAACACTATTCTGATGGTCTGTCTCTCCTAAAGGTACCAGTCCATTAACACCACTATTCTGATGGTCTGTCTGTCTCTCCTAAAGGTACAGTCCATTAACAACACTATTCTGATGGTCTGTCTCTCCTAAAGGTACCAGTCCATTAACAACACTATTCTGATGGTCTGTCTCTCCTAAAGGTACCAGTCTATTAACAACACTATTCTGATGGTCTGTCTGTCTCTCCTAAAGGTACCAGTCCATTAACAACACTATTCTGATGGTCTGTCTGTCTCTCCTAAAGGTACCAGTCCATTAACACCACTATTCTGATGGTCTGTCTCTCCTAAAGGTACCAGTCCATTAACAACACTATTCTGATGGTCTGTCTCTCCTAAAGGTACCAAGTCCATTAACAACACTATTCTGATGGTCTGTCTCTCCTAAGGTACCAGTCCATTAACAACACTATTCTGATGGTCTGTCTCTCCTAAAGGTACCAGTCCATTAACAACCACTATTCTGATGGTCTGTCTGTCTCCTCCTAAAGGTACCAGTCCATTAACAACACTATTCTGATGGTCTGTCTGTCTCTCCTAAAGGTACCAGTCCATTAACAACACTATTATGATGGTCTGTCTCTCCTAAAGGTACCAGTCCATTAACAACACTATTCTGATGGTCTGTCTGTCTCTCCTAAAGGTACCAGTCCATTAACAACACTATTCTGATGGTCTGTCTCTCCTAAAGGTACCAGTCCATTAACAACACTATTCTGATGGTCTGTCTGTCTCTCCTAAAGGTACCAGTCCATTAACACACTATTCTGATGGTCTGTCTCTCCTAAAGGTACCAGTTCCATTAACACCACTATTCTGATGGTCTGTCTGTCTCTCCTAAAGGTACCAGTCCATTAACAACACTATTCTGATGGTCTGTCTCTCCTAAAGGTACCAGTCCATTAACAACACTATTCTGATGGTCTGTCTGTCTCTCCTAAAGGTACCAGTCCATTAACAACACTATTCTGATGGTCTGTCTCTCCTAAAGGTACCAGTCCATTAACAACACTATTCTGATGGTCTGTCTCTCCTAAAGGTACCAGTCCATTAACAACACTATTCTGATGGTCTGTCTGTCTCTCCTACAGGTACCAGTCCATTAACAACACTATTCTGATGGTCTGTCTCTCCTAAAGGTACCAGTCCATTAACAACACTATTCTGATGGTCTGTCTGTCTCTCCTAAAGGTACCAGTCCATTAACAACACTATTCTGATGGTCTGTCTGTCTCTCCTAAAGGTACCAGTCCATTAACAACACTATTCTGATGGGTCTGTCCTGTCTCTCCTAAAGGTACCAGTCCATTAACAACACTATTCTGATGGTCTGTCTCTCCTAAAGGTACCAGTCCATTAACAACACTATTCCTGATGGTCTGTCGTCTCTCCTAAAGGTACCAGTCCATTAACAACACTATTCTGATGTCTGTCTCTCCTAAAGGTACCAGTCCATTAACAACACTATCTGATGGTCTGTCTGTCTCTCCTAAGGTACCAGTCCATTAACAAACACTATTCTGATGGTCTGTCTCTCCTAAAGGTACCAGTCCATTAACAACACTATTCTGATGGTCTGTCTCTCCTAAAGGTACCAGTCCATTAACACACTATTCTGATGGTCTGTCTGTCTCTCCTAAAGGTACCAGTCCATTAACAACACTATTCTGATGGTCTGTCTCTCCTAAAGGTACCAGTCCATTAACAACACTATTCTGATGGTCTGTCTGTCCTCTCCTAAAGGTACCAGTCCATTAACAACACTATTCTGATGGTCTGTCTCTCCTAAAGGTACCAGTCCATTAACAACACTATTCTGATGGTCTGTCCTGTCTCTCCTAACGGTACCAGTCTATTAACAACACTATTCTGATGGTCTGTCTGTTTCTCCTAAAGGTACCAGTCCATTAACAACACTATTCTGATGGTCTGTCTCTCCTAAAGGTACCAGTCCATTAACAACACTATTCTGATGGTCTGTCTCTCCTAAAGGTACCAGTCCATTAACAACACTATTCTGATGGTCTGTCTGTCTCTCCTAAAGGTACCAGTCTATTAACAACACTATTCTGATGGTCTGTCTCTCCTACAGGTACCAGTCCATTAACAACACTATTCTGATGGTCTGTCTCTCCTACAGGTACCAGTCCATTAACAACACTATTCTGATGGTCTGTCTCTCCTTTTCCTTTTCCTCCTGACTTTCTCGCTTTCATTCACATCTTTTTAAGACTCACCCTTTGGGAAGGAATTGTCTTTGAGTGTAGCCAGGACAGGAGAGGAGAGGAGAGGAGAGGAGAGGAGAGGAGAGGAGAGGAGAGGAGAGGAGAGGAGAGGAGAGGAGAGGGAGCCCTGTCTTTTACTGTACCGTAGTACTCACACACACTGCATATCACTCAAGCTGAATGTGAAGAGGGATGGTTACATAATGGTTGGAGCTGACCCTGTTTTTCGGTTTCCCTACCCCTCTCCTTCCCTACCTCCCATCCCCCTACATCCCTCATCCCCCTACCATCCCCCCTACCTCTCCGCTCCCCCTACATCTCCATCCCCCCTAACCTCTCCATCGCCCCCTACCTCTCCATCCCCCTTCCCTCTCTCCCCACCCCACCCCGCCCCCTCTCCCTCGTCTCCCTCTGGGATCCATCCCCCTACCTAGTCTACCCTCTCCTCTCCTATCCCCGCTACCCTCTCCTCACCCGCCATTGCTCTCCCTCTCTCCACCCCCTAACTCTCCCTCTCTCCACCCCCTACCTCTCCATCCCCCTACCTCTCCCTCTCTCCACCCCCCTACCTCAGAGAGAGAGAGACAGAGAGACAGAGAGACAGAGAGAGAGAGAGCTTTCTGACTGACGCTTTGTGATATTCTTAAGGCGACCTACTGCGCTGCGGTTTTGAGTGGGCAGGGTGCGTAAAGCTTGCAGTGTTGAGGGGTGGCAGGGTGCGTTTAGCTTCAGGGTTGAGGGTGGCAGGTGCGTTTACCTGCAGTGTTGAGGGTGGCAGGGTGCGTTAGCTGCAGTGTTGAGGGTGGCAGGGTGCGTTAGCTGCAGTGTTGAGGGTGGCAGGGTGCGTTAGCTGCAGTGTTGAGGGTGGCAGGGTGCGTTAGCTGCAATATTCCCTCTATTAATAAATGAAGAAGAGACACTCATAGTAAGAAGCCATGTTCCCTCGGACCAGCCCCCGGGCATCTAGCCCGCGTAGAGAACCATTTTCCCCCCCCCTCGAACCACCCAGGGGCAGATACCTAGTAGCGAACCCTTTTCCCTCGGACCACCCAGGGGCATATAGCCCGAGTAGAGAACCATGTTCCCTCGGACCACCCAGGGGCATATAGCCCGAGTAGAGAACCATGTTCCCTCGGAACCAAACCCAGAGGCATATATCCGAGTAGAGGGACCATGTTTCCCTCGACCACCCAGGGGGCAATATAGCCGAGTAGAGAAAACCATCTTCCCCTCGGAACCACCCAGGGGTCATTAGCCCGATAGAGAAACCAGTTCCCCCCCTTCGCCACCCAGAGGCCTATAAGCCGATATAGAACCATGATCCCCCCTCGGACCACCCAGGGCATATCGCGCCGATAGATAACAATGTTTCCCGGGGCGGACCACCCAGGGGCATATAGCCCGAGTAGAGAACCATGTTCCCTCGGACCACCCAGGGTCTAAGCCCTGAGAGAGAACCATGTTCCCTCGGCCCACGCCAGGGCATATAGCCCGAGTAGAGAACCAGGTTCCCTCGGACCACACCCAGAGCCATAGCCCGATAGAGAACCATGTTCCTCGACCACCCAGGGCATATAGCCCTAGTAGAGAACCATGTTCCCACCCAGTCAGACCACCCAGGGGCAATATAGCCCGAGTAGAGAACCATGTTCCCGTCCTCGACTCACCCATGTGGCATATAGCCCGAGTAGAGAACCATGTTCCCTCGAACCACCCAGGGGCATATAGCCCGAGTAGAGAACCATGTTCCCTCGGACCACCCAGGGGCATATAGCCCGAGTAGAGAACCATGTTCCCTCAGACCCAACCAATGCATATAGCCAGTAAGACCATGTTCCAATCAGACCCCCAGGGGCATAGCCCGAGTAGAGAACATTTTCCTCAGACCACCCAGAAGGCCTATAAGCCCAGTAGATAACCATGTTCCCTCAGACCACCCAGGGCATATAGCCCTATAGAGACCCTGTTCCCTCTGACCCCCCCCCCACCCATAGGCCTATAGGCCCGAGTAGAGGAAAACCATGTTCCAAAGGCTGACCACCCCTAAAAAAAAATGCATAATCCCGAGTGAAGAACCATGTTCCCCCTCGGCACCCCCAGGGGCATATACCCCCGTAGTAGAGAACCATGTTCCCTCGGACCACCCAGGGGCCTATAGCCCGAGTAGAGAACCATGTTCCCTCGGACCACCCAGAGGCCTATACCCTATAGGAACCATGTTCCCCCTCGGACCCCAACCCAGATCATAAGCCCGATTATAATAACCATCTTCCCTCAGAAGAGACCACCCAGGTGCAATATCCCAGTAGAGGACCATGTTCCCCTCATCCACCCAGAGGCCTATAGCCCGAGTAGAGAACCATGTTCCCTCGGACCACCCAGAGGCCTATAGCCCGAGTAGAGAACCATGTTCCCTCGGACCACCCAGGGGCATATAGCCCGAGTAGAGAACCATGTTCCCTCAGACCACCCAGAGGCCTATAGCCCGAGTAGAGGACCATGTTCCCTCGGACCACCCAGAGGCCTATAGCCCGAGTAGAGGACCATGTTCCCTCGGACCACCCAGCATATATCCCGAGTAGAGAACCATGTTCCCCCCTCGGTACCCCCAGGGGCAATATAGCGCTAAGTAGAGAACCATGTTTCCCTCTGAACACCCAGGGGCATAATAGCCCAGTAGAGAACCATGTTCCCTCGGACCACCCAGGGGCATATAGCCCGAGTAGAGAACCATGTTCCCTCGGACCACCCAGGGGCATATGGCCCGAGTAGAGAACCATGTTCCCTCGGACCACCCAGGGGCCTATAGCCCGAGTAGAGAACCATGTTCCCCCCCCCTCGTACCCCCCAAGGCTATAGCCCTAGTAGAGAACCATGTTTCCCTCGGACCACCCAGAGGCCTATAGGCCCGATTAAACACCCATCTTTCCCTCAGACCACCGGGGCATATAGCCCGAGTAGAGACCTGTTTCCCTCAGACCACCCAGAGCCCTTCGCCCGAGTAAGAACCATTTCCCTCGGACCACCCAGAGGCCTATAGCCCGAGTAGAGAACCATGTTCCCTCGGACCACCCAGGGGCATATACCCGAGTAAGAACCATGTCCCTCGACCACCCAGGGGCATATAGCCCGAGTAGAGAACCATGTTCCCTCGGACACCCAAGGCCTAAGCCAGTAGAGGAGCCATGTTCCCTCGGAACCACCCAGGGCATATAGCCGAGTTAGAGGACCATGTTTTCCGTCGGACCACCCGGGGCAATAATACCCGAGTAGAGGACCATGTTCCCTCGGACCACCCAGGGGCATATAGCCCGAGTAGAGAACCATGTTCCCTCGGACCACCCAGGGGCATATAGCCCGAGTAGAGAACCATTTCCCTCGGACCACCCAGAAGGCCATAGCCCGAGTAGAAACCATGTTCCCCTCGGACCCACGCCAGAGCCTATGCCCGGTAAGAGAAACCATGTTCCCTCGGACCACCCAGATGCCTATACCTCTAGTAAGAAACCATGTTCCCTCAGACCACCCAGGGCATAAGCCCTCAAAAGAGTAGAAGAACCATGTTCCCATCGGACCACCCAGGGGCAATAGCTCTCACTCCCTTCTATATACACTGAGTGAACAAAACATTAAGAACACCTTCCTAATATTGAGTTGCAACCCCCTCTTTTGCCCTCAGCAGTCACATGATCATTCATATAGATAGCTGTTACAGCAGTGACATGATCATTCAATATAGATAGCTGTTAAAATATGAAGATACAGTATTTATCAGCAGCATTCGGAGGCATAGAAGCATAACAGAGAGAGAGAGAGAAGAGAGAGAGAGAGAGAGAGAGGAGACAAGACAAGACAGAGAGAGAGACAGAAAAGAGAGACAGAGAGACAGAGAGAGACAGAGAGAGAGAGAGAGACAGAGAAGACGAGAGAGAGAGAGACAGAGAGACAGAGAGAGAGAGACAGAGAGAAGAAATACTAAGTAGACTGAGAGCATATAGAGAAGACATATATAGAACAGAGAATAGAGACAATATGACATATGACAAGAGATATAGCAGAGAACATGATAGATAGACAGATAGTATAATAGACATAGAGCCAATATCAATATCTCTACTTAGTATACCAAGAACATAGCTATATTAGCCCATAATAAATACATACATAAATACATAAGTAGAGTGAATTCCAGTACTGTTGTGTTTCTTTAGGACACAGTTCGCTAGCTGCTATTACTATAACATGGATATATGTTAGGTTGCCTTACCTCCATAACTTACTACATTCGCACACACTGTATATTTATTTTCTGTTGTATTTTTGACTTCATGTTTTGTTTTACCCCATATGTAACTCTGTGTTGTTGTTGTTTTTAAATCGCACTGCTTTGCTTTATCTTGGCCAGGTCGCAGTTGTAAATGAGAACTTGTTCTCAACTGGCTTACCTGGTTAAATAAAAGGTAAAATAAATAAAATAAAAAAGGTTAACCTATCTGCTATAGTACTGTATGGGTATTCATCAGCATTAGAAGGCATTAGCAGCAGGACTCTCAGAGACATACATACATTACATAAACGTATACAGAAAGTCAATTCCAGCCACCCCCACGACTCTGGAGGAAGAATAGGTTTATTATCGGACCACATTAGTAACTATGGTGCAACAGGAATGTAATGGTGGAGCTCTATGGTTTCACTGTGACCGGATCGCTTCCTCAATGGCACTTAGAGCTGCAACAAAGGATCTTCTCCACCCCAATAACCAGATGATATATACACCATCCCGTGGCAGTCTTTCCACTAGATTATGCAATGAACGTAGGGTGAGAAGTACACTGATTCATGGTCCTTGTTGAAGCACATCAGCAACACCTACGCACTGACTGAAACAACTCTCTCAACTTGGAATGCCGGCCCACCACCTCAAGCTCAACAAAACGGCGCTGCTCTTCCTCCTGGGGAAGGCTTGCCCGCTCCTAGACCTCTCCATCACGGTTGACAACTCCTCGGTTGACAACTCCACGGTGTCCCCCCCGAGTGAAAATAACCTTGGCGTGACAATGGACAACTGTCGTTCTCTGCTAACATCAAAGCAAAGACTCCCTCCTGCAGGTTCACGCTCTACAACAACGGCTCCCTAACGTTTTGCCCTAGAACTACAAATCTGATTTGAAAAATCAAAGCTTGATGATTAGTTGATTATTTGAATCAGCTGTGTAGTGCTAGGGCAAAAAACCAAAACATGCCCCCCTTGGGACCGAGTTTGGGAAACGCTGCTCTACAACATCCGTAGAGTATGACCTTTCCTCACACAGGAAGTGGTGCAGGTCCTAATCCAGGCTCTTGTCATCTCCTGTCTAGACTACTGCAACTCTCTGTTGGCTGGGCTCCCCGCTTGTGCCATCAAACCACTGCAATTTATCCAGAACGCTGCAGCCCGCCTAGTGTTCAACCTTCCCAAGTTCTCTCATGTCAACCCGCTCCTCCGCACACTCCATTGGCTTCCGGTCGAAGCTTGCGTCATCTTCAAGACCCTGGCCTACGGAACAGCAAGAGGAACTGCCTCTCCCTAACTTCAGGCTATGCTCAAACCCTACACCCCAACCTGAGCACTCCGTTTTGCCACCTCTGCTCTCTCGACCCTCCCACCCCTACGGGGAGGGCAGCTCCCGCTCAGCCCAGTCCAAGCTCTTCTCTGTCCTGGCACCTCAATAGTGGAACCAGCTTCCCCCTGAAGCTAGGACAGCAGAGTCCCTGCCCATCTTCCCAAAATGTCTGAAACCCTACCTCTTTGAAGAGTATCTTAAATAACTATCATGGCGCCCCTGACGCCACCCTGCCCACCCCAAAACTTTTTTACAATAATAATAATAATAATAATTTAAAAAAGACACTAGTCTTTTCCAACTAGCACTGACTTTGCAGATAAAATACTTTGTTGAGGGAAAAATATACTTGATACGATTGTGATGTGCTGTTGTCTCACCTAGCGATCTTAACATGAATTCACTAACTAAGTCACTCTGGATAAGAGCGTCTGCTAAATGACTCCAATGTCAATGTAAAAATGTAATCTTCAGATAGTCATCCCATTACAGCATTGGCAGTATGACGCCGTAACGAGGCTATACTGTGAACTGTAGGTTACCTTCCGATGAACACTAAGAATGCTATAGCCTAGTGCATCTCACCACAAAGTGACCCGTCTCATTCTACTACAACATTGGCAGGATTCAGTAGAACATTATTTTCTGGGGTAGGGCAACTACCAGGCCTGAGAGGTGTAGGAGAAACAACACAGCTTACTCTAGGAAAACTAACAAAGACTGTAACCCCCCTTTTTAAAATTAGGACAGTGAAAAACAGTTTCCTCCCCTGGTCTTCTTGACCCTTTTTGATTTTCTTTCCATCAGGCATCTAATGCAGAGGGCTCGGCTTGCTATGGGTTTCCAACAAGCGGGCAAGAGTTAAGAAAAGGTCTTGAGGCAATAAAAGGGCCCGAGAGGGAGAGAGAGAGAGAGAGAGGAAAAGAGAAGAGAGAGAGAGCAGAGGGGAGAGAGAGCGAGAGAGAGAAGGAAGGAGAGAGAGAAGAGAGAGAGGGGGGCGGAGAGAGAAGAGAGAGAGGAGAGAGAGAAGAGAGAGAGAGCAGAGGAAAAAAGGAAATCTCCTCCCGGTCTATGACAGATCTCTATATATCGATTCTATCTCTCCTCTTCTCTAGCATGATCTACTCTTCGTTCTCGCTCTCTCTCTCTCTCTATCTCTCTCTCTCTCTCTCTCTCTCTCTCTCTCTCTGTCACCGGTCTGCTCTACAAAACTAAAAGGCAAACCACGTGTCCCAAATGGCACCCTATTGCCTATATAGTGCACTACTTTTGACCAGAGTCCTATAGTGCCCTGATCAAAAATAGTGCACTATGAAGGGAACAGGGTGCAGTCTGGGACACATTTAAAGAATGAAGGGATTCCTTTCTATAAATGGTCTATATCCTGTTAACTGTTCACCAACATTGCTCCAGTCCACGGTGCAAAGCCAGGATTTTAAAAGCTCCTTGGAGCTTTGTTGAAACCCCCCCCCCCCCAGAAAAAATGTGATTATAAAATAGTGTATGATCATCACATTTTTCGCTAGCCTATAGAGAATACCACTGCTGACATCACAGCAGATGTCTTTTTACTGACAGAAAACATCTATTCTATTAGGCTAGCCTGGAATCCAAATTCACATCCGAGTTTGCTTGTTGAAGGTCTGGGGGAATAATTCGATGAGCTCTTTAAAAGAATAAGGAAAACTGGCACATTGCTCTTGCCAGCACCTCTTTGGTTATTTAAGCATACCTCTTTAGGCCTATGTAATCCCTACGTGTTACTACGTGTTACTACGTGTTACGTGTTACCGAAGGGGGCAAGGGGTACTGTGTAGGAGCTCGCCACCATCCACCCTGTGAAACCAGAACAATACCAGTGTGATCTAATACAGACCATAGCCTACTCTACACAAAGGGCCCATGTCTGCGGATCACCCTATTCCCTTTAATACAGTGGGGGAAAAAAGTATTTAGTCAGCCACCAATTGTGCAAGTTCTCCCATTTAAAAAGATGAGAGAGGCCTGTAATTTTCATCATAGGTACACGTAAACTATGACAGACAAATTGAGAAAAAACTATCCAGAAAATCACATTGTAGGATTTTTAATGAATTTATTTGCAAATTATGGTGGAAAATAAGTATTTGGTCACCTACAAACAAGCAAGATTTCTGGCTCTCACAGACCTGTAACTTCTTCTTTAAGAGGCTCCTCTGTCCTCCACTCATTACCTGTATTAATGGCACCTGTTTGAACTTGTTATCAGTATAAAAGACACCTGTCCACAACCTCAAACAGTCACACTCCAAACTCCACTATGGCCAAGACCAAAGAGCTGTCAAAGGACACCATAAACAAAATTGTAGACCTGCACCAGGCTGGGAAGACTGAATCTGCAATAGGTAAGCAGCTTGGTTTGACGAAATCAACAGTGGGAGCAATTATTAGGAAATGGAAGACATACAAGACCACTGACAATCTCCCTCGATCTGGGGCTCCACGCAAGATCTCACCCTGTGGGGTCAAAATGATCACAAGAACGGTAAGCAAAAATCCCAGAACCACACAGGGGGACCTAGTGAATGACCTGCAGAGAGCTGGGACCAAAGTAACAAAGCCTACCATCAGTAACACACTACGCCGCCAGGGACTCAAATCCTGCAGTGCAAGACGTGTCCCCCTGCTTAAGCCAGTACATGTCCAGGCCCGTCTGAAGTTTGCTAGAGTGCATTTGGATGATCCAGAAGAGGATTGGGAGAATGTCATATGGTCAGATGAAACCAAAATATAACTTTTTGGTAAAAACTCAACTCGTCGTGTTTGGAGGACAAAGAATGCTGAGTTACATCCAAAGAACACCATACCTACTGTGATGCATGGGGGTGGAAACATCATGCTTTGGGGCTGTTTTTCTGCAAAGGGACCAGGACGACTGATCCGTGTAAAGGAAAGAATGAATGGGGCCATGTATCGTGAGATTTTGAGTGAAAACCTCCTTCCATCAGCAAGGGCATTGAAGATGAAACATGGCTGGGTCTTTCAGCATGACAATGATTCCAAACACACCGCCTGGGCAACGAAGGAGTGGCTTCGTAAGAAGCATTTCAAGGTCCTGGAGTGGCCTAGCCAGTCTCCAGATCTCAACCCCATAGAAAATCTTTGGAGGGAGTTGAAAGTCTGTGTTGCCCAGCGACAGCCCCAAAACATCACTGCTCTAGAGGAGATCTGCATGGAGGAATGGGCCAAAATACCAGCAACAGTGTGTGAAAACCTTGTGAAGACTTACAGAAAACGTTTGACTTGTGTCATTGCCAACAAAGGGTATATAACAAAGTATTAAGAAACTTTTGTTATTGACCAAATACTTATTTTCCACCATAATTTGCAAATAAATTCATTAAAAATCCTACAATGTGATTTTCTGGATTTTTTTTTCTCATTTTGTCTGTCATAGTTGACGTGTACCTATGATGAAAATTACAGGCCTCTCTCATCTTTTTAAGTGGGAGAACTTGCACAATTGGTGGCTGACTAAATACTTTTTTCCCCACTGTAAATAAAATAAAATAAAATATATACATTTATTTTTTAGTCTCTTTCCTCTCTTGTAATTCTAAATACAACGAATTGCCTATCAAACTACATCATTTCTCAACGACCCACCGGCGCCGAGCAGTTTACTTTGGAGTTGCCAGCATGTGTTGTCTCTGGGTCAGTGACAGAGGGATAGGGGGCAACTGCAGTTTGACTGTTTGTCAGTAGCACAACAAATTCAAATCAAGTAAAGACTAGTTTGATTGTTTTGACAGCACAGCCTAGCTAACTAGCTGATTCATCTAGCCTACATTAGAGATGATCAGCTGATATATCTAACTATCTGATTCATCTAGCCTACATTACAGATTATGATCTGATATCTAACTATCTGATTCATCTAGCCTACATTAGAGATGATCAGTTGATATATCTAACTATCTGATTCATCTAGCCTACATTAGAGATGATCAGTTGATATATCTAACTATCTGATTCATCTAGCCAACATTAGAGATGATACAGCCAACCCCAGAAGTGGTTCTAGCAAAGATACTTAAATAACTCCCTTTCATCTTTGGTTCTAGCTTGCTTAGCTTACAGTGTGTGATGAGTGAGTGTGTTTTAGCAGAAAATTAAGGCCTATGTTAAAACAAATCATGGACAATGTGGCGACAGGAGCAGTAGAAAAGTATCAAACTTTTTTTCACTTTGAGCACCAAAGATCTGGCCCTGCAATGTTGTTGCTCCACCTGGTTCACAACAGTCCACCTTCCTCTCATTCAGATGAAATGAAGTCATGTGACTGTCTGACTGTGTTGCTGCTCTCTAATATCCTGAGGTTCTAATGACTCATGGGATGCGTCCCAAACGGTGCCCTATTCCCTATTTAGTGCACTACTATAGACTAGGGCCCATAGGACTCTGGTCAAAAGTAGTGCACTATCTAGGGATTAGGGCACCATTTGGGCCCTCTCACCATGCAACGTGAATGACGGTTGTCAACAGCCTGTTGGGCCAGAGGGAGTCTGTGTGACATCAATACGGCACTCTTTTGTCCCATCCTCTTTCACATGGAACATATTTTGATCTGGATTCTGTATTTATTATAGCCTAGTCCCAGAGACTTTGGTGCTGTTTCTTGGAAACTCCATTGTTGTCATGACAACGAGTGACAAGGAGTTGGCATGATGGCCCAAACAGACTGACACTACATTTAGTAACTCCAGGCTGATTCTTCTCTCTTACTTTAGGAAAAATAAAATAATCAGGATTTCTTTTCTATTTAAAAGAGGGGCCATCTTCTTGGCTGGCTGAGGAGGGTGAGGACTTTGCCTTCTAAATGTGATCTGTAACCCTAGAAACATTGAATAGCAAACAGCTGGGGGCTGTGGGGGGGGGGGGGGTTTCAGTGGTAAAACAGGACAAGCTGCCTGTTAGCCGTGACAGACACTGCAATATGAAGTCAGGGAGCGGGACTAGGTCTGTGTCACAAACATCAGCCTATTTCCTATATAGTGCACTACTTTTGAGCAGAGACCTATGGGCCCTGGTTAAAAGGGTGCCCTTTTGGGTCGTAGCTGAACGTGGCGAGGGCCACTGTAGCAGCCCGTCTGATGGAAACCCATTTGGCTTCATTCATAATTCATATCAGGATTGGTAGTATGCTAAGCTGATGCATACTGACTGAACACGGCTGGGCTGGGAGTTCTGATTTGACTCTGAAAATGTTTTAAAATTACACGCTGTCATATTATTTATGAGCATGGATTTCTTCATGGACAATATGTCCCAATACTGCCAACATCCTGTCACCTCCTTGTGACGGAGACCTTTCACGCAGGCCAGGAAGAGCAAAGATTGACGAGTGTTCAAAATTCTATCTAATATAAAGCATATGGCTATACTCAACTGAGATGCAGGCAGTGTGCATCGTTTTGGGATAAATAATATTGGCAAATCACCAACCATGTGTCTGATAGTAAGATAATACTGTAGCCATAACCATGTACAGAAAGCAGCCACATTAAAATGATCTCACTATCCATCTACCTCCCTCCCCCCTCCACTCACAGCCTATCCTCTCTCTTTAGCATCTCTGTCTTCCATGTTGCTGTAATTAAAAGCGGAGGGAATGCATGAGAATTCATCCCTCTATCTCAGTGGGGACAGTAAAGGGCTGTAATGGGCTCCGGTGGCAGCTGGACTGTAGCTAGTTAGATAGCTTCTGCTCAGCCTGAATAATGTCTGACCCTGCTGTAAAGGGTTCCGGTTGTGTAGGTCTATAGAGACTACAGCTGGTTCACGGTAGAGAGGGAGAGAGGAGAGACAGAGCGAGAGGAGAGACAGAGAGATACAGAGAAGAAAGCCAAAGGAATTGCACAATATTAAGAAATACTATTGATGGAAGGAAAGTAGTGTCGAAACATACTTTAAAAAAAACAATTCAATCCCTTTTACACAACTTCCTGGACAAAACGTTTCACTGTAATAGTGAAGGTGTAAACTTGCCAATAGAAAGCCTAAACAGTATATTTGACCTTTCAACTTCCCTATCAAATCAAAAAATGTCAAGCAGACAACCTAAGAAAATTAACAACAATGACAAATGGTTTGATGAAGAATGCAAAAATCTAAGAAAGGAAATGAGAAACCTATCCAACCAAAAACATAGAGACCCAGAAAATCAGAGCCTACGCCTTCACTATGGTGAATCACTAAAACAATACAGAAATACACTACGGAAAAAGAAGGAACAGCACGTCAGAAATCAGCTCAATGTACTTGAAGAATCCATAGACTAAACACACTAAACGAACAACAACTCGAAGAGTTATCCATCCAAAACGGCAATGTGTGGATAAACCACTTCTCCAAACTTTTTGGCTCTATAACAAAGAGCAAACAGCAAAAACATATACATAATCAATTACAAATCTTAAAATCAACTATTAAAAGACTACCAGAACCCACTGGATTCTTCAATTACATCGAATGAACTACAGGACAAAATACAAACCCTCCAACCCAAAAAGGCCTGTGGTGTTGATGGTATCCTAAATGAAATGATACAATATACAGACCACGAATTCCAATTGGCTATACTTAAACTCTTTAACATCATCCTTAGTTCTGTCATCTTCCCCAATATTTGGAACCAAGGACTGATAACCCCAATCTACAAAGTGGAAACAAATTTGACCCCAATAACTACCGTGGGATATGCGTCAACAGCAACCTTGGGAAAATCCTCTGCATTATCTTTAACAGCAGACTAGTTCATTTCCTCTGTGAAAACAATGTACTGAGCAAATGTCAAATTGGCTTTTTACCAAATTACCGTACGACAGACCAGGTATTCACCCCGCACACCCTAATTTGTTGATTTCAAAAAAGCTTTTGATTTAATATGGCATGAGGATCTGCTATACAAATGGATGGAAAGCGGTGATTGGGGAAAAACATTCAACATTATAAACAACAAGTGTGTGGTTAGAATTGGGCCAGGGGGGTGAGACAGGGATGCAGCTTGAGCCCCACCCTCTTCAATATGTATCAACAAATTGGCGAGGGCACTAGAACTGTCTGCAGCACCCGGCCTCACCCTACTAGAATCTGAAGTCAAATGTCTACTGTTTGCTGTTTGCTGATGATCTGGTGCTTCTGTCCCCAACCAAGGAGGGCCTACAGCAGCACCTAGATCTTCTGCACAAATTCTGTCAGACCTGGGCCCTGACAGTAAATCTCAGTAAGACAAAAAATAATGGTGTTCCAAAAAAGGTCCAGTTGCCAAGATCACAAATACAAATTCCATCTAGACACCGTTGCCCTAGAGCACACAAAAAACTATACATACCTCGGCCTAAACATCAGCGCCACAGGTAACTTCCACAAAGCTGTGAACGATTTGAGAGACAAGGCAAGAAGGGCCTCAAACATCAAATTTGACATACCAATTAGATCTGGCTAAAAATACTTGAATCAGTTATATAACCCATTGCCCTTTATGGTTGTGAGGTCTGGGGTCCGCTCACCAAGAATTAACTAAATGGGACAAACACCAAATTGAGACTCTGCCCGCTAATGATCAAAATCCAGAAAAGAGACGTTAAATTCTACAACCACCTAAAAGGAAGCGATTCCTAAACCTTCCATAACAAAGCAAATCACCTACAGAGAGATTAACCTGGAGAAGAGTCCCCTAAGCAAGCTGGTCCTGGGGCTCTGTTCACAATCACAAACAGACCCCACAGAGCCCCAGGACAGCAACACAATTAGACCCAACCAAATCATGAGAAAACAAAAAGAGAATTACTTGACACATTGGAAAGAATTAACAAAAACACTGAGCAAACTAGACTGCTATTTGGCCCTAAACAGAGAGTACACAGTGGCAGAATACCTGACCACTGTGACTGACCCAAAATCATGGAAAGCATTGACTATGTACAGACGCAGTGAGCATAGCCTTGCTATTGAGAAAGGCTGCCGTAGGCAGACCTGGCTCTCAAGAGAAGACAGGCTATGTGCACACTGCCCACAAAATGAGGTGGAAACTGAGCTGCACTTCCTAACCTGCTGCCAAATGTATGACCATATTAGAGACACATATTTCCCTCAGATTACACAGACCCACAAAGAATTAGAAAACAAATCCAATTTTGATAAACCCCCATATCTACTGGGTGAAAAACCACAGTGTGCCATCACAGCAGCAACATTTGTGACCTGTTGCCACAAGAAAAGGGCAACCAGCGAAGAACAAACACAATTGTAAACACAACCCATATTTATGTTCATTTATTTTCCCATTTGTACTTTAACTATTTGCACATCGTTACAACACTGTATATAGACATAATATGACATTTTAAATGTCTTTATTTTTTTGAAGTGTAATGTTGACTGTTTATTTCACTTTTGTTTATTATCTATTTCACTTGCTTTGGCAATGTTAACATATGTTTCCCATGCCAATAAAGTCCCTTAAATTGAAATTGAATTGAAAGAGAGAGCGAAAAAGAAAGCTTGAGACAGAACTCTGTAGATAGATGCCTGTACAGCTACTGCTGCTACTACTGCTACTTCTACTTCTACTGCTACTGCTAATGCTAATGCTACTGCTACTACTACTGCTACTGCTACCGCTACTGCTACTGCTACTGCTACTACTACTGCTACTGCTACCGCTACTGCTACTGCTAATGCTACTGCTACCGCTACTGCTAATGCTACTGCTACCGCTACTGCTACTGCTCAGACTGGATCATGTCTGACATCAGATGGTGATGTGGAACCTTGAGTGACAGGCTGGCCAACCAGGAAGGTCACCAACAACAGGGCGGACCCCGAGCAAACACACTGCTCTCTCTTTCGGACACACACACATTCCTTAAGGCATCAGCATGCTTCAGTTCGGCTGGCTCCTAGCCGAACTCGGCTTGCCGAACCAAACGAGTATGCACGCATACACCCTTAAAAGACCTTTGCTTCAAAACCAGAAAAAAAGCTTTGTCCATTTTGAGACGCCGTAGCCAGTATACACTTCCTGAAAATAGTCTGAATGAATTTAAGATAACTCAAGAAATCGGTCATTAATTTTGATGTTTTTGCCGAAGACATCTTAGTCGCGCAATTTTACATCTAACTAAGATGTTTGGTTCAGTGTTTATCAATGAAAATATTTGCATGAAAACGAGTCGTGTCTCATTGAATGACAAATACTTTATTGAAGAATCCCTACTGCTGACCAATCACCGATGAAGGGGTGTAGACTCCAGCTCCGAATTTCGGCTTGCCTCCAGAAAAATGTTTGTGTCCCCAAACAGCCAAAACAAACAAAAATGTCGGCATAATGTGTGCACAAACTCTACCCGAAATGTTTAGTCTGGGAAGCATGCGGACGCATTTACACAAACACACACACACACACACACACACACACACACACACACACACACTCCTCACAGCTCCTCGTCTGAAGTCCTTTGAATTGCTTAAATAACAGCTAATGGGCCATCCAGACAAGCCCCAGCACATACCAGGCACTACCCACCCCCAGTCCTGTCAAGAGACAACCCAAGCCCCAGCACCTCCCCAGCACTACCCACCCCCAGTCCTGTCAAGAGACAACCCAAGCCCCAGCACCTCCCCAGCACTACCCACCCCCAGTCCTGTCAAGAGACAACCCAAGCCCCAGCACATACCAGGCACTACCCACCCCCAGTCCTGTCAAGAGACAACCCAAGCCCCAGCACCTCCCCAGCACTACCCTCCCCCTGTCCTGTCAAGAGACAACCCAAGCCCCAGTAGCTCTCCAGAAACTGTGGGAGAATGGAGCGAGACACTGGTGGCCCAATGGAGCCGTATGAGACTCTGGATGGAGCTGGGGGACAGGAGGGGGAGAGGAGTGAGGACTAAGTGGGGAGAGGAGTGAGGACTAAGTGGGGAGGGAGTGAGGACTAGGTGGGGGAAGGGAGTGAGGACTAGGTAGGGGATTCTACACCAGGGACGAACAACAACAGTGATTCCCACTCGCCAGAAACAGCAGTTCTGTCCAGAAGAATGCCTACTGTATGTTTAGATAACAAAGTCCTCAAATACACAGCGCTCAATCAGATTAAAGAACCGCTGCTGACTTCCAGATCTGGCCACAGCTTCAACCCCATTACAGATATTACCTCAAATCAACCCCATTACAGATATTACCTCAAATCAACCCCATTACAGATATTACCTCAAATCAACCCCATTACAGATATTACCTCAAATCAACCCCATTACAGATATTACCTCAAATCAACCCCATTACAGATATTACCTCAAATCAACCCCATTACAGATATTACCTCAAATCAACCCCATTACAGATATTACCTCAAATCAACCCCATTACAGATATTACCTCAAATCAACCCCATTACAGATATTACCTCAAATCAACCCCATTACAGATTTGACCTCAAATCAACCCCATTACAGATATTACCTCAAATCAACCCAATTACAGATATTACCTCAAATCAACCCCATTACAGATATTACCTCAAATCAACCCCATTACAGATATTACCTCAAATCAACCCCATTACAGATATTACCTCAAATCAACCCCATTACAGATTTGACCTCAAATCAACCCCATTACAGATTTGACCTCAAATCAACCCCATTACAGATTTGACCTCAAATCAACCCCATTACAGATTTGACCTCAAATCAACCCCAGTTGATTTGACCTCAAATCAACCCCAGTTGATTTTACCTCAAATCAACCCCAGTTGATTTTACCTCAAATCAACCCCAGTACAGATTTTACCTCAAATCAACCCCATTACAGATTTTACCTCAAAACAGATAAATGGTCCCTCTTCTCTTCCACATTTGAAGCTTTAAAATAGGTTGAACGAAAGACACTGTGTTTTAGACTTTATGAAGTGAATGACTGACTGTTTTTTAGACTTTATGAAGTGAATATTTTTTTTTTTAAAGCCGGCTTTAAACTTACTCTTGAAAGTTGTAATATTAGAATGCACAAGGTGCCATTTCTAAATTGGGTATTGCATCATCAGTGTTCCTCTTGTCATGTCAGTCATTGCAGACCTTAGAGAGCCGTTTATAACTTGTCAGAAATGTCCAGATCAACTAGCCCATGTCAGCTAACGTTTTTTTATGTAGGTTTTTTAGCCCACAGATACTGTAATTTTTTGGTCACTCAAATATCACATGAATACAAATTAGACATGACAAAATGTGTAGAATTGCAGGAAATAAGCTTTAAACCTGCAAAATTCTCTCCGTCAACAAGAGGGGTGTGAACAGTTGGTGTCATGAACAGTGCTTGTGCCCATAGAAATAAACGTGGCGCGTGGGGGCGCGAGATGTTCTCGAATGCTGGAAGGGGGACCCCGAGTGAAAAGGTTTGGAGAACCCCTGCACTAGTGTATAAACCCTTGTGTTATACTAGCGAAATTGTTTCCCTTGTGAGGACTAGTTAAGAGCAGAATCAACAACGTCTGCATAATTAAAACAGTTGCTTTGTGAGAAGGTGTTAATGTTCAGTTAGCCATTGTTATGTAAATGACAGCTGGAAAGTACCAGTGAGAGCAGGTCTGCCGGAGCCATGGCCCAGTGAGACACAGCCCAGTGAGACATGAGTGCCGGCCCGCGTAGATGGAAACAGAAAAGTCTGAGCCTTTTTGGTAAAACACTGGGGTAAATGCTGTATGGAAATGCACCAACAGTCACACACACAAAATCACCCACACTTTTTCAGCCTGCAAGCTTCCCCATCACAATCACAATCACCTCCCAGCTATTAGCATAAGATATCTCACAGCTATTAGCATTAGCGTCAAGCATAGGATACCTCACAGCTTTTAGCATTAGCATCAAGCATAGGATACTTCACAGTTATTAGCATTAGCATCAACCATAGGATACCTCAGAGCTATTAGCATTAGCATCAAGCATAGGATACCTCAGCGCTATTAGCATTAGCATCAAGCATAGGATACCTCACAGTTATTAGCATTAGCATCAAGCATAGGATACCTCAGAGCTATTAGCATTAGCATCAAGCATAGGACACCTCAGAGCTATTAGCATTCGTATCAAAAGATACCTCAGAGCTATTAGCGGACACCCTCCATCACTGCCACTGAAATCAAACTTCGTCACATGCGCCGAACAGGTGTAGACTTTACCGTGATAAGCTTACTTACGAGCCCTTTCCCAACAATGCAGAGTTAAAAAGTAAGAAATGATGAATTCAGGGATGAATACAGTTTATTGAATTGGCCACCTAATTAGCATTAGCAGCTATTAGCATCAAGCATAGGACACCTCACATCTACCAGCATTAGCAGCTATTGGCATCAAGCATAGGACACCTCACATCTATTAGCATTAGCATTATCTATTAGCATCAGGTAGCACAGGGTGGGGATAACAGCTCTGTGTTACAGTGGATTTTCCACACAAGAACCCAAGAAGAAGAAGAAGAAGGCAGGCTGAGGCCCAACACACACAAAATGTATAATGGGTCTGCACTCAAAAAGACAAAGTTTTCAAAAAATTATTTTCACTGCATCAGGGATAGCGTACAGAGACGTTTCGGCTTTTCAGCCTTCTTTAGTGATATAAATAAATAATAATATGCCATTTAGCAGACGCTTTTATCCAAAGCGAATGGACAGAGTTCTTGTATAACAGTCTAAATTTGGCCTATAGGAAGGAGGTGAAATCTAGTTATTCATTTAAACCGTGTAGAAATACAGAATTTCATTGATATATCGACATGGCTTTTCTGGAACATGTAAATAAGTCCTTTAGTAGTGCCAGTTATACATGACTTTATCTCATAGGTCCTAGAAGTCTGAGGGTCATACTAAGTCAGAACATTTCCTTATGGTTCTACAAGAAGTACATGATCTACAGGGGAAGCATCCTTTATGAAGGCCTCTTTTCTCTCTCTGACCACATCTGATTTAACCAATATGTTGGAGAGATTTCTGGATGGTTTCTAAGTGAATAAATGTGGATTCTGGAAGGCAGAATTTAAAGAGGAGTCTCATGACAGTATATGCCAGTGTATATTGACAATAGACTTGATGCCATTACGACTATCATTGAAAGTAAGTATATATACTGAACAAAATATAAACGCAACCTGTAAAGTGTTGGTCCCATGATTCATGAGCTGAAATAAAAGGATCCCAGAAATGTTCCATACGCACATTGCTGAGGAGAATTTCTGTCTGTCATAAAGCCCTTTTGTGGGAAAAAAAACTAATTGATCGTCTGGGCCTGCCTCCCAAGTGGGTGGGCCTATGTCCTCCCAGGCCCACCCATGGCTGCGACACTGCCCAGTCATGTGAAATCCATAGATTAGGGCCTAATTAATTTATTTCAGTTGACTGCTTTCCTTACATGAACTGTAACTCAGTAAAATCTTTGAAATTGTTGCATGTTGCGTTTATATTTTTGTTCAGTATAGTTTACAGAAAACGGTTTGTTTCGTTTTTTGTTTGCGATATGTGAAGTAACTTGGCTTCTGTTCAAGCTTTTAACTTGATTCATCAAGACTGGTATCGAGGTATCCTCTCAAGCGAAAACGCTCAAGGAGAGAATTTGATTGTCTGACATATTTTTCCTCTGTGATGTGACGCAGTCTATGAAGTTGGCTGACTGGTAAACCTCTTTTTAGGGGGAGAGGGTGATAACTGTCAGCTGTCAGTATAGTATTTTTATATGTAGGTTTCCTGTAAACTGTAGTACTTAGAGATTGTCCCTTCTTTGTAACAAGTACATCTAAGAAATGTATAGAGTTAAATGTTATTTTCCATAGTGAAGGAAATTGATTATACTCTAGAGTTAATGTAGTTAAGAAATGTGTTTAAAACATTTATTTTGGAATCTGTCCAGATCATAAAGCAATCGTCTATATAGCGGGTCCAATATTTAACATGATCTTTGTAAGGATTATTTTTGTAAGGCCAAGACACACGAAGACTGAGGATGCATCCAAAATGGCACCGTATTCCCTATTTTGTGTGTTTTTTTGTTGCACTGATCGTAACTTTTTTTTGTACATAATGTTTCTGTCATCGTTTGCTATTCCTGAAAAGAGCTTCTGGACATCAGAACAACGATCACTAACCTCAATTTGGATGAGGATTTCTACTTCAACGAGTTGGCGGCAAAGGACATAGAGTACTGCTCATCCCGGACCAGGCCGAAAATCCCAGACACTCGAAAAAGGCAATGTTTTAGAGGCCGGCGTGCGGGATACCTGGCGAGAATACGTCGGCGAGTGGATAAACAGCCTCTACCCTCCGTTCTATTGGCCAACGTGCAATCACTGGAGAATAAACTGGACGAGCTCCGTTCGAGACTATCCTATCAACGTGATCTGAAGAACTGTAATATCCTATGTTTCGCCGAGTCGTGGCTGAACAAGGACATGGAAAATATGAATCTAGCTGGAGAAAATGGCAGGACAGAACAGCAGCGTCTCTGTTAATAACAGCTGGTGCACGATTTCTAATATTCTGCTCGCCTAAATATAGAATACCTCATGAGAAGCTGTAGACCATACTATTTACCAAGAAAGTTTTCACCTATATTTTTTGTAGCTGTCTATTTACCACCACAAACCGATGCTGGCACTAAGACCGCACTGAACAAGCTGTATACGGCCATAAGCAAACAAGAAACTGCTCATCCAAAGGCGGTGCTCCTAGTGGCCGGGGATTTTAATGCAGGGAAACTGAAATCCGTTTTACCCAATTTCTACCAGCATGTCACCTATGCAACTACAGGCGAAAACACTCTAGACCACCTTTACTCCACACACAGAGACGCATACAAAGCTCTCCCTCACCCTCCATTTGGCAAATCTGACCATAACTCTATCCTCCTGATTACTGCTTACAAGCAAAATTTCAGACAGCAAGTACCAGTGACGCGCTCAATATGTAAGTGGTCCGACGAAACGGATGCTAAGCTACAGGACTGTTTGGCTAGCACAGACTGGAATATGTTCCAGAGCTCAGCGTTAAACACCATAGTGCCCTCCAAGCTCATCACTAAGCTAAGGACCCTGGGACTGAACACCTCCCTCTGCAACTGGATTCTGGACTTCCTGATGGGCCGCCCTCAGGTGGTAAGGGTAGGTAACAACACATCCGCCACGCTGACCCTCAGCACGGGGGCCCCACAGGGGTGCGTGCTCAGTCCCCTCCTGTACTCCCCGTTCACTCACGACTGCGTGGCCAAGCACGACTCCAACACCATCATTACGTTTGCCGATGACACAACAGTGGTAGGCCTGATCACCGCCGACGACGAGACCAGCCTATAGGGAGGAGGTCAGAGACCTGGCCGTGTGGTGCCGGAACAACAACAACGTCAGCAAGACAGAGGAGGAGGAGCTGGTCTACAGGAAACAGATGGCCGTTTAGCACATTTTTCTTACTTTTTAACTCTGCATTGTTGGGAAAGGGGCTTGTAAGTAAGCATTTCACGGTAAAGTCTACACCGGTTGTATTCAGCGCATGTGCCAAATAAAGGTTGATTTGATTTGATATAACCAGTGGCCATCTGGGACACATACACAGGCTGAGGTCAAGATGCTGGCAGACTGAGCCTTTCACTCCCTAATCATACGTGTGGCAGCTAGCGGCCTCCCTCCCTGTCTGTCTGTCTGGTCCAGGCATTTAAAACATCCCTTAACTACGGCCTTCATTCCTTTGCTGGCTACAAACCGGACACAAAGTGAGCGGCAGGTAGCTTAGTGGGTAAGAGCGTTGTGCCAGTAACTGAAAGGTCGCTGGTTCTAATCCCCGAGCCGACTAGGTGAAAAAATCTGTCGATGTGCCCTTAAGCAAGGCACTTAACCCTAATTGCTCCTGTAAGTCGCTCTGGATAAGAGCGTCTGCTAAAACAATTACTAAAGTCTTAGCTGACCACAGACTGCCTGGACAAAATGACACAAAGTCTTAGCTGACCACAGACTGCCTGGACAAAATGACACAAAGTCTTAGCTGACCACAGACTGCCTGGACAAAATGACACAAAGCCAAGGACAGTTAACAGCAGCTAAAAGAACAGTGGTGATATATTGTGAATGTATTCTCTGTTAATCCGGCGTGATTAGCGTCTCCTTCCAGCGAAGCGATCAATGTCTTCCAGGTCAGTGAGCGACAATATCAAGCTGAAGCTCCGCTATGGCTTGGCTGTTTCTTTATGTAACACTCAAACACACAATCAACTAAGACTCCACTCAAAACACGCAGACACACAATCAACTAAGACTCCCACTCAAAACACGCGTCCCATATGACACCCTGTAGTGCACTTCTTCTGACCAGAGCCCTGCCATTTTGGACAGACCCCTTCCTCTTCATGTTAACCCTCATGTCAATCGGAGCAGGGAATAAAAGAGGTTGAATGCATTTTAACAGGGTGACGTAAGGTATAAACCGTTAAAAAGACATTTGATCTTCAAGGTAGCCGAACGCAGGCAAGCCGGGCAGACTGAGTAGACGTCCTCTATTGAAGTTGACATACTGACAGGAGTGTAACCCTGTATAAACTGAACTGACCGTCGTCTTAAAGCTTGTGACAAAGTCTGCGAATTGGGTGACATTTGGGACAGAGTCCTTGATGTGAGAGTCGAGACGCGAAGTTTCCAAATATATGATCAAAATATGAGAAAGGACAACAGAGAAAGAGAATCTTCTTCAGAGAAAATAAAATCTGGCTTTCAAATCAAATCACATTTTATTTGTCACATGCACAGAATACAACCGGTGTAAACCATACAGCAAAATGTTTACTTACAAGCTCTTCCGCAACTATGCAGAGTTCATATCAAATACAAAAAGAAAATCCAGAAAATTATATTTCTGAAGAAAAAAAAAACAATTATATGACCGTACCAGCTGTGCATCTATACAGCTCAAATCTGACCTATACATATCTATACAGCTCAAATCTGACCTATACATATCTATACAGCTCAGATCTGACCTATACATATCTATACAGCTCAGATCTGACCTATACATATCTATACAGCTCAGATCTGACCTATACATATCTATACAGCTCAGATCTGACCTATACATATCTATACAGCTCAGATCTGACCTATACATATCTATACAGCTCAGATCTGACCTATACATATCTATACAGCTCAAATCTGACCTATACATATCTATACAGCTCAGATCTGACCTATACATATCTATACAGCTCAGATCTGACCTATACATATCTATACAGCTCAAATCTTTATAGAACAGCGCCGGAAGAAGATGGCTGCCGTTTTACAGCCCTCTAACCAATTGTACTATTATGTGTGTTTTTCCGCGTTATTTGTAATTTATTTTGTACATAATGTTTATGCCATCGTCTCTTATAACCAAAGAGAGCTTCTGGATATCAGGACAGCGATTACTCACCTCGCGTTGGACGAACACTTTTTTTTCAACGAGGCGTTCGCGAAGGATATTCTACAGACTCCAGACAAGGCCCAGATCCCCGTCATTCGCGTGAGGAAGAGACGGAGATACCGTGGACGTAGGTCGGGGTGCCTTGTAAAGATCCGACGGCGAACGAGTAAACTGCCTCTCCCATCAATCCTATTAGCCAACGTTCAAGCTTTGGATAATAAAATGGACGATTTAAGATTACGGTTATCCTACCAACGGGACATTAAAAACTGTAATATCTTATGTTTCACGGAGTCGTGGCTGAATGACAACAATGACAACATTCAGCTAGCAGGCTATACGCTACATCGGCAGGACAGAACGGCAGACTCGGGTAAGACGAGGGGTGGCGGTCTCTGTATTTTTGTAAACAACAGCTGGTGCACAAAATCAAATACTAAGGAAGTCTCAAGGTTTTGCTCGCCTGAGGTAGAGTATCTTATGATAAGCTGTAGACCACACTATTTACCAAGAGAGTTTTCATCTATACTTTTCATAGCTGTCTATTTACCACCACAAACCAATGCTGGCATTAAGATTGCACTGAATGAGTTGTACAAGGCCATTAATCAACAGGAAAACGCTCATCCAGATGCAGCGCTCCTAGTAGCAGGGGACTTTAATGCAGGGAAACTTAAATCCGTTCTACCTCATTTCTACCAGCATGTTAAATGTGCAACCAGAGGGGAAAAAACTCTAGACCACCTTTACTCCACACACAGAGACGCATACAAAGCTCTCCCTCGCCCTCCATTTGGCAAATCTGACCATAACTCTATCCTCCTGATTCCTGCTTATAAGCAAAAACTGAAGCAGGAAGCACCAGTGACTCGGCTAATAAAAAAGTGGTCAGATGACGCAGATGCTAAGCTACAGGACTGTTTTGCTAGCACAGACTGGAACATGTTCAGGGATTCTTCAGACAGCATTGAGGAGTACACCACATCAGTCACTGGCTTCATCAATAAGTGCATCGATGATGTCGTCCCCACAGTGACCGTACGTACATACCCCAACCAGAAGCCATGGATTACAGGAAACATCCGCACTGAGCTAAAGGGTAGAGCTGCCGCTTTCAAGGAACGGGACTCTAACCCGGACGCTTATAAGAAATCCCGCTATGACCTCCGACGAACCATCAAACAGGCAAAGAGTCAATACAGGTCTAAGATTGAATCATACTACACTGGCTCTGACGCTCGTCGGATGTGGCAGGGCTTGAAAACTATTACAGACTACAAAGGGAAGCACAGCCGCGAGCTGCCCAGTGACACAAGCCTACCAGACGAGCTAAACCACTTCTATGCTCGCTTCGAGGCAAGCAACACTGAAGCATGCATGAGAGCACCAGCTGTTCCGGACGACTATGTGATCACGCTCTCCGTAGCCGATGTGAGTAAGACTTTTAAGCAGGTCAACATTCACAAGGCCGCAGGGCCAGACGGATTACCAGGACGTGTACTCCGAGCATGTGCTGACCAACTGGCAAGTGTCTTCACTGACATTTTCAACATGTCCCTGACTGAGTCTGTAATACCAACATGTTTCAAGCAGACCACCATAGTCCCCGTGCCCAAGAACTCTAAGATAACCTGCCTAAATGACTACCGACCCGTGGCACTGACGTCTGTAGCCATGAAGTGCTTTGAAAGACTGGTCATGGCTCACATCAACAGCATAATCCCAGAAACCCTAGACCCACTCCAATTTGCATACCGCCCCAACAGATCCACAGATGATGCAATCTCTATCGCACTCCACACTGCCCTTTCCCACCTGGACAAGAGGAACACCTACGTGAGAATGCTATTCATTGACTACAGCTCAGCATTCAACACCATAGTGCCCTCAAAGCTCATCACTAAGCTAAGGATCCTGGGACTAAACACCTCCCTCTGCAACTGGATCCTGGACTTCCTGACGGGCCGCCCCCAGGTGGTAAGGGTAGGTAACAACACATCTGCCACACTGATCCTCAACACGGGGGCCCCTCAGGGGTGCGTGCTCAGTCCCCTCCTGTACTCTCTGTTCACCCATGACTGCATGGCCAGGCACGACTCCAACACCATCATTAAGTTTGCCGACGACACAACAGTGGTAGGCCTGATCACCGACAACGATGAGACAGCCTATAGGGAGGAGGTCAGAGATCTGGCCGTGTGGTGCCAGGACAACAACCTCTCCCTCAACGTGACCAAGACAAAGGAGATGATTGTGGACTACAGGAAAAAAAAGAGGACTGAGCACGCCCCCATTCTCATCGACGGGGCTGTAGTGGAACAGGTTGAGAGCTTCAAGTTCCTTGGTGTCCACATCACCAACGAACTATCATGGTCCAAACACACCAAGACAGTCGTGAAGAGGGCACGACAAAGCCTATTCCCCCTCAGGAGACTAAAAAGATTTGGCATGGGTCCTCAGATCCTCAAAAAATTCTACAGCTGCACCATCGAGAGCATCCTGACTGGTTGCATCACCGCCTGGTATGGCAACTGCTTGGCCTCTGACCGCAAGGCACTACAGAGGGTAGTGCGTACGGCCCAGTACATCACTGGGGCAAAGCTCCCTGCCATCCAGGACCTCTATACCAGGCGGTGTCAGAGGAAGGCCCTCAAAATTGTCAAAGACTCCAGTCACCCTAGTCATAGACTGTTCTCTCTGCTACCGCACGGCAAGCGGTACCGGAGTGCCAAGTCTAGGTCCAAAAGACTTCTCAACAGCTTCTACCCCCAAGCCATAAGACTCCTGAACAGCTAATCATGGCTACCCGGACTATTTGCACTGCCCCCCCCACCCCATCCTTTTTACGCTGCTGCTACTCTGTTAAGTATTTATGCATAGTCACTTTAACTCTACCCACATGTACATATTACCTCAACTAGCCGGTGCCCCCGCACATTGACTATGCAACGGTACCCCCCTGTATATATAGCCTCCCTACTGTCACTTTATTCTATTGTATATATAGCCTCCCTACTGTCACTTTATTTTTTACTTCTGCTCTTTTTTTTCTCAACACTTTTTTGTTGTTGTTTACAGCTCAGATCTGACCTATACATATCTATACAGCTCAAATCTGACCTATACATATCTATACAGCTCAGATCTGATCTATACAGAATATGCTGCTGAGTCTACTGATGCAAATCAGATCTCCAGACCAGGCCCGCTGTGAAGCTTTGGGTCCCACCAAACACCCACCTCTCCCCCACCACAGCACCCCCAGGAACTAACCCTAACCCTGGGGAGATCCCCTCCCCATGCACCCACCTCTCCATCACCACAAAGTCCGCTGGAGCTAACTCAAACCCCACGGGAGACAGACATGAGACACTCTAAATTCCCCTCTGCATCCCCAACCACCACAGCACTGCAGGTGCTAACCCTAACCCCCAGGAGTTAACCCCAAAGGCGTCAGCATGCTCCGAACTCGGCTAGGCGAACCAAACGGGACTGCTTGCATACTCTCTTAAAAGACCTTCGCTTGAAAAAACGAGAAAAAAAAGTGGCAATAGTACCGTTTGTCCATCTTGAGATGCCGTAGCCAGTATACGCTTCCTCAAAATTCAGAATTTATTTAAGATAACTCAAGAAATCTGACATTTTGGCAGAGGAGATCTTAGTCGCGCAATTTTACATCTAACTAAGATGTTTGGTGCAGTATTTCTCAAGTGAAACAATTTGCATGAAAACGAGTTGTCTCTTGTTGAATGACAACACTTCATTGAAGAATCCCTACTGTTGACCAATCACCGACGAAATGGCTGCCGACTTCGGCTTGCCTCAAGATTTTTTTGAACAGCCGAAAAAACCCTTGCACCAAAACAAACAAAAAGGTCACAAAAAGGTCATCATAATATATGCACGAACTGTTCCAAACTGTTTTGGATCGGAAGCTTGCGGACGCCATAACCCCAGGATCCCTCCTCCCCTAATCTTCCTTCCCTCCAGCCCCCTGTGCATTGAGGCGTGACCCGTCTGGGTCTTGGCACACACAATTACACAAAACTGTGGAGAAACAGAAACGTCTGGGCTGTCCTGGTCACACATACAGTCTGGTCACACACACACACACACACACACACACACCGTCCTGATCTCACACACACACACACACACACACACTCACAGTCCTGGTCACACACACACACCCCGTCCTGCCCCCCCCCCACACACACACACCGTCCTGGCCCCACACACACACACACACACACACACACACACACACACAGAGTCCTGATCACACAGTCCTACTGGCCCTCTAGTCCAGGACAACAATGCCACTCTGTTCTGTTCTCTGTCTGATAAGAAAGTCACACTGATGTAAAGCCCTAATCTCAACAACCAACCACTTAGCATTTCTAGATGTAGTGTTTTATATGGTACTTTCCTTTGGCAGAGACAACCCCACCAAACCACCACCTTTCAGCAGGCAGTGAAACGGAAGGAGGACAGTCTTTATTGTTCTTGTTTTAAAGATGGCCGGTATATAGGGGTTCCCAAACTGTGAACTGAGGGGTCGGCGGGGGGGGGGAAAGGCTAATAAGTCTGGCAGCACATCTGACTTACTACAAATTGAGAAATGATGTTGACTAAACTCAACAAAAATAAGAAACTGTATTATGAAGCCAAGCTCAATGATATAAAGAATGATGGAAAAAAAAACTTTGGAGTACTTAAAAAAAATTATGGGCAGAAAGACAAATTCAACTCCATGTTGCATCGAATCAGATGGCTTATTCATCACAAAACCATTTGACGTTGCCAATTATTTTAATGATTACTTCATTGGCAAAGTGGGCAAACTTAAGCAGGAAATGCCAACTACGAACAGTGAGCCATCGTATTCATGCATAAAAATAATAATAAATGGGGCCTCCCGAGTGGCTCAGCGGTCTAAGGCACTGCATCGCAGTGCTTGAGGCGTCACTACAGACTCGGGTTCGATCCAAGGCTGTGTCACAGCCAGCCGTGACCGGGAGACCCATGAGGCTGCACACAATTGGCCCAGGTTCGTCCGGATTAGGGGAGGGTTTGGCCAGCCGGGATGTCCTTGTCACATCACGCTCTAGCGACTCCTAGTGGCGGGCCGGGTGACTTCGGTCGCCAGCTGGACGGTGTTTCCTCCGACACATTGGTGCGGCTGGCTTCCGGGTTAAGCGAGCAGTGTGTCAAGAAGCAGTGCGGCTATTATATCGGAGGACGCATGTATCGGAGGACGCATGGCTCTCGATCATCGGCTCTCGATCATCGCCTCTCCCGAGTCCGTAGGGGAGTTGCATAGTGCAAGACTAACTACCAATTGGATATCACGAAATTGGGGAGAAAAAAGGGATACAAATACAACAATAAAAAAATAATACAAATAATGAAAGAAAAGCTGTAAGTTTGAATTTTGTAAAGTTAGTGTGGAATAGTGTCAATAATGACAAACCTCCTGGCATTGACAACTTAGATGGAAAGCTACTGAGGATGGTAGCTGACTCTATAGCCACTCCTATCTGTCATATCTTTATTCTGAGCCTAGAGGAAAGTCTTTGTCCTCAGGCCTGGAGGGAAGCCAAAGTAATTCCACTACCAAAGAATGGTAAAGCGGCCTTTACTGGTTCTAACAGCAGACCAATCAGTTTGCTGCCAGCTCTTAGTAAACTGTTGGAAAAAATTGTGTTTGACCAAATACAATGATATTTCTCTGTAAACAAATTGACAACAGACTTTCATCATGCTTATAGAGAAGGGCACTCAACATATACTGCACTGACACAAACGACTGAAAGAAATTGATAATAAGAAGATTGTGGGAGCTTCAGTGCAGCCTTTGATATTATTGACCATAACCTGTTGTTGAAAAAAACGTATATGTTATGGCTTTTCAACCTCTGCCATATTGTGGATTCAGAGCTATCTACTGTATCTAATAGAACTCAGAGGGTTTTCTGGAAGATTCTCTGATGTCAAACATGTAGGGTGTGGTGTACCGCAGGGCAGCTCTCTAGGCCCTCTACTCTTTTCAATGTTTACCAATGACATGCCACTGGCATTAAACAAAGCCTGTTTGTCCATGAATGCTGATGATTCAACCATATAACACTACCAGTCAAAAGTTTGGACACACCTACTCATTCAAGGGTTTTTCTTTATTTTTACTATTTTCTACATTGTAGAATTATAGTGAAGACATCAAAACTATGAAATAACACATATGGAATCATGTAGTACCCAAAACAGTGTTAAACAAATCAAAATATATTTTATATTTGAGATTCTTCAAAGTAGCCACCCTTTGCCTTTAGGACAGCTTTGCACACTCTTGGCATTCTCTCAACCAGCTTCACCTGGAATGCTTTTCCAACAGTCTTGAATGAGTTCCCACATATGCTGAGCACTTGTTGGCTGCTTTTCCTTCACTCTGCGGTACAACTCATCCCAAACCATCGCAATTGGGTTGAGGTCGGGGGATTGTGGAGGCCAGGTCATCTGATGCAGCACTCCATCACTCTCTTCTTGGTCAAATAGCCCTTACACAGCCTGGAGGTGTGTTGGGTCATTGTCCTGTTGAAAACAAATGATTTTCCACTAAGCCCAAACATGATGGGATGGCGTATCGCTGCAGAATGCTGTGGTAGCCATGCTGGTTAAGTGTGCCTTGAATTCTAAATGAATCACAGTGTCACAAGTAAAGCACCCCAATGCCATCACAAGTCCTCCTCCATGCTTCACGGTGGGAACTACACATGCAGAGATCATCCATTCACCTACACTGCGTCTCACAAAGACACAGCGGTTGGAACCAAAAATCTCAAATTTGGACTCCAGACTTCCACCGGTCTAATGTCCATCGCTCGTGTTTCTTGGCCCAAGCAAGTCTCTTCTTCTTATTGGTGTTCTTTAGTAGTGGTTTCTTTGCAGCAATTCGACCATGAATCCCTGATTCACACAGTCCCCTCTGAACAGTTGATGTTGAGATGTGTCTGTTACTTGAACTCTGTGAAGCACTTATTTGGGCAGCAATTTCTGAGGCTGGTAACTCTAATGAACTTATCCTATATGCAGCAGAGGTAACTCTGGGTTTTCCTTTCCTGTGGCGGTCCTCTTGAAAGCCAGTTTCATCATAGTGCTTGATGGTTTTTGCGACTGCACTTGAAGAAACTTTAAAAGTTCTTCACATTTTCCGGATTGACTGACCTTCATGTCTTAAGTAATGATGGACTGTCGTTTCTCTTTGATTATTTGAGCTGTTCTTGCCATAACTTAGTATTTTACCAAATAGGGCTATCTTCTGTATATATGTCGGAAGTTTAAATACGCCTTAGCCAATTACATTTAAAAACTCAGTTTTTCACAATTCCTGACATTTAATCCTAGTAAAAATTCCCTGTCTTAGGTCAGGTAGGATCACCATTTTATTTTAAGAATGTGAAATGTCAGAATAATAGTAGAGAGAATGATTTATTTCAGCTTTTATTTCTTTCATCACATTCCCAGTGGGTCAGAAGTTTACATACACTCAATTAGTATTTGGTAGCATTGCCTTTAAATTGTTTAGCTTGGGTCAAACATTTTGGGTAGCCTTCCACAAGCTTCCCACAATACGTTGGGAGAATTTTGGCCCATTCCTCCTGACAGAGCTGGTGTAACTGAGTCAGGTTTGTAGGCCTCCTTGCTCGCACACACTTTTTCAGTTCTGCCCACACATTTTCTATAGGATTGAGGTCAGGGCTTTGTGATGGCCACTCCAATACCTTGACTTTGTTGTCCTTAAGCCATTTTGCCACAACTTTGGAAGTATGCTTGGGATCATTGTCCATTTGGAAGACCCATTTGCGACCAAGCTTCAACTTCTGACTGATGTCTTGAGATGTTGCTTCAATATATCCACATAATTTTCCTTCCTCATGACGCCATCTATTTTGTGAAGTGCACAAGTCCTTCCTGCAGCAAAGCACCCCACAGCATGATGCTGCCAGCCCCGTGCTTCACGGTTGGGATGGTGTTCTTCGGCTTGCAAGCATACCCCTTTTTCCTCCAAACATAACGATGGTCATTATGGCCAAACAGTTCTATTTTTATTTCATCAGACCAGAGGACATTTCTCCAAAAAGTACGATCTTTGTCCCCATGTGCAGTTGCAAACCGTAGTCTGTCTTTTTTTATGGCGGTTTTGGAGCAGTGGCTTCTTCCTTGTTGAGCGGCCTTTCAGGTTATGTCGATATAGGACTTGTTTTTTCCTCCAGCATCTTCACAAGGTCCTTTGCTGTTGTTCTGGGATTGATTTGCACTTTTCGCAACAAAGTACGTTCATCTCTAGGAGACAGAACGCGTCTCCTTCCTGAACGGTATGATGGCTGCCTGGTCCCATGGTGTTTATACTTGCGTACTATTGTTTGTACAGATGAACGTGGTACCTTCAGGCATTTGGAAATTGCTCCCAAGGTTGAACCAGACTTGTGGAGTTCTACCATTTATTTTCCTGAGGTCTTGACTAATTTCTTTTGATTTTCCCAAGATGTCAAGCAAAGAGGCACTGAGTTTGAAGGTAGGCCTTGAAATACATCCACAAGTACACCTCCAATTGACTCAAATGATGTCAATTAGCCTATCAGAAGCTTCTAAAGCCATGACACCATTTTCTGGAATTTTCCAAGCTGTTTAAAGGCACAGTCAACTTAGTGTATGTAAACTTCTGACCCACTGGAATTGTGATGCAGTGAATTATAAGTGAAATAATCTGTGTCATGCACAAAGTAGATGTCCTAACCGACTTGCCAAAACTTGTTAACAAGAAATTTGTGGAGTGGTTGAAAAACGAGTTTTAATGACTCCAACCTAAGTTTATGTAAACTTCTGACTTCAACTGTGTGTGTATATATATGTGAATCACCCATAAGATAGAAAACAAAATGTAGAAATGATTTTTAGGGCATATCACTCACCCACACACCCCCTTTAGAGCCAAGACTACCAGATAAAACATTTTATTTTTACTCTTAACACTGAATATCAGAGTAGCTAAAAAGCACTCACCCAAATCCTCTCTTCTCAGCTAGTCCTGGTCCTGTGCAGCTCTGAGAGTTGAAACCAGCCCTACTACCCTGACCGAGTGTCCTGCTAAGGTCTAGGATGACGGTTGCTAGGCTACATTTCCATAACTATGACAGGCAACAGATGACCCATTCTCACCCTACCCCAGGCTTCCTTCAGCACAAAAGACACAGAAGCAAGCAGCCTGGGTTTAAATAGATTGAGATTCAACAAACCTACAGTCCTTCAGCCCCCTCCTTTCCAGGACACACACTAGGGATTCTCCTGGACTGCATCCAAAATGGCACCCGATTCACTTTAGTGCACTACTTTTGACAAGGGCCCTGCAGGTAGCGCTAAAAGTGGTGCAGTACATCCTGAATAGGGTGCCATTTATAGCCTTGTTAAAGCCTCGTTAAAGCCTCGTTATAGTTCATTTATTGTGTTACTTTATTTTATTTTTTACTTTAGATTATTTTGTAAATATTTTCTTAACCATTTCTTGAACTGCATTGCTTAAGAGCTTCATCCATAGTTTTCCTATCATCGATCACTAAACCAGAAATAGTCAATAGTTTTCATTTTTCCCTGTTTCCTCATTCCAGACATAAGCACAGTTGACACCATCGAGGTGCGGATGTTTACTTTCTACACAAGTTTTTTTTATTTCAGGTACGTCCTAAGAACAGATTGTGGTGGTAATATGAAAAGGGATACATGTTTTTGTGCCATTTAGGTCAAATTGAATTCTAAGCATCATTCCAGTTAAAATAAGCTCTGCGAACGTTCGATTCAATTCATTTGCTATGGGCTCTGCTATTGTTACAGCTTAGCCAACGTTCTATTGCCCTTTTTCAGCCTTGGGAGAATTTTGACTCGTTCTATTGTCCAGCCTACCACCACCACCACCACCACCACCACCACTCCTCCCACCATCACCACCACTCCCATCATCACCACCACCACCACTCCTCCCACCACCACTCCCCCCATCACCACCACCACCACCACTCCTCCTCCCTCACGCATCTCCCCCCATCACCACCACCACCACCACTCCTCCCATCACCACCACCACCCACCACCACCACACTCCCCCCATACACACCAACCACCACACCACTCCTCCCATCACCACCACCACCAGTCCCCCCATCACCAACCAACCCCATCACCACTCCCCCATCACACCACCATCCACCCATCACCCCACCACACCCCTCATCACCAACAACCACTCACCCACCACCACCACCAACTCCCCCACACCACCACCAACCACCCCACCAACACCACCACTCCACCCAGATCACAACCCACACACCTCCCCCACCACCACCCCACACCACCACTCATCGCCTACACACACCACACATCCCCCACCACCACCACCACCACCACCACCACCACCACCCCCCCACCACCACCACCCCCCCCCCACCACCACCACCCCCCACCACCAACCACCACGCCCCCACACCACCACCACCACCACCCCCCACCACCACCACCACCACCACCACACCACACCACTCCCCAACACACCCCCCACACCAAACACCACACCAACCACCACAACCATCAACACACCACCAACACACACCACCACACCACCAACAACCACGACCACCACACAACCAACACCACCACAACATCCACCACCACCCACACACCAAAAAAAACCAACACCACCACCCCCACCACACCCTCCAACACCACACCACACGATCCCATCACCAACACCAACACCAACCCCACTCCTCCCATCACCCACCACACCCTACACACTCACACCACCACCACCACCTCCCATCACACCCACCACCACCCCCCCACCACACCACATCTCATCACCACCAAACACACCACTCCTCACAACCACCCTCCCCCATCACCACCACTCCCCCCATCACCACCATCCCAACCACTCCCCCCCCAGCCACCACACACCACCCCCCTCACCACCACTCCCCATCACCCACCATCACCACCACTCCCCCCATCACCACCACCACTCCTCCCATCACCACCACCACTCCTCCCATCACCACCACCACCACCAGTTCTTTGTCATTACAACGTAGCAGGTGGCTGCTGAATGGCTGCCTTGCTTCTTTCTCCCAGTGAATAGAGAGCAATACAACAGGTTGCTGAATGGCTGCCTTGCTTCTTTCTCCCAGTGAATAGAGAGCAATACAACAGGTTGCTGAATGGCTGCCTTGCTTCTTTCTCCCAGTGAATAGAGAGCAATACAACAGGTTGCTGTTCCCTGTTGTTGTTACCAGAAACACAGTAGTATTACAGGTAAAAAAGACCCGGCGTAGCGTTACAACATCCTCGGCTGGTTGGCTAACCGGCTCAGCTAACCCCCCTCTCCAAAAGACCCGGCGTAGCGTTACAACATCCTCGGCTGGTTGGCTAACCGGCTCAGCTAACCCCCCTCTCCAAAAGACCCGGCGTAGCGTTACAACATCCTCGGCTGGTTGGCTAACCGGCTCAGCTAACCCCCCTCTCCAAAAGACCCGGCGTAGCGTTACAACATCCTCGGCTGGTTGGCTAACCGGCTCAGCTAACCCCCCTCTCCAAAAGACCCGGCGTAGCGTTACAACATCCTCGGCTGGTTGGCTAACCGGCTCAGCTAACCCCCCTCTCCAAAAGACCCGGCGTAGCGTTACAACATCCTTGGCTGGTTGGCTAACCGGCTCAGCTAACCCCCCTCTCCAAAAGACTCGGCGTAGCGTTACAACATCCTCGGCTGGTTGGCTAACCGGCTCAGCTAACCCCCCTCTCCAAAAGACCCGGCGTAGCGTTACAACATCCTCGGCTGGTTGGCTAACCGGCTCAGCTAACCCCCCTCTCCAAAAGACCCTGCGTAGCGTTACAACATCCTCGGCTGGTTGGCTAACCGGCTCAGCTAACCCCCCTCTCCAAAAGACCTGGCGTAGCGTTACAACATCCTCGGCTGGTTGGCTAACCGGCTCAGCTAACCCCCCTCTCCAAAAGACCCGGCGTAGCGTTACAACATCCTCGGCTGGTTGGCTAACCGGCTCAGCTAACCCCCCTCTCCAAAAGACCCGGCGTAGCGTTACAACATCCTCGGCTGGTTGGCTAACCAGCTCAGCTAACCCCCCTCTCCAAATGTAGTGGAGACCCGTGACATCACATGACCCGCAGGCAGGGGGCTTGGCTCACATCAACAGACTAGTCAGTCCGTCATCAACAGACTAGTCAGTCCGTCATCAACAGACTAGTCAGTCCCTCATCAACAGACTAGTCAGTCCGTCATCAACAGACTAGTCAGTCCGTCATCAACAGACTAGTCAGTCCGTCATCAACAGACTAGTCAGTCCGTCATCAACAGACTAGTCAGTCCATCATCAACAGACTAGTCAGTCCATCATCAACAGACTAGTCAGTCCATCATCAACAGACTAATAATAATAATAATAATATGCCATTTAGCAGACGCTTTTATCCAAAGCGACTTACAGTCATGCGTGCATACATTTTTTTTGTGTATGGGTGGTCCCGGGGATCGAACCCACTACCTTGGCGTTACAAGCGCCGTGCTCTACCAGCTGAGCTACAGAGGACCACAGACTAGTCAGTCCGTCATCAACAGACTAGTCAGTCCGTCATCAACAGACTAGTCAGTCCGTCATCAACAGACTAGTCAGTCCGTCATCAACAGACTAGTCAGTCCGTCATCAACAGACTAGTCAGTCCGTCATCAACAGACTAGTCAGTCCGTCATCAACAGACTAGTCAGTCCCTCATCAACAGACTAGTCAGTCCATCATCAACAGACTAATAATAATAATAATAATAATAATATGCCATTTAGCAGACGCTTTTATCCAAAGCGACTTATAGTCATGCGTGCATACATTTTTTTTGTGTATGGGTGGTCCCGGGGATCGAACCCACTACCTTGGCGTTACAAGCGCCGTGCTCTACCAGCTGAGCTACTGAGGACCACAGACTAGTCAGTCCGTCATCAACAGACTAGTCAGTCCATCATCAACAGACTAGTCAGTCCGTCATCAACAGACTAGTCAGTCCGTCATCAACAGACTAGTCAGTCCGTCATCAACAGACTAGTCAGTCCATCATCAACAGACTAGTCAGTCCCTCATCAACAGTCTAGTCAGTCCGTCATCAACAGACTAGTCAGTCCATCATCAACAGACTAGTCAGTCCGTCATCAACAGACTAGTCAGTCCGTCATCAACAGACTAGTCAGTCCGTCATCAACAGACTAGTCAGTCCGTCATCAACAGACTAGTCAGTCCATCATCACCAGACTAGTCAGTCCGTCATCAACAGACTAGTCAGTCCGTCATCAACAGACTAGTCAGTCCGTCATCAACAGACTAGTCAGTCCATCATCAACAGACTAGTCAGTCCGTCATCAACAGACTAGTCAGTCCGTCATCAACAGACTAGTCAGTCCATCATCAACAGACTAGTCAGTACGTCATCAACAGACTAGTCAGTCCGTCATCAACAGACTAGTCAGTCCATCATCAACAGACTAATAATAATAATAATAATAATATGCCATTTAGCAGACGCTTTTATCCAAAGCGACTTATAGTCATGCGTGCATACATTTTTTTTGTGTATGGGTGGTCCCGGGGATCGAACCCACTACCTTGGCGTTACAAGCGCCGTGCTCTACCAGCTGAGCTACAGAGGACCACAGACTAGTCAGTCCGTCATCAACAGACTAGTCAGTCCATCATCAACAGACTAGTCAGTCCGTCATCAACAGACTAGTCAGTCCGTCATCAACAGACTAGTCAGTCCATCATCAACAGACTAGTCAGTCCATCATCAACAGACTAGTCAGTCCGTCATCAACAGACTAGTCAGTCCATCATCAACAGACTAGTCAGTCCATCATCAACAGACTAGTCAGTCCATCATCAACAGACTAGTCAGTCCATCATCAATGGCTGCATAGTAAAAGTGGACATTTTAATTGTTTATTTCACTTTTGTTTATTATCTATTCCATTTGCTTTGGCAATGTAAACATGTTTCCCATGCCAATAAAGCCCTTAAATTGAATTGAAAGGGGGGGGAGAGAGAGAGAGAGAGTGTGTGTAATTGAATTGAAATTGAATTGAATTGAGAGAGAGAGAGAAGAGAGAGAGCGGGGAGAGAGAAGAGAGAGAGACATGAAAACAACACTAGACACTATGGAACACAAAGCCTTCACTATCTCATCCTGGAATATACAAGGTCTGAGGTCATCTGCCTTTGGTCTAAAGAGCTGGAACCCAGACTTCCTCAAAGAAATTGGAAATACAGACATTGTCATCCTACAAGAAACAACAAATTCAATCCCTTTTAGCTTCCTGGACAAAACGTTTCACTGTAATAGTGAAGGTGTAAACTTGGCAGTAGAAAGCCTAAACAGTATATTTGACCATTTAACTTCTCTATCAAATCAATAAATGTCAAGCAGACAACCTAAGAAAATTAACAACAATGACAAATGGTTTGATGAAGAATGCAAAAACCTAAGAAAGAAATTGAGAAACCTATCCAACCAAAAACATAGAGACCCAGAAAATCAGAGCCTACGCCTTCACTATGGTGAATCACTAAAACAATACAGAAATACACTACGGAAAAAGAAGGAACAGCACGTCAGAAATCAGCTCAACATAACTGAAGAATCCATAGACTAAACACACTAAACGAACAACAACACGAAGAGTTATCTATCCAAAACGGCAATGTGTGGATAAACCACTTCTCCAAACTTTTTGGCTCTATAACAAAGAACAAACAGCAAAAACATATACATGATCAAATACAAAATCGACATACCAATTAGGATCTGGCTAAAAATACTTCAATCAGTTATAGAACCCATTGCCCTTTATGGTTGTGAGGTCTGGGGTCCGCTCACCAACCAGGAATTCTCTAAAAATGGGACAAACACCAAATTGAGACTCTGCATACAGAATTCTGCAAAAATATCCTCCGGTTACAACGTAAAACACCAAATAATGCATGCAGAGCAGAATTAGGCCGATACCCGCTAATTATCAAAATCCAGAAAAGAGCCGTTAAATTCTACAACCACCTAAAAGGAAGCGATTCCCAAACCTTCCATAACAAAGCCATCACCTACAGAGAGATGAACCTGGAGAAGAGTCCCCTAAGCAAGCTGGTCCTGGGGCTCTGTTCACAAACACAAACAGATCCCACAGAGCCCCAGGAAAGCAACACAATTAGACCCACCAAATCATGAGAAAACAAAAAGATAATTACTTGACACATTGGAAAGAATTAACAAAAAATTGAGCAAACTAGAATGCTATTTCGCTCTAAACAGAGAGTACACAGTGGCAGAATACCTGACCACTGTGACTGACCCAAAATTAAGGAAAGCTTTGACTATGTACAGACTCAGTGAGCATAGCCTTGCTATTGAGAAAGGCCGCCGTAGGCAGACATGGCTCTCAAGAGAAGACAGGCTATGTGCACACTGCCCACAAAATGAGGTGGAAACTGAGCTGCACTTCCTAACCTGCTGCCAAATATATGACCATATTAGAGACACATATTTCCCTCAGATTACACAGACCCACAAAGAATTCGAAAACAAATCCAATTTTGATAAACTCCCATATCTATTAGGTGAAATACCACAGTGTGCCATCACAGCAGCAATATTTGTGACCTGTTGCCACAAGAAAAGGGCAACCAGTGAAGAACAAACACCATTGTAAACACAACCCATATTTATGTTTATTTATTTTCTCCCTTTTTTACTTTAACTATTTGCACATCGTTACAACACTGTATGTAGACATAAGGACATGTATTTATTATTTTGGAACTTGTGTGAGTGTAATACTTACTGTTCACTTGTTATTGTTTATTTCACTTTTGCTTATCCATTTCACTTGCTTTGGCAATGTAAACATTTGTTTCCCATGCCAATAAAGCCCCTTAAATTGAAAAGAGAGAGAGCGAGGTGGTGTTTTCAGAATGTGGTGTGTGTCTCCAATTTGGGCCGTTCCGCTCCAAAATAGAACTGTGAAAGAAAGAAAGGGCTGAAGCATTGTTGTCATAGCACCGGCGATGTCCTCAGGCTGCTGCCTTGTCAGAGATGATGGCTGAAAACAACCCTTTCAACCTAGCCATCTCTCTCTCTCTCTCTCTCTCTCTCTCTCTCATCAAATCAAATCAATGATGAAGAAGATACAGTTGAAGTCGGAAGTTTAAATACGCCTTAGCCAAATACATTTAAACTCAGTTTTTCCACAATTCCTGACATTTAATCCTAGTAAAAATTCCCTGTCTTAGGTCAGTTAGGATCACCACTTTATTTTAAGAATGTGAAATGTCAGAATAATAGTAGAGAGAATGATTTCAGCATTTACAGTGGGGGAAGAAAGTATTTAGTCAGCCACCAATTGTGCAAGTTCTCCCACTTAAAAAGATGAGAGAGGCCTGTAATGTTCATCATAGGTACATGTCAACTATGACAGACAAATTGAGAAGAAAAAAAAACAGAAAATCACATTGTAGGATTTTTAATGAATTTATTTGCAAATTATGGTGGAAAATAAGTATTTGGTCACCTACAAACAAGCAAGATTTCTGGCTCTCACAGACCTGTAACTTCTTCTTTAAGAGGCTCCTCTGTCCTCCACTCGTTACCTGTATTAATGACACCTGTTTGAACTTGTTATCAGTATAAAAAACACCTGTCCACAACCTCAAACAGTCACACTCCAAACTCCACTATGGCCAAGACCAAAGAGCTGTCAAAGGACACCAGAAACAAAATTGTAGACCTGCACCAGGCTGGGAAGACTGAATCTGCAATAGGTAAGCAGCTTGGTTTGAAGAAATCAACTGTGGGAGCAATTATTAGGAAATGGAAGACATACAAGACCACTGATAATCTCCCTCGATCTGGGGCTCCACGCAAGAACTCACCCCGTGGGGTCAAAATGATCACAAGAACAGTGAGCAAAAATCCCAGAACCACACGGGGGGACCTAGTGAATGACCTGCAGAGAGCTGGGACCAAAGTAACAAAGCCTACCATCAGTAACACACTACGCCGCCAGGGACTCAAATCCTGCAGTGCAAGACGTGTCCCCCTGCTTAAGCCAGTACATGTCTAGGCCCGTCTGAAGTTTGCTAGAGTGCATTTGGATGATCCAGAAGAGGATTGGGAGAATGTCATATGGTCAGATGAAACCAAAATATAACTTTTTGGTAAAAACTCAACTCGTCGTGTTTGGAGGACAAAGAATGCTGAGTTGCATCCAAAGAACACCATACCTACTGTGAAGCATGGGGGTGGAAACATCATGCTTTGGGGCTGTTTTTCTGCAAAGGGACCAGGACGACTGATCCGTGTAAAGGAAAGAATGAATGGGGCCATGTATCGTGAGATTTTGAGTGAAAACCTCCTTCCATCAGCAAGGGCATTGAAGATGAAACGTGGCTGGGTCTTTCAGCATGACAATGATCCCAAACACACCGCCCGGGCAACGAAGGAGTGGCTTCGTAAGAAGCATTTCAAGGTCCTGGAGTGGCCTAGCCAGTCTCCAGATCTCAACCCCATAGAAAATCTTTGGAGGGAGTTGAAAGTCCGTGTTGCCCAGCGACAGCCCCAAAACATCACTGCTCTAGAGGAGATCTGCATGGAGGAATGGGCCAAAATACCAGCAACAGTGTGTGAAAACCTTGTGAAGACTTACAGAAAACGTTTGACCTGTGTCATTGCCAACAAAGGGCATATAACAAAGTATTGAGAAACTTTTGTTATTGACCAAATACTTATTTTCCACCATACTTTGCAAATAAATTCATTAAAAATCCTACAATGTGATTTTCTGGATTTTTTTCTCTCATTTTGTCTGTCATAGTTGACGTGTACCTATGATGAAAATTACAGGCCTCTCTCATCTTTTTAAGTGGGAGAACTTGCACAATTGGTGGCTGACTAAATACTTTTTTTCCCCACTGTATTTATTTCATCACATTCCCAGTGAGTCAGAAGTTTACATAAACTCAATTAGTATTTGGTAGCATTGCATTTAAAATGTTTAACTTGGGTCAAACGTTTCGGGTAGCCTTCCACAAGTTTCCCACAATAAGTTGGGTGAATTTTGGCCCATTCCTCCTGACAGAGCTGGTGTAACTGAGTCAGGTTTGTAGGCCTCCTTGCTCGCACACACTTTTTCAGTTCTGCCCACAATTTTTCTATAGGATTGAGGTCAGGGCTCTGTGATGGCCACTCCAATACCTTGACTTTGTTGTCCTTAAGCCATTTTGCCACAACTTTGTAAGTATGCTTGGGGTCATTGTCCATTTGGAAAACCCATTTCCGACCAAGCTTTAACTTCCTGACTGATGTCTTGAGATGTTGCTTCAATATATCCACATAATTTTCCTTCCTCATGATGCCATCTATTTTGTGAAGTGCACCAGTCCCTCCTGCAGCAAAGCACCCCCACAGCATGATCATGCCACCCCCGTGCTTCACGGTTGGGATGGTGTTCTTCGGCTTGCAAGCAACCCCCTTTTTCCTCCAAACATAGCGATGGTCATTATGGCCAAACAGTTCTATTTTTGTTTCATCAGATCAGAGGACATTTCTCCAAAAAGTACGATCTTTGTCCCCATGTGCAGTTGCAAACCATAGTCTGGCATTTTTATGGCGGTTTTGGAGCAGTGGCTTCTTCCTTGCTGAGCGGCCTTTCAGGCTATGTCGATATAGGACTCGTTTTACTGTGGATATAGATACTTTTGTACCTGTTTCCTCCAGCATCTTCACAAGGTCCTTTGCTGTTGTTCTGGGATTGATTTGCACTTTTCGCACCAAAGTACGTTCATCTCTAGGAGACAGAGCGCGTCTCCTTCCTGAGCGGTATGACGGCTGCGTGGTCCCATGGTGTTTATACTTGCGTACTATTGTTTGTACAGATGAACGTGGTACCTTCAGGCGTTTGGAAATTTCTCCCAAGGATGAACCAGACTTGTGGAGGTCTACAATTTTTTTTCTGAGGTCTTGGCTGATTTCTTTTGATTTTCCCATGATGTCAAGCAAAGAGGCACTGAGTTTGAAGGTAGGCCTTGAAATACATCCACAGGTACACCTCCAATTGACTCAAATGATGTCAATTAGCCTATCGGAAGCTTCTAAAGCCATGACATCATTTTCTGGAATTTTCCAAGCTGTTTAAAGGCACAGTCAACTTAGTGTATGTAAACTTCTGTCCCACTGGAATTGTGATACAGTGAATTCTAAGTGAAATAATCTATGTGATACAGTGAATTCTAAGTGAAATAATCTATCTGTAAACAGTTGGAAAAATGACTTGTGTCGTGCACAAAGCAGATGTCCTAACCGACTTGCCAAAACTATAGTTTGTTAACAAGACATTTGTGGAGTGGTTGAAAAACTAGTTTTAATGACTCCATCCTAAGTGTACGTAAACTTCCGACTTCAACTGTAGAGAGTAGGAAAAATAATAATAAAAATTAGTATTGACATTAAAGTAAGACTTTAAGTAAGACATTAAAGTAAGACATTAATGAGGACAATAATGAAATAGTGAGAAAGACACACACACAGGGAGAGAGATATAGTCCTGCCTCTATCCACTGTCATCACCACTTCTAACGTTAAAGCAACACAAGCCTCACATCAAACTCTCTAAATCTCTGTAAGAACATGGAAGTCCCAGTGTGTGTGTTTGTTTGTAACATAGTAAAATGGGGGTCACTTTCCCCTGGCAAGCATCCGAGCGGATCATCTCAACACGAACATACTGAGAGTAAAGTACATTTTCTCAAATAAAGAGAAAAAACATTCTGTCTGTCTACAACTGAGTATTGATTCACACAGCAGTGAACAATGACATTGTCTGTGCCCCAAATGGCACCCCCCCCCCCCCCCCCCCCTCCAAAAAAAAAATATATATATATATATGTATTGTCACATACATAGGTGCAGTGAAATGTGTTGTTTTACAGGGTCAGCCATAGTAGTATAGAGCCCCTGGAGAAAATTATGGGTTAAGTGCCTTGCTCAAGGGTACAGACAGAATTTTCACCTTGTCGCCTCGGGTATTCAAACCAGCCGCCCTTTTGAATTACTGGCCCAACAGCTCTAAACCACTAGGCTACCTGCTGCCCTTGGTTTAGAGACCAGCAGGTTTAACTGGGCCCACGCCTCTAACCACTAGGCTACCTGCTGCCCGTGGTTTTAGAGACCAGGCAGGTTACTGGCCACAACGACTCTAACCACTAGGCTACCTGCTGCCCTGGTTTAGAGACCAAGCAGGTACTGGCCCACGCCTCTAACCCACTAGGCTACCTGCTGCCCCCTGGTTTAGAAGACCAGCAGGTTACTGGCCCAACGCTTAAAACCGACTAGGCTACCCGTCTGGCCCTGGTTATTAGAGACCAGCAGAGGTTACTGCCCAACGCGCTAACCACTAGGCTACCTGCTGCCCGGGTTGGAGAGAACCAGCAGGTTACTGGCGCCCAACGCCACTAACCACTAGGCGTACCTGCTGCCCTGGTTTAGAGAGACCAGCAGGTTCATGGCCCAACGCTCTAACCACTAGGCTACCTGCTGCCCTGGTTTAGAGACCAGCAGGTTACTGGCCCAACAGCTCTAACCACTAGGCTAACCTGCTGCCCTGGTTAGAGACCAGCAGGTTACTGGCCCAACGCTCTAACCACTAGGCTAACCTGCTGCCCTGGTTTAGAGACCAGCAGGTTACTGCCCAACGCTCTAAACCACTAGGCTACCTGCTGCCCTAGTGTAGAGACCAGCAGTTACGGGCCCAACGCTCTAACCACTAGGGCTACCTGCTGCCCTGGTTTAGAGACCAGCAGGTTACTGGCCCAACGCTCTAACCACTAGGCTACCTGCTGCCCTGTTTAGAGACCAGCAGGTTACTGGCCCCAACGCTCTAACCACTAGGCTACCTGCTGCCCTGGTTTAGGAGACACACAGGGTTTCTGGCCCAACTCTCTAACCACTAGCTACCTGCTGCCCTGGTGTAGAGACCCAGCAGGTTTAACTGGCCCAACGCTCTAACCACTAGGCTACCTGCTGCCCTGGTGTAGAGACCAGCAATTATGGCCCAACGCCTAACCGCTAGGCTCCTCTGCCTGGTTAGAGAACCAGCAGGGTCCTGGCCCAACGCTTACCCGCTAGGCACATGCCTTGCCATGGTTTAGAAGAACAGAAGGTTACTGGCCCAACGCTCTAACCACTAGCTACCTGATCCCGGTTTAGGACCAGCAGGTTACTGGCCCAACGCTCTAACCACTAGGGCTACTTGCTGCCCTGTTTAGAGGACCAGCAGGTTACTGGCCCAACCGCTTCTAACCACTAGGCTACCTGCTGCCTGGTTTAGAACCAGCAGGTTTACGGCCACGCTCTAAACCACTAGGCTTACATGCTGCCCTGGTTTAGGACCAGCATGTTACTGGCCCAACGCTCTAACCACTAGGCTACCGGCTGCCAGGTGTAGAGACCAGCAGGTTACTGCCAACGCTCTTTAAACCACTGGCTACCTGCTTGCCCGGTGTAGAGCCAGCAGGTTACTGGCCAACGCTTAACCACTCGGCTACCTGCTGCCCTGGGTTAGAGACCAGCAGGTTACTGGCCCACCCAACGTCTAACCACTAGGATACCTGCTCCCTGGTGTAGAGACCAGCAGGTTACTGGCCCAACGCCGAACCACTAGCTACATGCTGCCCTGGTGTAGAGACCAGCAGGTTACTGGCCCAACGCTCTTAACCACGAGGCTACATGCGCCCTGGTAGAGACCAGGCAGGTACTGGCCCAACGCTCTAACCACTAGGCTACTGTGCCCTGGATGTAGAGACCAGGCCAGGTTACTGGCCCAACGCTCTAACCACTAGGCTACCTGCTGCCCTGGTGTAAGACCAGAAAGGTTACTGGCCCCAACGCTCTAACCACTAGGCTACTGCCTACCCTGGGTTTAGAGACCAGCAGGTTACTGGCCCAACGCTCTAACCATAGGTACTGTGCCCTGGTTTAGAGGACCAGCAGGATTAGTTACTGGCCCAACGCTCTAACCACTAGGCTACTGAGGCCCTGGTTAAGAACCAGCAGGTTACTGGACCCAACCTCTAACCGCTAGGCTACCTGCGCCCATGTGTAGATGTAGAGACCAGAAGGTTACTGGCCCAAGCTCTAACGCTAGGCCTACCTTTGCCCTGTTTTTAGAGACCAGCAGGTTATGGCCCCCAACGCTCTAACCGCTAGGCTACCTGATTTTGCCCTGTTTAGAGACAAGCAGTTACTGGCCCAACGCTCTAACCGGTGGCTACTGCTGCCCTGGTTTAGAGACCAGCAGGTTAAATGGCCAACGCTATAACCATAGGGCTACCTGCTGCCCTGTTTAGAGGCCTGAGAAGGTTACTGGCCCAACGCTCTAACCACTGAGCTACCTGCTCCCTGTTAGAGACCAGAAGGTACTGGCCCAACAATGCTATAACCACTAGGCTACTAGCTGCACTGGTTTTAGAGACCAGCAGGTTACTGGCCCAACCCTCTAACCACTAGGTACCTGCTGCCCTGGTGTAGAGACCGCAGGTTACTGGCCCAACGCTTAACCACAGGCTACCTGCTGCCCTGGTTTAGAGACCAGCAGGTTACTTGGCCCAACGCTCTAACCACTAGGCTACCTGCTGCCCCTGGTTTAGAGACCAGCAGGTTCTACTGGCCCACAACGCTCTAACCACTAGGCTACCTGCTGCCCTGGTTAGAGACCAGCAGGTTACTGGCCCAACGCTCTAACCACTAGGCTACCTGCTGCCCTGGTTTAGAGACCAGCAGGTTACTGGCCCCAACGCTCTAACCACTAGGCTACTGCTGCCTGGTTTAGAGAACCAGCAGGTTACTGGCCCAACGCTTAACCACGAGGCTACCTGCTGCCCCTGGTTTAGAGACCAGCAGGTTACTGGCCCAACGCTCTAACCACTAGAGCCTACCTGCTGCCCCTGGTTTAGAGGGACCAGCAGGTTACTGGCCCAACGCTCCTAACCACTATGGCTACCTGCTGCCCAGGGTTGTAGAGGACCAGCAGGTTACTGAGCCCAACGCTCTAACCCAATAGGCTACCTGCTGCCCTGGTTTAATAGAGGACCAGCAGGTTACTGGCCCAACGCTCTAACCACTAGGCTACCTGCTGCCCGGTTTCGAGACCAGCAGGTTACTGGCCAACGCTCTAACACTAGGCGACCTGCTGCCCTGGTTTAGAAGACCAGCGGTTACTGGCCCAAAGCTTCTAACCAATAGCGGCTACCTGCTGCCCTGGTGTAGGAGAACAAGCAGGTTACGAGCCCAACGCTCTAACCACTAGGCTTACGCCTGCCCCTAGTGTAGAGACCAGCAGGTTACTGGCCCAACGCTCTAACCATAGGCTAACCTGCGCCCTGGTTTAGAGAACAGCAGGTTACTGGCCCAACGCTCTACCACTGGCTACCTGCTTGCCTGGTTTAGAGACCAGCAGGTTACTGGCCCAACGCTCTAACCACTAGGCTACCTGCTCTGCCTGGGTTAGCGACCAGCAGGTTTACTGGCCCACCTCTTAACCAACTAGCTACCTAGCTGCCTTTGGTTTAGAGACCAGCAGGTACGGCCCCAACGCTGAACCCTAGGCTACCTGCTGCCCTGGGGTTGTAGAGCGGAACAGCAGGTTACTGGCCAACGTCTAACCACTAGGATACCTGCTGCCCTGGTGAGAGACCAGCAGGTGACTGGCCAACGCTCTAACCAATAGGCTACCTGCTTGCCCTGGTGTAGAAGACCAGCGGTACTGCCCAACGCTTAACCACTAGGCTACCTGTGCCCTGTGTAGAGAGACCAGCAGGTACTGGCCCACGCTCTAACCTAGGGATACCTGCCTGCCCTGGTTTAGGGAGGACCAGCAGGTTAGGGCCAAACGCTCTAACCATCGGTTACTATTTGCCCTGGTTTAGAGGACCAAAAAGCAGGTTACTGGCCCAACGATTCTACCAATAGGCTACATGCTTGCCTGGTTGAGACCAGCAGGTTTACTGGCCAACGCTCTAACACTGGATTACCTGCTGCCCGGTTTAGAGACCAGCAGGTTACTGGCCAACGCTCTACCAAAGGCTTACCTGCTGCCCTGGTTTAGAGAGACCAGCAGGTTACTGGCCCAACGCTCTAACCACTAGGTACTGCTGCCCTGGTTTAGAGACCAGCAGGTTACTGGCCCCAACGCTCTAACCACTAGGCTACCTGCTGCCCTGGTTTAGAGACCAGCAGGTTTACTGGCCCAACGCTCTAACATAGGCTATCCTGCTCCCTGGTTTAGAGACCAGCAGGTTACTGGTCCCAACGCTCTATACCACTAGGCTACCTTGCTTGCCCTGGTTTAGAGACCAGCAGGTTACTGGCCCAACGTCTAACCACTAGGACTACCTGCTGCCCTGGTTTAGAGACCAGCAGGTTACTGGCCCCAACGCTCTAACCACTAGGCTACCTGCTGCCTGGTTTAGAGACCAGCAGGTTACTGGCCCAACGCTCTAACCGCTAGGCTACCTGCTGCCCTGGTTTAGAGACCAGCAGGTTACTGGCCCAACGCTCTAACCGACTAGGCTACCTGCTGCCCTGGTTTAGAGACCAGCAGGTTTACTGGCCCAAGCTCTCTAACGCTAGGCTACCTGCTGCCCTGGTTGAGAGACCAGAAGGTTACTGGCCCAACGCTCTCACCGCTAGGCTACCTGATGCCCTGGTGTAGAGACCAGCAGGTTACTGGCCCAACGCTCTAACCGCTAGGCTCCTGCTTGCCCTGGTTTAGCGAACAGGCAGTTAATGGGCCCAACGCTCTAACGCTAGGCTACTGGCTGCCTGGTTTAGAGACCAGAGGTTACTGGCCCACGCTTAACCGCTAGGCTACCTGTGCCCTGGTTTAGAGACCAGCAGGTACTGCCAACCTCTAACCACTAGGCTACTGCTGCATGTGGTTTAGAGGACCAGCAGGTAATGGCCCAACGCTCTAAAACCACTAGGATACCGCTGCCCTGGTTGTAGAGACCAGCCAGGTTACTGGCCCAACGCTATAACCACTAGCTACCTGCTGCCCTGGTTAGGACCAGAAGGTTACTGCCCAACGATCTTAACCACTAGGTCTACCTGCTGCCGGGTTTAGAGACCAGCAGGTTACTGGCCCAACGCTCTAAACCATAGGTACATGCTGCCCTGGTTAAGAGACCAGCAGGTTACGGGACCCCAACGCCTCTAACCACTAGGCACATGCTGCCCGTGGTGTAGAGACCAGCAGGTTACGACCAACGATCTACCAGGGCTACCTGCTGCCCTGGTTTAGGACAGCAGGTACTGGCCCAAACGCTCGAACCACTAGGCTACCATGAGACCATGGTTTAGAGACCAGCAGGTTACTGCCCAACGCTCTAACCACTAGGCTACCTGCTGCCTGGTTAGAGACCAGCAGGTTACTGGCCAACGCTCAACCACTCGGCTACCTGCTGCCATGGTTTTAGAGACCAGCAGGTACTGGCCCAACGCTTAACCACTAGGCTACTGCTGCCCTGGTGTAGAGACAGCAGGTTACGGCCCAAACGCTCTAACACTAGGCTACCTGCTGCCATGGGTTTAGAGACCAGCAGGTTATGGCCAACGCTCTAACCACTAGGCCTACTGCTGCCATGGTTTAGGACAGCAGGTTACTGGCCAACGCTCTAACCACTAGGCTACTGCTGCCCTGGTTTAGGACCAGCAGGGTTACTGGCCCACGCTCTAAACCACTAGGTCTGCTGCCTGGTTTTAGAGACCAGCAGGTTACTGGCCCAACGCTCTAACCACTAGGCTCCTGTACCTGGTTTAGAGACAGCAGGTTACTGGCCCAACGCTCTACCACTTTTTAGGCTACCTGCCTGCCCTGGTTAGAGAACAGCAGGTTACTGGCCCAACGATCTAACACTAGGCTACCTGCTGCCTGGTGTTAGAGACCAGCAGGTTACGGCAACCTAACCACTAGGCTACCTGCTGCCATGGTTTAGAGACCACAGGTACTGGCCAACAGGCTCTAACCACAGGCTACCTGCGCCCTGGTTTAAGACCAGCAGGTAACTGGCCCAACGCTCAACCACTAGGCACTGCCTGCCTGGTTTAGCAGACCAGTCAGGTTACTGGCCCCAACGCTCTAACCGCTAGGCTACCTGCTGCCCTGGTTGTAGAGCCAGCATGGTTACTGGCCCAACGCCTTCTAACCGCTAGCGTACCTGCTGCCCCTGGTGTAGAGACCAGCAGGTTACTGGCCCAAACGTCTAACTAGCTGGCTACCTGCTGCCCTGGTGTAGAGACCAGAGGTTACTGGCCCAAACGCTCTAACGCTAGGCTACCTGCTGCCCTGGTTAGAGACCAGCAGGTTACTGGCCCAACGTCTAACCAGCTAGGCTACCTGCTGCCCTGGTTTAGAGACCAGCAGGTTACTGGCCCAACGCTCTAACCACTAGGCCTACCTGCTGCCCTGGTTTAGAGACCAGCAGGTTACGGGCCAACGCTCTAACCACTAGGCTACCTGCTGCCCTGGTTAGAGACCAGCAGGTTACTGGCCCAACGCTCTAACCACTAGGCTACCGCTGCCCCTGGTGTAGAGACCAGCAGGTTACTGGCCCAACGCTCTAACCACTAGGCTACCTGCTGCCCTGGTTTAGAGACCAGCAGGTTACTGGCCCAACGCTCTAACCACTAGGCTACCTGCTGCCCTGGTTTAGAGACCAGCAGGTTACTGGCCCAACGCTCTAACCACTAGGCTACCTGCTGCCCTGGTTTAGAGACCAGCAGGTTACTGGCCACGCTCAACACATAGGCTAAGGCTTGCCCTGGTTAGGGAGACCCAGGCAGGTTATGGCCCAACGCTCAAACCACTAGGCTAACCTGCTGCCCTAGTGGTAGAGACCAGCAGGTTGCAACGCTCTAAACACTAGGCTAACTGCTGCCCTGCGTTTAGAGCCAGCAGGTACTGGCCAAACGCTCTAAACCACTAGCTACTGCTTGCCCTGGTTTAGAGAACAGCAGGTTACGGGCCCAACGCTCTAACCACTAATAGGCTACCTGACTGCAATGGTTTAGAGACCAGAGGCTACTGGCCCAACGCTCTACCACTAGGCTACCTGCTCCCCTGGTTGTAGAGAGACAAGAAGTTACTGGCCCCCAAGCCAACCACTAGGCTACCTGCTGCCCTGGTGTAGGCCAGCAGGTTACGGCCAACCTCTAAACGCGAGGCTACCTGCTTGCCCTGGTTTAGAGGAACGCAGGTTACTGGCCCAACGCTCTCTAACCACTAGGCATGTGCCCTGGTTTAGAGACCAGCAGGTTAATGGGCCAACGCTTAAACCACTAGGCTACCTGCTTGCTGGTGTTAGAGACAGCAGGTTTTACTGGCCAAGCTCTAACACTAGGCTACTGCTATGGCCCTGGTTTAGAGACCAGCAGGTTACTGGCCAAGCTCTAACCACTAGGTACTGCTGCCCGGTTTAGAGACCACGCAGGTTACTGGCCAACGCTCTAACCACTAGGTTACTGCTGCCCTGGTTTAGAGACCAGCGGTTACTGGCCCAACGCTGAACCACTGGCTACTGCTGCCCTGGTTAGAGACCAGCAGGTTTACTGGCCCAACGCTCTAACCACTAGGCTACCTGTGCCCTGGTTAGAGACCAAGCAGGTTACTGGCCCAACGTCTCTCTTAACACTAGGCTACCTGCTGCCCTGGGTTAGAGAGACCAGCAGGTACTGGCCCAACGCTTCTAACCACTAGGCTACCTGTGCCCTGGTTTATTTTTTAGAGGGACCAGAAGGTTACTGGCCCAACGCTCTAACCACTAGGCTATCCCTGCTGCCCTGGTTTAGAGGACAAGCAGGTTACGGCCCAACGCTCTAAAACCATGGCTACCTGCTGCCCTGGTTTTAGAGACCAGCAGGTTACTGCCCACGCTCTAACCTCACTAGGCTACCTGCTGCCCTGGTTTTAGAGACCAGCAGGGTACTGGCCCAACGGCTCTAACCAACTAGGCTACCTTTGCTGACAACCACTCGGTTTACCGAGACCAGCAGGTTCTGGCCCCCAACGCTTCTAACCACTAGGGCCTACCTGATGCCCTGGGTTAGAGACCATAGGCAGGTTACTGGCCCAACGCTCTAACCAACTAGGCTACCTGCTGCCCTGGTGGTAGAGACCAGGCAGGGTTACTGGCCCAAGCTCTAACCACTGGGCTACTGCTTCCACCTGTTTAGAGACCAGCAGGTTTACTGGCCCAACGCTCTAACCATAGGCTACCTGCTGCCCCTGCGTTTAGGACCAGCAAGGTTACTGGCCCCAACGCTCTAACCACTAGGCTACCTGCTGCCCCTGGTTTAGAGGACCAGCAGGTTACTGGCCCAACGCTCTAACCACTAGGTACCTGTGCCCTGGTTTAGAGACCAGCAGGTTACTGGCCCAACGCTCTAACACTAGGCTACTGCTGCCCTGGTTAGAGACCAGCAGGTTACTGGCCCCAACGCTCTAACCACTAGGCTACCTGCTGCCCTGGTTTAGAGACCAGCAGGTACTGGACCAACGCTCTAACCACTAGGCTACCTGCTGCCCTGGTTAGAGACCAGCAGGTTACTGGCCCAACGCTCTTAACCAACTAGGCTACCTGCGCCCTGGGTTTAGAGACCAGCAGTTACTGGCCCCAACGCTCAACCACTAGGCTACCTGCTGCCCTGGTTTTAGAGACCAGCAGGTTACTGGCCCCAACGCTCTAACCACTAGGCTACCTGTGCCCTGGTTTAGAGACCAGCAGGTTACTGGCCCAACGCTCTAACCACTAGGCTACTGCTGCCCTGGTTAGAGACCAGCAGGTTACTGGCCCAACGCTCTAACCACTAGGCTACCTGCTGCCCTGGTTTAGAGACCAGCAGGTACTGGCCCAACGCTCTAACCACTAGGCTACCTGCTTGCCATGGTTTGGGAGACCAGCAGGTACTGGCCCACGCTCTACCACTAGGCACTGCTGCCCTGTTTAGGACCAGCAGGTTACGGCCCCCAGACGCTTCTAACCACTAGGCTTACCTGCTGCCTGGTTTAGGACCAGCAGGTTTACTGCGCCCAAACGCTCTAACCACCTAGGCTACCTGCTGCCCTTGTTTAGAGACAGCAGGTTACTGGCCCAACGCTCTAACCACTAGGCTACCTGATGCCTGGTTGTAGAGACCAGCGGTTACTGGCCAACGCTATAACCATAGGCTACCTGTGCCCTGGTGTAGGACCAGCAGGTTCTGGCCCAACGCTCTAACCAATAGGCTACTGCTTGCCTGGGTTAGGACAAGCAGGTTACTGGCCCAACGCTCTAACAAATAGGCACCTGCTGCCCTGTTTAGAGACCAGCAGGGTACTGCCAAGCTCTAACCACTAGGCTACCTGCGCTGGTTTAGAGACAGCAGGTGACTGGCCCAACGCTTCTAACCCACTAGGCTACTGCTGCCCTGGTGTAGAGACCAGCAGGTTACTGGCCCAACGCTCTAACCACTAGGCTACCTGCTGCCCTGGTTTAGAGACCAGCAGGTTACTGGCCCAACGCTCTAACCGCTAGGCTACCTGTGCCCTGGTTTAGAGACCAGCAGGTTACTGGCCCAACGCTCTAACCGCTAGGCTAACTGCTGCCCTGCGTTTAGAGACCAGCAGGTTACTGGCCCAACGCTCTAACCACTAGGCTACCTGCTACCCTGGTTTAGAGACCAGCAGGTTACTGGGCCCAACGCTCTAACCACTAGGCTACCTGCTGCCCTAGTGTAGAGACCAGCAGGTTACTGGCCCAACGCCTAACCACTAGGCTACCTGCTGCCCTGGTTTAGAGACCAGCAGGGTTACTGGCCCACGCTCTTAACCACTAGGCTACCTGCTGCCCTGGTGTAGAGACCAGCAGGTTACTGGGCCCAACGCTCTAACCACTAGGCTACCTGGCTGCCCTGGTTTAGAGACCAGCAGGTTACTGGCCCAACGCTCTAACCGCTAGGCTACCCATGCTGCCCTGGATTTTAGAGACCAGCAGGTTAACTGCCCCCCCCGCTCTAACCATAGGCTAAATGCTTGCCCTGGTTTAGAGGACCAGCAGGTTACTGGCCCAACGATTAACCACTAGGCTACCTGCTGCCCTGGTTTAGAGACCAAGCAGGTTTACTGGCCCAACGCTCTAACCAATAGGCTACCTGTACCTGGTTTAGAGACCGCAGGTTAGGCCCAACGCTCTACCGCTAGGCTACCTGTACCCTGGTTTAGAGACCGCAGTTACTGCCCAACGCTCTAACCACTAGTACCTGCTGCCCTGTGTGAGACCCGCAGGTACTGGCCCAACGCTCTTCTAAACACTAGGCTACCTGCTGCCCTGTGTACGAGACCAGCAGGTTACTGGGGCCCAAACGCTCGAACACTAGCTACTGTGCCCTGGTTTAGAGACAAGAAGGTTACTGGCCCAACACTCTAACCACTAGGCTACCTGCTGCCCTGGTTTAGAGACCAGCAGGTTACTGGCCCAACGCTCGAACCACTAGGCTACCTGCTGCCCTGGTTTAGAGACCAGCAGGTTACTGGCCCAAACACTCAACCACTAGGCTACCTGCTGCCTGGTTTAGAGACCAGCAGGTTACTGGCCCAACGCTCTAACCACTAGGCTACCTGCTGCCCTGGTTTAGAGACCAGCAGGTTACTGGCCCAACACTCTAACCACTAGGCTACCTGCTGCCTGGTTTAGAGACCAGCAGGTTACTGGCCCAACGCTCTAACCACTAGGCTACCTGCTGCCCTGGTTTAGAGACCAGCAGGTTACTGGCCCAACACTCTACGGTCAGAGAGAAACATGGGCCCACTCCCTCTACTGTCAGAGAGAAACATGGGCCCACTCCCTCCCTCTACGGTCAGAGAGAAACATGGGCCCACTCCCTCCCTCTACGGTCATAGAGAAACATGGGCCCACTCCCTCTACGGTCAGAGAGAAACATGGGCCCACTCCCTCCCTCTACTGTCAGAGAGAAACATGGGCCCACTCCATCCTCTCCTAGTTCCTCTGTGACAAGACATTACAACATTATGGTAGATAAACAAGGGGGGGCTATAGATCCTCTGTGACAAGACATACAACATTACAACATTATGGTAGATAAACAGGGGGGGGTATAGATCTCTGTGACAAGACATTACAACATTATGGTAGATAAACAAGGGGGGGCTATAGATCCTCTGTGACAAGACATTACAACATTACAACATTATGGTAGATAAACAAGGGGGGGCTATAGATCCTCTGTGACAAGACATTACAACATTACAACATTATGGTAGATAAACAGGGGGGGCTATAGATCCTCTGTGACAAGACATTACAACATTATGGTAGATAAACAGGGGGGGCTATAGATCCTCTGTGACAAGACATTACAACATTACAACATTATGGTAGAGACACAGGGGGGGCTATAGATCCTCTGTGACAAGACATTACAACATTACAACATTATGGTAGATAAACAGGGGGGGCTATAGATCCTCTGTGACAAGACATTACAACATTATGGTAGATAAACAGGGGGGGCTATAGATCCTCTGTGACAAGACATTACAACATTATGGTAGATAAACAGGGGGGGCTATAGATCCTCTGTGACAAGACATTACAAACATTATGGTTAGATAAACAGGGGGGGCTATAGATCCTCTGTGACAAGACATTACAACATTATGGTAGATAACCAGGGGGGGCTATTAGATCCTCTGTGACAAGACATTACAACATTATGGTAGATAAACAGGGGGGGCTATAGATCCTCTGTGACAAGACATTACAACATTATGGTAGATAAACAGGGGGGGCTATAGATCCTCTGTGACAAGACATTACAACATTATGGTAGAGACACAGGGGGGGCTATAGATCCTCGGTGACAAGACATTACAACATTATGGTAGAGACACAGGGGGGGCTATAGATCCTCTGTGACAAGACATTACAACCATTATGGTAGAGACACAGGGGGGGCTATAGATCCTCTGTGACAAGACATTACAACATTATGGTAGAGACACAGGGGGGGGCTATAGATCCTCTGTGACAAGACATTACAACATTATGGTGGATAAACAGGGGGGGGATATAGATCCTCTGTGACAAGACATTACAACATTGTGGTAGATAAACAGGGGGGCTATAGATCTCATCCTCTATCCATCCATGGGTCTGTGCTGCCAGGCTACTAGAGACCTCACTCTCTCTCTGTACACATAACCTGACTAAAGCTAATGTACCTTCTGTGACTAACGATTTAATCAACTCACTTCTTCTTCTCCTTCTGCTTGGTCCAGCGTAGAGAAGCAGCAACAGAGTAGAAGCCCCCCCCCCGTTCCTTTGATCTAAGGAATCTCTTGTTCTGCGACGGAGGGAGGGAGGGAGAGATTATAATTCTCACAAGACAACTTTGGCAATCAGCCTGAGTAGAATTAGCCTGTCTGTTTAGAACACGTCAACATGACTGTCTGGGGCTGGGTCCCAAATAGTACCCTATTCCCCTATGTAGCACGCCCAATGGGCCCTGGTTAAAAGTAGTCTATAGACTAGAGAACTATCCATGAGGATAATAGGCAAATATTGCTATGAAATATTGAATGAAAGGAAAAATAGGGTATCTTGTAGGAGCAGATACTTAAAAAGGGCTTCCTTAACTAACGTCAAAACTACAAATGGGGGCTGACTGATGTTAATTATTGAAATAACTGAGAATCCACTGCAGTGTGTGTGTGTGTGTGTGTGTGTGTGTGTGTGTTGGTAAGTTGGGAGTCGATTGATTGTGCGTAGATAGATTGATGCATTTAGCCTTGTCCATGATACTAAACCAGTGTTGATTTGGTATTGCAGTTTTTAGGCCTATTGAACGCATCGTTGCAGTGCCTACAATACCAACCGTCCCTCCATAGTGGAACGGCAGTCCCAGAACATCTGCCGTTGCAGTGCCTACAATACCAACCGTCCCTCCATAGTGGAACGGCAGTCCCAGAACATCTGCCGTTGCAGTGCCTACAATACCAACCGTCCCTCCATAGTGGAACGGCAGTCCCAAAACATCTGCCGTTGCAGTGCCTACAATACCAACCGTCCCTCCATAGTGGAACGGCAGTCCCAGAACATCTGCCGTTGCAGTGCCTACAATACCAACCGTCCCTCCATAGTGGAACGGCAGTCCCAGAACATCTGCCGTTGCAGTGCCTACAATACCAACCGTCCCTCCATAGTGGAACGGCAGTCCCAGAACATCTGCTACACAAAGCTTATCTTCAACATTTACATTGCAACTTATATCCAAGTGAGTGCTGGCCTTTTTTAAAAACCTTTTTTTCACATTTCAAATGTAAAAAGATCACATGCTATAATTTTTTGCTTTATACTGATTTTATAAAACAGTCAACAAAATAAATGCAGCCTTCCAGTGAATGGACTGTACAGGCTGGCTGGTGTACAGTGCAAACAGAGCCACAACAACATGTGCGTTCCAAAAGGCACCCTATCGCTTTTTTTAGTGCACTACTTTGGACCAGGGCCCATAGCAACGCTGCAGCTGGACAGAACAGAACAAAACACTCGGCAACAACACTAAACCATTTACCACGCTCCACTTTGCAAATGAAATGAACAAGCAGTTATGTGAACGTGGGATAAAATATGAATTGTTCACACAGAGTACTTTTTAAGGATCTAAAATATGCACATTTCAAGCAATCATCTGTGTTTGGGTACTATATGCTTTTACACAAGAAAATAACAAAACCTCAGTTTGTGTACCAGACAAGTCCATAGGTGTACTAAAAAGCCAACAAATGATCAGAAGACTTGCAGACAACGTTCTTCTCTGTGTGGTTCAATTGAAAGATCCTGAGCTGCCTCCAGTAGTTAATCTACATCTGATGGTAGCTGGAGAGGGGCTGTCTCAAACCCTATTCCCTACATAGTGCACTACTTTTGACCAGCGCCCTATGGGTCCTCGAGTACCCCCCCCCCCCCCCCCCCCCCAACATCACACATTTTTGTCGCAGCTACGAACAAAAAAAAAAAAGAACCACCTGATTCAACTTGTCAAGGGCTTGATGATTAGTCCGGGCCACAACAACAATATGTACTGTTGGGGGGTTCTGAAGGACCGGAGATGGGGAAACACTGCTGTTGAGAATAGTATGATACTCATGGTAAAGAGACCATTCCAATAGAGACATGTGAGCGAGAGAAATCTTTATTTCCCAAAATTATTAAGAAAAAAAAATCTAATATTTATTGGGTGAAAAGCCTAAAGGGTGCAGTTTTGGCAGCCAAATATGTCTCCTCCTGCCTCAACCTGAGGGACAGCCAGTGAAAAGTGCAATGTAATGTCAATAGTATTTCCCATGTAGTTTAGTTTTGTCTTTCATACCATGTAATGTGGCTTCTCAGTCAGGTTGAGACTGGTCGACTACTATTGCTTTAATGTATTGTTATTCTCATTAATATTGTTGTTGTAGTTGCTGTTAATGGTAATCCCATTTCCACTACTACTATTATTATTATTGCTGTTGGTCCCACCATTTTTGTTATATCTATACTTTGACAATGTAAGTAATTTAACTTGCCATGTCAATAAATTATATTGAATTGAATTGAATTGAATGAGAGAGAAAGAGAGACACACACAGAGACTAGAACATACACCTTTACTATGGATTATTCAATGTGATTGAAGAATCCATAGAATCAAGTAGCTTCTGGGAAAATTGGAACACACTAAACAAACAACATGAAGTGCTATCTATTCAAAAGTTTGGACACAACTACTCATTCAAGGGTTTTTATTTTTTTCTATTTTCTACATTGTGGAATAATAGTGAAGACATCAAAACTATTAAATAACACATATGGAATCATGTAGTAACCAAAAAAGTGTTAAACACATTTTATTTTAGATTATTCAAAGTAGCCACCCTTTGCCTTGATGACAGCTTTGCACACTTTGCATTCTCTCAACCAGCTTCACCTGGAATGCTTTTCCAACAGTCTTGAAGGAATTCCCACATATGCTGAGCACTTGTTGGCTGCTTTTCCTTCACTCTGCGGGGTCCAACTAATCCTAAACCATCTCAATTGGGTTGAGGTCGGGTGATTGTGGAGGCCAGGTCATCTGATGCAGCACTCCATCACTCTCCTTCTTGGTCAAATAGCCCTTACACAGCCTGGAGGTGTGTTTTGGGTCATTGTCCTGTTGAAAAACAAATGATAGTCCCACTAAGCGCAAACCAGATGGGATGGCGTATCGCTGTGGAATGCTGTGGTAGCCATGCTGGTTAAGTGTGCCTTGAATTCTAAATATATCACAGACAGTGTCACCAGCATAGCACCCCCACACCATCACACCTCCTCCTCCATGCTTCACGGGTGGGAACCACATGCGGAGATCATCCGTTCACCTACTCTGCGTCTCACAAAGACACGGCGGTTGGAACCAAAAATCTCAAATTTGGACTCATCAGACCAAAAGGACAGATTTCCACCGGTCTAATGACCATTGCTCATGTTTCGTGGCCCTAGCAAGTCTCTTCTTTTTATTGGTGTCCTTTAGTAGTGGTTTCTTTGCAGCAATTCGACCATGAAGGCCTGATTCACGCAGTCTCCTCTGAACAGTTGATGTTGAGATGTGTGTTACTTGAACTGAGGCTGGTAACTCTAATGAACTTATCCTCTGCAGCAGAGGTAACTCTGGGTCTTCCTTTCCTGTGGCGGTCCTCATGAGAGCCAGTTTCATCATTGCGCTTGATGGTTTTTGCGACTGCACTTGAAGAAACTTTCAAAGTTCTTTAATTTTTCCGGATTGACTGACCTTCATGTCTTAAAGTAATGATGGACTGTCGTTTCTCTTTGCTTATTTGAGCTGTTCTTGCCATAATATGGACTTGGTCTTTTACCAAATAGGGCTATCTTCTGTATACCAACCCTACCTTGTCACAACACAGCTGATTGGCTAAAATTCATTAAGAAGGAAATAAATTCCACAAATTAACTTATAACAAGGCACACCTGTTAATTGAAATGCATTCCAGGTGACTACCTCATGAAGCTGGTTGAGAGAATGCCAAGCGTGTGCAAAGCTGTCATCAAGGCAAAGGGTGGCTACTTTGAAGAATCTGTTTACACTTTTTTGGTTACTACATGATTCCATGTGTTATTTTATTGTTTTGATGTATTCACTATTATTCTACAATGTAGACAATAGTAAAAATAAAGAACACCCCTTGAATGAGTAGGAGTGTCCAAACGTTTGACTGGTACTGTACATGACCAAATACCAATCTTAGAATCAACTATTAAAAAGAGTCCCAGAACCCACTGGATTCTACAATTACATTGAATGAACTACAGGACAAAATACAAACCCTCCAACCCAAAAAGGCCTGTGGTGTTGATAGTATCCTAAATGAAATGATAAAAATATACAGACCACAAATTCAAGTCGGCTATACTCAAACTTTTCTATATTATCCTCAGCTCTGGCATCTTCCCAATATTTGGGACCAAGGTCTGATCAACCAAATCCACAAAAGTGGAGACAAATTTGACCCCAATAATTACCGCAGAACCTGTGTCAACAGTAACCTCGGGAAAATCCTCTGCAGTATCATCAACAGCAGACTCCAACATTTCCTCAGTGAAAACAATGTCCTGAGCAAATGTCAAATTGGCTTCTTACCAAATTACCGTACGACAGACCATATTATTCACCCCAACTGACAAACAAAAAAGTATTCTCATGCTTTGATTTCAAAAACACTTTTGACTCAATTTGTGACCCGTTTCAAGAAACTCTGCGTATGTCGCACTTCACTACTTCACAGGAGAGGCATTTGAACGTTAAAAAAAATAATAATCAAAATACTTTTTTTTGGCAGAAATGCCTTCTGGAACATGTGAACGTGCATGCGTCTTAATAACAAACTTGTAAATAATAATAAATAAAAAAAATAACGAGCCTAGTTGCTTAGTTACTGCTCTCAACGTTGCTGCCATGAAGTTAATAGCGCTATCGACAAAGCTCAGTGGGAAAACGTTGTGATGGACTACTTTCTGGAGGATGATCGTGCCATGCTGACTCTCTCTGACTCTGAAAACGAATCAGACAATAAGGAAATCCCTGATTTAGGTAAAAACATTTTCATTGAACCAGACTTTGTAGATTCTTCTGATGACAATGGTGGGAAAGAAACGGTGTCGTTGTCACAGAAGAAGTTGACCAAGTTTTGAAATCAGTGGAATGCTCGGTGGAAGCAGAGATGATTGCCAAATGCGGAGAGAGTCCAAAAAAAGAACACCTGTCTCCGGGTCACAGATGGAGAAGCGTTCATTTACATTTACATTTTAGTCATTTAGCAGACGCTCTTATCCAGAGCGACTTACAGTTAGTGAATACATTATTATTATTATTATTATATATATTTTTTAATTATACTGCCCCCCCGTGGGAATTTAACCCACAACCCTGGCGTTGCAAACGCCATGCTCTATCAACTGAGCTACATCCCTGCCGGCCATTCCCTCCCCTACCCTGGACGACGCTGGGCCAATTGTGCGCCGCCCATGAGTCTCCCGGTCGCGGCCGGCTGCGACAGAGCCTGGATTCGAACCAGGATCTCTAGTGGCACAGTTAGCACTGCGATGCAGTGCCTTAGACCACTGCGCCACTCAGGAGTCATCCATGTATACGGGTATGTTTTCAGATATTATACGTTTCTCGTTTTGTCAGAAAGTCGTTTTCATTGCAAGTTAAAGCGTACTAGCTAACGTTACGTGTATGATCTGCGTAAGAGCTCTAGAAAGAGGCCTGAGTTCCCGAGTTGGAATTCCAAGTTCACATCAATTTTTCCCAGTCGAAGTTCCCAGTTGTTTTGAACGCGCCATTAGATTTGGGATTATGGTTCATTATTTAGCTAGCTAGACTCCACTATGCAAGTAACCATTTCACTGTACCTTTTACACCTTCTGTATACTGTGCATGTGACAAATAAACTTAGATTTTATTTGATATAGTGTGTGTTTACCAGAGACGGTAATGTGGAGAACAACATGACCTGCACCAAAGTCAGATTAGGATATAGGCCAAGAACTAGATAAAGTTAATTTTCACCACTTTTAGTCTTGAAATCTTTGGTTGTTTACTACACATGTGAATCCTTAAAGAGACGGGTGGCGCTAAGGCTTAAGAGGGTGGGAACGATGCTGAATGGGTGTAGATAAAGAAGAGCTCTCCAGTAGGTGGACCAAAACATTCACAGGCCATTTTCTCAAAAGTGAGGTTACAAGTTCATCAACTTTCAAAGCAGAATGACTTTCCCATTGTTCCTCAACTGCAGTGTATGATATACAATTTTACATTTAACATCATTTAGCAGACGCTCTTATCCAGAGCGACTTACAGTTAGTGAATAAATAATAATAGCTCTGAGTCTCTACTTTTATCCAATGTAAAAAACACAATTTCAAATTTTGCTACATAGGACCGAATCCAGGTGGTGGGTCACATTTGGCATGAGGCCCTGCTGTATAAACTGATGGAAAGCGGTGTTTGGGGGGAAAACCTATGATATTATAAAATCAATGTACAGAATTTAAGAGTGCCCGTCAACACCAAACTTGCCAAATGTAAGACCATATAATAGACACAGCCAGTATTTCCCTCAGATTACACAAACCCACAAAGAATTCAAACACAAATCAAATTCTTACAAAACTCCTGTATCTGTTAGGCAAAATACCAGTGTCCAATCCCAACAGCAGAATTTGTGACCTGCTGCCACAAGAAAAGGTCAACCAGTGGGGTCAGAAACACCAATGTAAATATAACCTAAATACAGTGGGGGAAAAAAGTATTTAGTCAGCCACCAATTGTGCAAGTTCTCCCACTTAAAAATATGAGAGAGGCCTGTAATTTTCATCATAGGTACACATCAACTATGACAGACAAAATGAGAAAAACAAATCCAGAAAATCACATTGTAGGATTTTTAATGAATTTATTTGCAAATTAAGTATTTGGTCAATAACTAAAGTTTCTCAATACTTTGTTATATACCCTTTGTTGGCAATGACACAGGTCAAACGTTTTCTGTAAGTCTTCACAAGGTTTTCACACACTGTTGCTGGTATTTTGGCCCATTCCTCCATGCAGATCTCCTTTAGAGCAGTGATGTTTTGGGGCTGTCGCTGGGCAACACGGACTTTCAACTCCCTCCAAAGATTTTCTATGGGGTTGAGATCTGGAGACTGGCTAGGCCACTCCAGGACATTGAAATGCTTCTTACGAAGCCACTCCTTCGTTGCCCGGGCGGTGTGTTTGGGATCATTGTCATGCTGAAAGACCCAGCCACGTTTCATCTTCAATGCCCTTGCTGATGGAAGGAGGTTTTCACTCAAAATCTCACGATACATGGCCCCATTCATTCTTTCCTTTACACGGATCAGTCGTCCTGGTCCCTTTGCAGAAAAACAGCCCCAAAGCATGATGTTTCCACCCCCATGCTTCACAGTAGGTATGGTGTTCTTTGGATGCAACTCAGCATTCTTTGTCCTCCAAACACGACGAGTTGAGTTTTTACCAAAAAGTTATATTTTGGTTTCATCTGACATTCTCCCAATCCTCTTCTGGATCATCCAAATGCACTCTAGCAAACTTCAGACGGGCCTGGACATGTACTGGCTTAAGCAGGGGGACACGTCTGGCACTGCAGGATTTGAGTCCCTGGCGGCGTAGTGTGTTACTGATGGTAGGCTTTGTTACTTTGGTCCCAGCTCTCTGCAGGTCATTCACTAGGTCCCCCCGTGTGGTTCTGGGATTTTTGCTCACCGTTCTTGTGATCATTATGACCCCACGGGGTGAGATCTTGTGTGGAGCCCCAGATCGAGGGAGATTATCAGCGGTCTTGTAATAATAATAATATAATAATATGCCATTTAGCAGACGCTTTTATCCAAAGCGACTTACAGTCATGCGTGCATACATTTTTTTGTGTATGGGTGGTCCCGGGGATCGAACCCACTACCTTGGCGTTACAAGCGCCGTGCTCTACCAGCTGAGCTACAGAGGACCACGTCTTGTATGTCTTCCATTTCCTAATAATTGCTCCCACAGTTGATTTCTTCAAACCAAGCTGCTTACCTATTGCAGATTCAGTCTTCCCAGCCTGGTGCAGGTCTACAATTTTGTTTCTGGTGTCCTTTGACAGCTCTTTGGTCTTGGCCATAGTGGAGTTTGGAGTGTGACTGTTTGAGGTTGTGGACAGGTGTCTTTTATACTGATAACAAGTTCAAACAGGTGCCATTAATACAGGTAACGAGTGAAGGACAGAGGAGCCTCTTAAAGAAGAAGTTACAGGTCTGTGAGAGCCAGAAATCTTGCTTGTTTGTAGGTGACCAAATACTTATTTTCCACCATAATTTGCAAATAAATTCATTAAAAATCCTACAATGTGATTTTCTGGATTTTATTTTCTCAATTTGTCTGTCATAGTTGACGTGTACCTATGATGAAAATTACAGGCCTCTCTCATCTTTTTAAGTGGGAGAACTTGCACAATTGGTGGCTGACTAAATACTTTCCCCCCCCCCACTGTATAACCTACACAGCTTCTGTCTCAAATGGCACCTTATTCCATACTTAGTGCATTACTGTTGCCCAGACCAACTATGGTAGAGCATGGTGCTTGTAACGCCAGGGTAGTGGGTTCAATCCCCGGGACCACCCCATATGTAAAAATGTATGCGCACATGACTGTAAGTCGCTTTGGATAAAAGAGATTTCGATAAACAGATAAAAACCCATTTAGCTATACAGACTTAACCATGTCGTATCCACCCAGAGGGACGGAAAGCAACAATGACCAACAGTTAAATGGTAATGACTAATGCCATTATAGTTGCATGGTGGTGATGATGATGATGATGATGATGATGATGATGTGCAGAATGTTAGTCCCCAAAGCATCAGTCGTAGACAGGACAGACAAGGGTCTGACATTGATACAAATTAAATAAAAATATGCAGGATATTTAATCCCTCCTCATTCTACCACACATGTCATTCTGTGACCATTCATTCAAGATATATATATATATATATACCCACCAGAGTCCTACAGTTTGTTTCCAAATACATTGTCAAATCAATACACATCAGTACACACATCTTATTCTACATATATTCTACCGGTTGTACATGTTTTATGTCCTGCATGCATTTGGTTTAATCAATAGCTTACAATAGACTGATGTCAGGTTTGATTAAAAAACCTGTAGCAGGGCAGGCATGTCTGTCTGTCTACTGCTGTCTGTCTGTCAGTGTCACCCTGAACTCCTCCATTCAGTAATGAAGACACACAGACGTTATACTTTTTACCTCTCAAACAGCCACGTGACTAGAGTAGACAATATTGTGAAGTAAATTGTTGCCCAATGTAGCCTATTGATCTACAGGCTATATAGGCATCTGTGCCCTTCGTGTGGTGGTGGCAGGGCAATGGGCACATGCATACATCCATTATGAATTGAAAACAAGTGGACATGGCTCATGCAGTCATTTCAGCTTTAATGACTGCAATATGACAACCACCATGCAGCCTACCTGTGCGTTTAGCCTATTCTTCACAAGATACGACAAGAGAAAGGTCTAATGCCTTATTATTGACGCGGTCACCGGATTCAAACTGGTCTCTAGGACCAATGGGGAAGATACCACGGCGTCAAACATCAAGCTAATTTATCCCCACATGAGAAGAAAAAAATAACACTAGGTTCTAAAAACGTACCTGTCATTACTCTCAGTTGATTATTGTGGTTGCCGTCCAGTGTGTGCGGTGAATCGGACGCGCTCCGTCTGTTCCGCGCCGAGCTCCGTCTGTTCCGCGTCGAGCTCCGTCTGTTGCCGCTACCATGTTGTTTTGACGTCGCGAGGAGAGCTGAGGGGAGGGAGGGGCGCGCGAATGGATGATGAGAGATACACGACATTTTTGCTCGAGACAATCGGAGTCGGGGAGTCCGGGACACCTCTACATCTGTGAGTTTGTGCAAACTGTGCATTATCAATAAATACACCTAGACTACACCTATGAAATCAAGCACTGACACACACACTTTTTTAAAAATGAGAATATGTTTTCATTTGTTGTTGGATCAAATTTCATTTTTTAAATTTAGCCCAACTAATTCTTCAGACAGTCAATAAACAACTAATAAGGGAAAGGGGGATACCTAGTCAGTTGTACAACTGAATGCATTCAATTGAAATATGTCTTCCTCATTTAACCCAACCCCTCTGAATCAGAGAGGTGCGGGGGGCTGCCTTAATTGACATCAACTTCATCAGCTCCTGGGGAACAGTGGGTTAACTGCCTTGCTCAGAGGCAGAAAGACATATTTTTGCCTTGTCAACTTGGGGATTCGATCCAGCAACCTTTCGGTTACTGGCCCAACGCTCCTACCCGCCAGGCTCTCTCACAGAGTTGGATCATCTGTTAGTTTAAAATAATGTCAAATGGGGGCCTTCTGAGTGGCGCAGCAGTCTAAGGTGTTACTACAGACCCGGGTTCGATCCCAGGCTGTGTCACAACCGGCCGTGACCGGGAGTCCCATAGGGCGGCGCACAGTTGGCCCAGCGTCTTCCGGGTTTGGCCGGGGGGCTTTACTTGGCTCATCGCGCTCTAGCGACTCCTTGTGGTGGGCCGGGCGCCTGCAGGCTGACTTCGGTTGTCAGTTGGACGGTGTTCCCTCCGACACATTGGTGCAGATGGCTTCTGGGTTAAGCGGGCGGGTGTTAAGAAGTGCGTTTTTTTGCGAGTCATGTTTCAGAGGACACATGACTCGACCTTCACCTCTCCAGAGCCTGTTGGGAAGTTGCGGGGGGGGGAGGGGAATATTTAAAAATATATACATATTTGGCCAATCTGTGGAAAAATCTCAATTTCTACAAATATAAAACAGAGAAAATAAAAGCCCATCACCCAGAGGTTTCAGGGAAGTGTCCAAGACAAAGGGAGTTATAACTTCAGAAGATATTAAACTATTTCCACGCCTCCGAGCGGTCGGGTACGCTGTTTGGAGTGTTTATCAGACTGGATTAAAAAAGATAGGTATAATTATGTCCCCTTGGTTTCCTTCCAATGTTAGAAGAGACAATACTAAACTTTGTCTCCACCAGTAATACCCTCAGACTATAGGGGATCATGAGAAGCAGACTCAGAGAAATGTCAGAGATTGTATCATGTAGTGTGGAGTCAAGTGGCCGGCTGGTAGCACTGGACTCACTCATGTCAACTGAACAGAGCCCGTTGTTGTGAGGAAAGAATCAGTCACCCTTAACAGGTAAGATATCAAACCAGGCCAGATATCAAACCAGGCCAGATATCAAACCAGGCCAGATAACAAACCAGGCCAGATATCAAACCAGGCCAGATATCAAACCAGACCAGATAACAAACCAGGCGTGAATAATATTCATGTTGTGGTCAGATAATATAAACAGATATACAAAATGGACCATCTGGATGAGACAACAGGCCATCTGGATGAGACAACAGACTATCTGGATGAGACAACAGACCATCTCTGGATGAGATAACAGACTATATGGATGAGACAACAGGCCATCTATGGATGAGACAACAGACTATATGGATGAGACAACAGGCCATCTATGGATGAGACAACAGACCATCTGGATGAGACAACAGACTATATGGATGAGACAACAGACCATCTCTGGATGAGACAACAGACTATATGGATGAGACAACAGACTATCTATGGATGAGACAACAGACCATCTCTGGATGAGACAACAGACTATCTATGGATGAGACAAAGACTATCTATGGATGAGACAACAGACCATCTATGGATGAGACAACAGACCATCTATGGATGAGACAACAGACCATCTGGATGAGACAACAGACTATCTATTGGATGAGACAACAGGCCATCTGGATGAGACAACAGACTATCTATGGATGAGACAACAGACTATATGGATGAGACAACAGACCATCTATGGATGGAGGACAACAGACTATCTATTGGATGAGACAACAGGCCATCTGGATGAGACAACAGACCATCTATGGATGAGACAACAGGCCATCTGGATGAGACAACAGACCATCTATGGATGAGACAACAGACTATATGGATGAGACAACAGACCATCTATGGATGAGACAACAGACTATCTATTGGATGAGACAACAGGCCATCTGGATGAGACAACAGACCATCTATGGATGAGACAACAGACTATCTATTGGATGAGACAACAGGCCATCTGGATGAGACAACAGACCATCTATGGATGAGACAACAGACTATATGGATGAGACAACAGACCATCTCTGGATGAGACAACAGACTATATGGATGAGACAACAGACTATCTATGGATGAGACAACAGACCATCTCTGGATGAGACAACAGACTATCTATGGATGAGACAAAAGACTATCTATGGATGAGACAACAGACTATCTATGGATGAGACAACAGACTATCTATGGATGAGACAAAAGACCATCTATGGATGAGACAACAGGCCATCTATGGATGAGACAACAGACTATCTATGGATGAGACAACAGACCATCTCTGGATGAGACAACAGGCCATCTATGGATGAGACAACAGACTATCTATGGATGAGACAACAGGCCATCTGGATGAGACAACAGACCATCTATGGATGAGACAACAGGCCATCTGGATGAGACAACAGACCATCTATGGATGAGACAACAGGCCATCTGGATGAGACAACAGGCCATCTATGGATGAGACAACAGACCATCAGCTGAGCATAGGGAAAACTTAAGATTGCTGCAGAGACAAAGGGATGTTCCCAAATGGCACCCTATCCCCTATATAGTGCACTACTTTTGACCAGAGCCCTATGCACTACAAATGAAATAGGGTGCTATTTGGGACGCAGTTAACCTCTACCACCCATAGCAATGTTTCACAATTCGGGTCCTGGGGACACAAAGGCTGTCCTGGAGCACAGTACTACCACACCTGATTCAACCCATCAAAAGCTCTGGATCACCTGACCAACACTATCGCAGCTGAGCTGAAACAGTTTCTGTTGTGGTGAAGAATTCATTAAAGGACCTGACAGGGGCGCAACTTTCACTGGGGACACATTCTGAAATTGCATTCGGTGTCAAAGGAAGGCCAAGAATATCATCAAGGACCTCAGCCACCCGAATCACAGTCCGTTGACTCTGCTACCATCCAGCAGACAGAGACAGAACAGGTGCATCAGAGCTGGGACCGAGAGACTGAGAAACCGCTTCCATCACCAGGCCATCAGACTGTTGAACAGCCATCAATCGCCGGCTACCTGTCCGGTACTCTTGCCCCGCACCTTGAAACTAATGCCTCATGTACATAGAGTCATTGAACGCTGGTCACCTCATATTCTGTTTCTATACTGTTGTTTACTCACTGTGTATGTATATCCTGTATTCTCCACATAGCTCATCCTAATCTACCTACTACTGTACATACCATTTTCCTTCCAAATTCTATAGTCTAAACACAACACATATTTATATTCTGGATTCTGACACATGCTCACTCTAAAATACACTATATATATATATATATATATACAAATGTATGTGGACACCCCTTCAAATTAGTGGATTCAGCTATTTCAGCCACACCCATTGCTGACAGGTATATAAAATCGAGCAAACAGCCATGCAATCTCCATAGACAAACATTGGCAGTAGAATGGCCTTACTGAAGAGCTCAGTGACTTAACGTGGCATCGTCATAGGATGGTACCTTTCCAACAAGTCCGTTCTGAAAATTTCTGCCCTGGTCAACTGTAAGTGCTGTTATTGTGAAGTGGAAACGTCTAGGAGCAACATCAGTCGTGAGTGGTAGGCCACACAAGCTCACAGAACGGGACCGCCGAGTGCTGAATTGCGTAGCGCATAAAAATAATCTGTCCCCGGTTGTAACACTCACTACCGAGTTCCAAACTGCCTCTGGAAGCAACGTCAGCACAATAACTGTTCGTCTGGAGCTTCATGAAATGGGTTTCCTTGGCCGAGCAGCCGTACACAAGCCTAAGATCACCATGCCCAATGCCAAGCGTCGGCTGGAGTGGTGTAAAGCTCACCAACATTGGACTCTGGAGCAGTGGAAACGCGTTCTTTGGAGTGATGAATCACGCTTCACAATCTGGCAGTTCGATGGACGAATCTGGGTTTGGCGGATACCAGGAGAACGCTACCTGCTCATAATGCATAGCGCCAACTGTAAAGTTTGGTGGAGGAGGAATAATGGTCTGGGGCTGTTTTTCATGGTTGGGGCTAGGCCCCTTAGTTCCAGTGAAAGGAAATCTTAACGCTACAGCATACAATGACATTCTAGACGATTCTGTGCTTCCAACTTTTTGGCAAAAGTTTGGGGAAGGCCCTTTCCTGTTTCAGCATGTACACAAAGCGAGGTCCATACCGAAATGGTTTGTCGAGATCGGTGTGGAAGAACTTGACTGGCCTGCACAGAGCCCTGACCTCAACCCCATCGAACACCTTTGGGATGAATTGGAACGCCGACTGCGAGCCAGGCCTAATCGCCCAACATCAGTGGCCGACCTCACTAATGCTATTGTGGCTGAATGGCAGCAAGTCCCCGCCGCAATGTTCCAACATCTAGTGGAAAGCCTACCAGAAGGAGGTGATAATGCAATGGGGGAACTCCAATTAATGCCATAATTTGGAATGAATGTTCACGAGCAAGGTTCATCATACTGTCTGAGCTGTAGTGTATCTACCGTATCTGTAATTGGACTCTCTGCATTTCTGATTTCTGTTGAATTGCGTAGTCGTATAAAATATATCTGTCCCGGTTGGACCTACCACTAACGATTTCCAAACTGCACCTCTGGAATGAACGTCAGCACAATACTGTTCGTCTGGAGCTTCATGAAATTGGTTTCGCCCTTGGCCGAGCACCGTATACCAAGCCCTAAGATCACCATAGACCCATGCCAAGGTCTGACTGACTGTATAGTACAAGCCACCACATGGACTCTGGAGCATGAAAGCGTCTTGGAGTGATATGACACACTCCTTCTCACCAATCTGGCTGATCGATGGACGAACATCTGGGTTTGGCCGGAATAGGCCGAACGCTGACCTGCTTCATAATGCCAGACGCCAACTGTAAAGTTTGGTGGAGGAGGAATAATGGTCTGGGGCTTGTTTTTCATGGTTGGGGCTAGGCCCCTTAGTTCCAGTGAAAGGAAATCTTAACGCTACAGCATACAATGACATTCTAGACGATTCTGTGCTTCCAACTTTTTGGCAAAAGTTTGGGGAAGGCCCTTTCCTGTTTCAGCATGTACACAAAGCGAGGTCCATACCGAAATGGTTTGTCGAGATCGGTGTGGAAGAACTTGACTGGCCTGCACAGAGCCCTGACCTCAACCCCATCGAACACCTTTGGGATGAATTGGAACGCCGACTGCGAGCCAGGCCTAATCGCCCAACATCAGTGGCCGACCTCACTAATGCTATTGTGGCTGAATGGCAGCAAGTCCCCGCCGCAATGTTCCAACATCTAGTGGAAAGCCTTCCCAGAAGAGTGGAGGCTGTTATAGCAGCAAAGGGGGGACCAACTCCATATTAATGCCCATGAATTTGGAATGAGATGTTCGACGAGCAGGTGTCCACATACTTTGAGCCATGTAGTGTTCTTGTTTGATTATTTGTGTATTCGTGTTGTATTTGCGAGACATTCTACAGCACAGTTGGACCTACCAACATAAGCATTTCGCTGCACCTGCTATGACACCAGCAAATCTGTGTACGTGACCAATAAACTTAGTCACTTTTCAGCCCTGTTTCCACTGTATATCCTATTACCAGTCACTTCTTATGTATAAACCGACCTCAACCACTCCAGTATCCCTGCACACTGAATAAGGTACTGACCTGTATATACAACCACTCCAGTATCCCTGCACACTGAATAAGGTACTGTCCTGTATATACAACCACTCCAGTATCCCTGCACACTGAATAAGGTACTGACACTGACCTGTATAACTTGCATTGTCATGTATCTCCCGTCGTAGTCCTTGTGTGGTTTTGATTCGTTAATGTATTATTCTATTTTCTATTATAATCTATATTATGATCACTGTATTGTTGGAAAGAGCTCTCAAGGTTAGAATTTCACTGTATTGTTTTACAGCCGTTGTATCCTGTGCACGTTCAAATGAGGAGCATTTGGTTCTGTGCATTTTTCAGACAGAATTCTGGACAGGGACTTGCCCACCTTCTCAATCTCCACTAATACGACCCCGAAAGGGACCCTATTCCCTAAATAGTGTGCTACTTTTCACCAGAGCACTACGGACCCTGGTCAAACGTAGGGCACAGCACACGGAATAGGGTGGCATTTGGGACGTATCCCAAGTGAGACCCTGGCTACTATCACATGTAAAAATAAATAAATGCTACAGCACCCTCTACAGGTTGACAATGGTACTGTCTAGTGTCCCTTGTATCAGTGAGTTAAAAAAAAAAAAACATTGCGTTTAATTTGCCTCCCATTAAGAACTTACAAAAAAGATACTTAATTTGTACAAAAATAGTTTACTAAAAACAAACAGCTAATGATCAAAATTCTGAAGCAAAAGATTTTCATGTTTTGAGCTTTCCCCCCACCCCATCAATACAAGGATGATTGTGTTTTCAGATCCAACCGTAAAACTGACAGCAAATCAACAGTTTGTTTTTCTAACTGCCCTAGTGACAGACTTACTTAAGAATAAACAAAACATTCACTCAAAATATACAAAAACAGCATATTGGCCATCAGCACATATACAATACATACAAATCGGTCTTCTTCTCTCAGTGGTTTTCTGTCAAAACATACCAGCTCAAAAGGTAGGAGAAAGTTATTCACATGAACTGACTTCAAAATTAGACTTCCACTGGTTTAAACTGTGATATTCTCATAGGGTAGGTTTCCCAGACACTAGTCCTGGACTAAGAAGCCATTCTAACAGAGATCCTCCATTGAACATGCTTTCTATTCATGGGCTGGGCTTATTCTATGTTTGGGAAACCGGCCCATAATGTTTTTCTGTGTTAGTCTTAATGTCTTTGGAACGGTAGAGAAACTCGTCAGGGGCAGTCAGTACATTGCAATGTCTGCGTCTGACTCAGTGTTCCCAGTCTTCCAAGTGGTTCTCGAGGCCAGACATCTGGGTTGTGTTCAGCGAAACAAAACTCAAGTGTTTTTACTGGACAAGTTCATGTAGTTCATTCCTGTTACACTCTGTTCCAAAACGTTTTCTCCCTACTGAACAGGACCCTGGATGATAACCCCAGTCTCTCCAGCTCCACCCCCCCCCCTGGCCCTGCCTCATCACCGTTCAAATCTATCCCATCGGTTCATGAAGCGGTCCCTCCCCTCATGCCCGTCTCTGGACCAACCATTTCCCCCTCCCCTCCTCCTCCTCCTCCTCTAGGGAACCCTCTCCCCTGTTCCCCAAACCTCCCCCCATCCCTGTCACGTCCCCCAAACCCTGGCCTCTCGCCCATGAAGTGTCTCCCACCCCGGAAGTGTCTCCCGCCCTCCCAGTCGCCCTCTTCTTCCCCGGGGGGTCCCGGCTGGAAGGGATGTCTGGGGGGTCCGTGAGGAAAGTCCTCCATGGAAGGGTGGCCCATGGGCATCCTGAACCCACCTGGAGGACCCCCCCTGCGGGGGAACATGGAGTTGGGGCCCCTGGGGCCCATCATCATGGGGGGCATGTTGGGGGGGTGGAGGTGTGGGAGGAAGTGGGGCTGGATGTGTGGGGGTGGTAGTCCTGGAGGAGGCTGCATGGGCAGCATGGCCGGCCTGGGAACCAGTAACCCTGCTGGGCCTGGAGGACTCATCACGGCCCCTGGCCCTGGAGCTCCCAGCTGGCTGTCTGGAGCTTCTGAGGGGCCGGAGGGGCCACCACGCCCTCCAGCCTGGTCTTTAGACCCAGAGTCATCTTTGGTGCTCCCTGGCCCGCCCACTACAGGAGGAGGGAAACCTGCAGAGACAAACACCAAGAGCACCTCAAACAAAACCTGTTTCATACAATTGACAACAACAAATTACTTACAAAAAACTTCAAACATGTTCGTGATCATAAAGGTTGGGTCTTATTAGGTTTGGACCTCGTCAATTTCATAACAAATATGTTATAATTCTACAACGACAAATCAGAGGGGGGAAGGAGAATGTTTGTTTGTGATCCTCTAGTTGTTCATTTGGTTCAGTTCCACGTGTTACCTGGAGGAATCTGTGTGGGGTTGAAGCCAGCGGGCAGGAAGGGAGGGGGTCCACCGGGGGTGAGGGAGGGGGGAGGGCCAGGGAATCCAGGGGGACCACCCATAGACCCACCCGGCTGGACTGGAGGCACCTGGAGACGCAGAAACACAAGAATATCACTGTTAAAGACTTGAACAACTTTCTCTGTTGTCTTGGGACAATCATAGTTCTGTTAAAATTATGGAAATATGTGGAGTGCATCAAAAACATTATAAACATTACACAGTGCACCCCAGCACCCGTCAAGACAACCTGTGCATCATTGTGAATAACACACGGCCAAGGTCTACTCTTAAAATGACGCAATAACACACGGCCAAGGTCTACTCTTAAAACGACACAATAACACACGGCCAAGGTCTACTCTTAAAACGACACAATAACACACGGCCAAGGTCTACTCTTAAAACGACACAATAACACACGGCCAAGGTCTACTCTTAAAACGACGCGAAGCTGAGTACAATAATACACAGACACATATCCCACTGGACACAAACTGGTTGTTTCAACGTAAATTTGTCAACGTTGTGACGTGGAATCTACGTGGAAAATACATTGGATTTGAAAAAGTAATCAACCTGAAAATTCAACTACAGGATTATGTCATCATGGTAACCAATGAACATCTTGTATAAAATATGTACCTTTAAAACAACGTCAGATCTTCAACACTATATGCACTATCAGAAAAAACAACAGGCTGGGTAGCACCTCCTACTGGAGAATTGATATACATTTACATTTTAGTCATTTAGCAGACTTACAGTTAGTGAGTGCATACATTCTTTTTTAATTTTTCATACTGGCCCCCCATGGGAATTGAACCCACAACCTTGGCGCTGCAAACGCCATGCTCTACCAACTGAGCTACATCCCTGCCGGCCATTCCCTCCCCTACCCTGGACGACGCAGGGCCAATTGTGCGCCGCCCCATGGGTCTCCCGGTCGCGGCCGGCTACGACAGAGCCTGGATTCGAACCAGGATCTCTAGTGGCACAGCTAGCACTGCGATGCAGTGCCTTAGACCACTGCGCCACTCGGGAGATATAACTACAGCTACCATTTGGTCTCCCATCCAAGGTTTTAACCAAGCCCAGCGCTGCTTAGCTTTGATATTTGTCACTGACTACTACAAATGTGCTATGGTGAGAATTATTATTGAGGGATCTATTAACTAAATGGATTCACTGTTCCAATCGAAGTCATTCCAAAGAGTATGTTTAACAGAGAAAATGAAATGTAACCATACCTCATGATATCATCAATGATACAGTACTATTTAGGCCTATTTGAAATGTGCAAATAAAAAGCCATATCAGACTAAGCAATAAAAAGAAAATATTAAGATGGGCAGTCTGAGATGTGGCTTTTTCTTTGCAACTCTGCCTAGAAGGTCAGCATCCCGGAGTCGCCTCTTCACTGTTGACGTTGAGACTGGAGTTTTGCGGGTACTATTTAATGAAGCTGCCAGTTGAGGACCTGTGAGGTGCCTGTTTCTCAAACTAGACACTAATGTATTTGTAATCGTGCGCAGTTGTGCACCGGGGCCTCCCACTCACTCCTCTTTCTATTCTGGTTAGAGTCCGTTTGCAATGTTCTGTGAAGGGAGTAGTACACAGCGTTGTACGAGATCTTCAGTTTCTTGGCAATTTCTCGCATGGAATAGCCTTCATTTCTCAGAACAAGAATAGACTGACAAGTTTCAGAAGAAACGTATTTGTTTCTGGCCATTTTGAGCCTGTAATCGAATCCACAATTGCTGATGCTCCAGATACTCAACTAGTCTCAAGAAGGCCAGTTTTATTGCATATTTAATCAGCACAACAGTTTTCAGCTGTGCTAACATAATTGCAAAATGGTTTTCTAATGATCAATTAGCCTTTTAAAATGATAAACTTGGATTAGCAAACACAGCGTGCCATTGGAACACAGGACTGATGGTTGCTGATAATGGGCCTCTGTACGCCTATGTAGATATTCCATTAAAAATCTGCCGTTTCCAGCTACAATAGCCATTTACAACATTAACAATGTCTACACTGTATTTCTGATCAATTTGATGTCATTTTAATGGACCAAAAAATGGCTTTTCTTTCGAAAACAAGGACATTTCTAAGTGACCCCAAACTTTTGAATGGTAGTTTTATATATATAAAAATAAATAAATAAATAAATAAATAAATAAATAACATTTGTCCGCTTGAGGCCCCCCCATGTTCCGCTCTAGGCCCCCAAACCCCCCCTCTCCTCCCCTCCCCTCCAGCAGCAAAATCTGCAGGAAGCTTCAAAGTTGCAAAGGAAATGGGGGGGGGGGGGTTAATGAGGCCACATTGTTGACAAAAAAGGCCTCCAAAAAAGTTAATGAATCCATATACAGCCAAATAATAATTGATAATAAATCAATAATTTCCATACATATATTTAATATCAATATAATCCACGTTTTTCTCATAATAGTAGAAACAAGTGTCATTAATCACCCATGTACTGGTTCATAATAATGGACTATTCCACCCTGACAGAGTTCCCGTGCATTGTTTCACACAATATGATTGCAAACGTGACTTTAATTCAAATTAACCTGCAGCAATGAGGCGCTTTCAGAGAAAATATTTTAATTTTAACAGAATAATTACATTTCTTTAGTAAAAAGAGAGGTGATAATACTGACGTTGAGGCCCATGGCATGTCATACTATTTTTGGCCAGACAGCATCAAATACATGGGCTATATATAGCAAGACAGAGGGGCGCTGTTTCGCCCGCTCGGATGCTTTCTCTGGTGAGACTCAAAATTGAGCTCAGGTGCATCTTGTTTCCATTGATCGTCCTTGAGATGTGTCTATAACTTTATTGGCGTCCACCTGTGGTAAATTCAATTGATTGGACATGATTTGGAAAGGCACACGCCTGTCTATATAAGGACCCACAGTTGACAGTGCATGTCAGACGCAGGAGTGGCTTTGGACTTGAACCCGATTGAACATCTCTGGCAAAATTGAGCTCAGGTGCATCTTGTTTCCATTGATCGTCCTTGAGATGTGTCTATAACTTTATTGGCGTCCACCTGTGGTAAATTCAATTGATTGGACATGATTTGGAAAGGCACACACCTGTCTATGTAAGGACCCACAGTTGACAGTGCATGTCAGACGCAGGAGTGGCTTTGGACTTGAACCCGATTGAACATCTCTGGAGAGACCTGAAAATAGCTTGCAGCGATGATTCCCCATCCAACCTGACAGAGCTTGAGAGGATTGGCAGAGAAGAATGGGAGAAACTCCCCAAATATAGGTGTGCCAAGCTTGTAGCATCATACCCAAGAAGACTCAAGGCTGTAATCGCTGCCAAGGGTGCTTCAATAAAGTACTGAGTAAAGGGTCTGAATACTTATGTAAATATAATTTCTGTTTTTTTATTTGTAATACATTTTTCAAAAATGTCTAAACTTGTTTTTGCTTTGTCATTATGGGGTATTGTGTGTAGATTGAGGGGGGAAAAAAACTATTTAATCCATTTTAGAAAAAGGCTGTTACGTAACAAAATTTTGAAAAAGTCAAGGGGTCTGAATACTATCTGAATGAACTGTACACGTTCTATGATTGAGCAGCTTTGAAAGCAAAAGCTGAATGCACTGTATATTACGTCTTTACTATAAAACCTTTTTTTTTATTCACCTGTAAACTGCCAACGGGAAATTAAAAACATAGTAATGACACATTGGGATTTCAATAAACATCTGGCTGTCTTTGAGTGGGTGAATAAAAGGTTGAAATCTCGTTGATCAACGTCAACTGCTCGGCATCCAACCGTAAGACGCTACAGAGGGTAGTGCGTACGGCCCAGTACATCACTGGGGGGCCAAGCTTCCTGCCATCCAGGACCTCTATACCAGGCGGTGTCACAGGAAGGACCAAAAAAATAGTCAAAGACTCCAGTCACCCTAGTCATAGACTGTTCTCTCTGCTACCGCACGGCAAGCGATACCGGAGCGCCAAGTCTAGGTCCAAAAGGCTCCTTAACAGCTTCTACCCCCAAGCTATAAGACTGCTGAACAATTAAACAATTAATCAAAAATGGCCACCCGGACTATTTACATTGATAAACTGGCATCTGGAGGGCTGTTGGTGTCATATCCTAGACACAGTCTCCTACCGCTGTGCCCTTGGGCAAGACACTTAAGCCCAACAATTGCTCCAGGGACGTGGTACTGCGGCGGACCCTGGGCTCCCGATAGACGTGTGTGTTGTCTGGGCGGTGGGTCGTGAGATAAGAGCAGAGCTTTCTGTTGCAACAAATTGACAAATAGAGTTGTATTGTTCACGCTATGACCGTCATCACAGATCACAACCCAGCGTTGTTACTGATGTCAGAACAACTCAAATGCTCAGTGCTTTAGGTCTCGGTTTTATTCTGACCATACATCACTCATTACAGGCGAGTATGAACTTTATACTCATTGCATTTTACATTTTAAGTCATTTAGCAGACGCTCTTATCCAGAGCCACTTACAGTTAGTGAGTGCATACATTTTCATACTCATCACCTGACACAAAACTCCAGTATAATTCCGATTTACATCAGTTGTGAGCTCAAAGAATCAGTGAAAAACTTACTTTTTTTTTTTATTGCTACGCTGTCGCTACTGACAATAACACTCATATTCTAGGTGGGGTAGTGAGCATATCTAGTATTTATGGGACGTGATTCAAAAAGAGTCAAATGAGCTCAAGTTACCCAGTGTGTGTCAGTGCAGTGCAATAAGCAATGGTGTGCATTGAGAAATATTCAGTATATAGACACTGATGGAAGACGACTAAGACTGCTCTGACATGCAGATACAAGGTATTTGTGGCAGTCTGGAGGGCACCTGGGTGACCATTGGCAGTGATTGACCAGAGAGAATAGGCCCCCCACTGTTTCAGTTGTAATTCTTCCATCAGAGGTTTTGCTCACTAGGGTGTGCTGGAGTTCCAGAACGATGATGAGACCCTTAGCTCATGTCATTCTGTGATCAGTATAGTGCATGAACTCATCCCCTTGAGTTATATCCTGCCCTGCTGGTTTGAAATTCTCCCTGTCACCTACTTGATCAATTCATGTTACTGATTGTCCACACCTCAGGTCTTCTCACGCTACTGAACCGAGCCAAACCAAGTTGTACTCAGCTGGCCTGAGTACCGGAGCCAGCAGTTTGGTTCCAGCAGGTACGACAGTGTGAAAAGGGCACTGGTTTCCCCCACGGGTAGAAAATGAGCAGGTGTTGAGCCCTGCTGGAAGGATGGAAGCAGTTTGGACCATAAGTTCTGACAGATGTACTCAGGAGGTGGACTAGGCATAGCTCATGGATTTTTTTCTCTCCAAAACATCATCAATTCGAGTGTGTATTATAATAAATAGTATCATAGCGGATATGGTGTTTTTATAATATGATATGCCAAATTGCCAATTAGAAGATGCTTTTATCCAAAGCTCCTTACAGTAGGCACGCATACATTTTCATATGGGTGGTTCCAGTGGGATTCGAACCCACAACCCTGATGATGCAATCAACATGCTCTACCAACTGTTGGAGCCACACAGGACCATCTATAATACGTAAATGTGGTTTTTACCTGCAGTATGCCATGTATGGTTAACATTGTATAAACACATTTTACATTATTGTTCAAGTTGTAGACTACAGTTCAAAAGCAGGTATGTGTACGGCTACCGTTGGCGTCGGTAATTATGTTTCATCGTAAGCTACAGGAGTTCAAAATAATAAAAATAAAAGTGTCTGTGCCAAAAGTGACTGGTCTATACTGCCCTACTTAGCAAAAGAGCAGTAACTGCACATTTGGTCAAAAATGAGTTTACATTTTTTTTTTTTATACATTAAATACATGCTTTATCATGTGGACAAATATCCTGCCTCCATTGTGTTGTATTATGGAGAATATGGTTGGGGGGGGGTCATGTTTGCAGTAAGTGCAAAAAAGTTCAAGTGAAAACAAGGAAAAAGGCAGGAAGTGACATCACTCGTGTTAGTTACTGCTTTTCACCTTGGTTTCACCTTGGCTTTGGGCTGCAGCGGTAAACCTTGGTCTTATTTATTGTTCATCGCTTATACAAGTATCAAACTATGACACTGACAGCCACATACAAATAAATAATATATTAACACGTTTGTGTTTTTTTTTAATTTTTTAAAGGAAACGTATTCCAGTGGGCGAGAAGGTAGTAACTGCCGTCTAGGGTCAAAGGTCATGTCAGCGGTCAGGGTCAAAAATGAATAAAAAAAACAAACTCATTGTAAGACAACAGATTACCACATATCCAATGACCTGCCTACAATTCATTTGGCCGGACAATAAAATAAAAAATAAAAAGTTATTTTTCTTAGTTTCACTCTCTGAGCAGTCACTACTCTTTTGCTTGGTAAGGCAGTATAGCAGTTTTACAATCCTGGTTTGGGGACGCTCAGGTGTGGACATGTTTGTCCCAGACCAGCCCTAACACACCTGCATCAACTAATCAAGGGCTTAATGAATCAGGTGCGCTAGTGCTGGGTTTAGTTGAATCAAGTGGGGTCATGGGTCATTCCCACGGGGGGCCAGTATGCTAAATGACTAAAATGTAAAGCTGAACTGGAACAGAAATATGCAGTCCACAGGACCAGGTTGAAAAACACAGGGGTCATATTCAGAAGTTGTGATAAAACTTTTTTCTACGCAAACAATATCTGAAAAGGTAACATCCCTCAAATCAGCTCCTCTTGGAGAAAAGGAAACCATTTGATCATAAACTCACTCAAATGTGCATATTTCTATTAATTAAGAATTATTCATTAACAAATGCGATTCATACATTCAATCAAAAAAGGCATAATCATCTCATTACTCACGGTACTTGTTCCGAGTTCTCTTCAGTTTTCTATAAAATTGTCTACACATCTAATGTAACCATTAACATGTATTGACCATTAGTTGAAGGGAAATTGTAGCTTAAAATATTAGTGGCTTGTTTTACACTACCAATAACCTACCTTCCGTTTCATTGCATCCACATAACTTATTTCCTTTAATTTAATTGGGGCAATTAATTTTTATAAAACAACCTGGGATGTCAGATATGAAAGCTTAGAGGGACTGCACGAGCCGTCAGTTCATTGACAGTATTCAGCAGTTCAAAGCCTAACAAATACAGCTTAAAAAAGGGGCAATATGTGTTTCAAACAGTACCAAAGCCGCCACCCAGCCACCTTTTTGTGTAAACAGCTTAGGGATGGGGCTGGAGAAATGTAACCACTCTCAAATTCATATGAAGGGGCTATGGATGAAAGGACTGACCATCCGTGAGATCAAAATGATTGTTTTAGTCATGTTTTGAAGGAATAGTGTTGGTTTACAATTACATTGTTTACAAACAACGGGAGTAAAAACAAGCTCACTGTATATTTTGGGTTCTGATTGGTAGACAGTTTAACTAAGCTCATGAGGCATTTCTAAGTTATATTCTTCAAGAATCAATGGGTATCACAGATTGCCACTTTAATTTCCCTTCTTTATTAAAGACAACTGATTAACAGGGCTGGGTAGAGTACCCCAACTCTGTACTCAAGAGAAGGTACCACTAGTCAAATAACTTACTTCAGTAGGAGTAGAAGTAGACATAAAATGTATCAGTAAAGAAGTATTCACAGAAAACATTGGGTAGACTAAATGGCCTACTTTTCTCTGTCGTCACATGGCATGTGTAATTTACATCCCATTTGCTACCAATGATGTATATAAATCTTGGATTGCTGATGCTAGGACGAATTCGGGAAAGAGTGGGACATCATATAAAACTGGGACAGCTTAATCCTGACGCGTTTATTTCTTGGTCTGAAAACAGCCAAAAATCAAAACTATTGTTACTCAGCCCTTGCAGAGAAACCACATAATCAAAACTAAACCACTTCATTGGTGTGACATCATAGAGGGGCCAGAGGAAGCTTCAAACAGGAAGCTCAACCGGCAAATCACATTACGATCAGGTGACACGGCTTTTCTTTCTGTTTTGATGTTAAGGTTCTAAAACGGTCAAATAATGCACTGTGCCAACTTGTGATGTAAATGTGCATGAAAATACTTTTTTTTTTATTTTATTTTTTTAAGTTGCCAATATTATGTTTCAATTTTGTAATCGTCTTTTTTTGTTCCCGCTTTACCAACCATAGCTAGCTAAAGTGGGACACTCATAGGCTTTTCCAATAGAGGAAAGAGATCCAGTTTACATTAGGGACTCCTGTACTTAGGTTAGGCAGGGCTCTGGTTTCTTGTCCTGCCAATGTTTCATTGTAATACTGCTATTAGTAGTTATTAGAGTGAATTCAGAATAAAGTGTTGACAGTTGGCATTTCCATCTCCTGTGACCTCTTCAGACATCACATATTATCCTCAGATGTTTCCTAATCACACAAAATTGAAAATTGTCATTTGGGTACAAATAGGACTGTAATAATGCTGTCCCAGTCTACTAAATATGGTTTTGACCCAGTGTACACAAATGGATGTGTAATGCCGCCTGTGAATATGATAAAACATATTTTTTTTGTGATTAGGGAACGTCTTGAGGATTTTAGAAATGTATTATGTTGACCTAATATGTTGGGTAGAGGTCGAAAGAGGTTACAGAAGACGGAAATGCAAAAAGTGTCCCACTTATTCCAAATGTATTGGCCGGTGAGAAGCTTTGAAGTCACCGGTCGGTCATATTGGCATTCCCCAGTAGGAGCAGTCCTCCATAGGAATGAATGGAATTATACACTATTTCAATTAAAATGTTTCAAGGACAAAAGTATATAGCAACAAAAGTAACATTAGTACTTTCTAAAAAAATGATACTTTAAAATAAAATATTTTTAGATATTTTCTATCATTTTTATTTAGCTCACATAATTTAAAAGTATGCATTACGGTGTCTGTAATAGAATAAACGTGGCAAAAACAAAATGTAGACATGAATAAATGCATTTCTATAAAACATTTTATAAATGGTGAAGGGGGGGGGGGGTGGCTAGTGGCACAGTGGCTTCAAAACAGCGCCCCCTGTCAGTCGTCCAGTGTACACCATGTTGCAACCAAATGGTGTATATAAACCCTGTATTGCTGATGCTACGTATCGGCCATCGAGAGCTTTGAAGCCACCGGTCGGCCATATTATCATCCAAAAAAAGTGCAATGCAACTAATACAGACAGAAAAGGCTGAATTATAAAACGCTTGTAACCATGAACAAGTGTAGCAGGCTCAGACTAGAAGAACAATCACATTCTCTCTACTGCTGTTTATGAGTGAACAATGTAGAATGCAAAAAGAATCTAGTAAGACTCCGTCCAAAAAAAAATCAAATAGGATCTCACCTTCGTCAGTGAAAGATGTACAAGCTATAAGCAGTAAAATGTTTAGGTGCTCACTATAGTATTTATATGTATTTGCATACCCGTACACCTGTGATCAGATGAAACTGAATGAACTCATTCCTGCATAAACCACACAGCCGTCATAGCCCACTGCAGGGAGGTATCGGGTAGAAGAGGGAGGGTTCTATTCTTACCCAGGTCTCAGATTCCCCGGCAGAAGATCCTGTGGTGGAGCTCCGCCGTGGGGCCCACAGGCGGTCCGCCTCCTTCGTTCCTGCTAGACCCACAACACTAATGCCAGCGCCCTCGCTTCATTTACATTTACATTTACGTCATTTAGCAGACGCTCTTATCCAGAGCGACTTACATTATTATTATTTTTTTCATACCCCCTGTGGGAATCGAACCCACAACCCTGGCGTTGCAAACGCCATGCTCTATCAACTGAGCTACATCCCTGCCGGCCATTCCCTCCCCTACCCTGGACGACGCTGGGCCAATTGCGCGCCGCCCCATGGGTCTCCCGGTCACGGCCGGCTACGACAGAGCCTGGATTCGAACCAGGATCTCTAGTGGCACAGCTAGCACTGCGATGCAGTGCCTTAGACCACTGCGCCACTCAGGAGCTTCCTCCCCCCCCCCCCACAGTGGCCAACAGTCTTTTTCTTAACCCCCCCCCCCCCCCTACAGTGGCCAACAGTCTTTTCTTAACCCCCCCCACAGTGGCCAACAGTCTTTTCTTAACCCCCCCCCCCCTACAGTGGCCAACAGTCTTTTCTTAACCCCCCCCACAGTGGCCAACAGTCTTTTCTTAACCCCCCCACAGTGGCCAACAGTCTTTTCTTAACCCCCCCCACAGTGGCCAACAGTCTTTTCTTAACCCCCCCCACAGTGGCCAACAGTCTTTTCTTAACCCCCCCCCCCCCCACAGTGGCCAAGAGTCTTTTCTTAACCCCCCCACATTTGAGAACATTATTGTCTGTTTCCTTACTGTTGAATATGTTTTAATGAATAAATATGTTTAGGAATCTTTCACTGCAACTATGGAAAGTACATACCCTGATCAATATCGTTTGATATGGCCTGAAAAACACACGGCTAGGTGTCAGACAGTGATCAACGGTCATTTCATACATTGTGATCAGCTGTGAGTCCTGGACATTGAGTAACCTAATCAATATAGACATTGGAAAAACATTGTTTGAGCTCACCTCATGACTATGGCCCACAGAGAGCGCCTCATGAAAGAACTACAGAGATAAGCTCTGGAATATTGTAAAGTAGTAAAGATATCATCTGATATCGCAGGATCAACATAATGCACACTAACGGTTCTGCTCTGACGCCAATTTCAGTTCCTTTGTTGCAACTTCAATTGTGATTAGATTCATCAGAGCAACTGTGGCTCGTTCAGTTGTTCCTGGGACTTGACCCCAAATATCACGACAGCAATCCGGTAAATTCCAAACGGGAGCGTCACCTTTACCTGTCAGCCATTGGAGAGGTTCCTCAGTACAGTCCCAGCGAGGGACGGACCTCCGATGTCCACGTCCAGAAACACTCACCTTAGTGAGGCCTCATGAGACTGACGATCCTGACAATGTGTCAGTTGGAGTCACGGATTTTGGGACTACAAAAAAAAAAAAAAGGCCACTGCAGGTGTCTTTGTGAAAGATGTTGAGAGTTAAAAAGTATCTTCCAGGTTCACCTCATTTCACCTACCTGGGTGATAACCTCAAGTTGTTTGGTTGACTAAAACAAGCTGCCAGATAAGACCAGTTGTGGAACGTGGTAGACAGTTTCAGGGTGGAGTGGTTTTCAGGGTTAGACGGTATGGCCCTGATACTGAACGAGGAGATATTAAGTATTTGAAACGTATAATGAGGTAGTGAACAGCAAACCTTGGTTGAGCAACATTATGCGGCATACACATCTAGCAAATAAATGTTTTTTTTTTGTTATAGATTTTAATAAAGGATGTTTAGGCAAGTTTGACAACTTATTTTTACCTATATATATATATATATATATATATATATATATGCTGTTAATAAAATATTGCAGTAAATTCCTACCTTTTCCTGGAAAATGAGATACAGCAAAGAGGACATTTAGAGGATTTGATCATCTTCTCTTCCTTCTAATGAGCATGTGTTCATCTCTTCTATAAAGTCCCAATGATTCTGAAGCAGGGACTAAAATTAGCACCCGCAGGTAGGATTTGGCATTGGCGGGTAAAGGCATCAGCATGCTTCAGTTCGACTGGTGTCTAGTATACACTTCCTCAAAATAGTCAGAATTAATCAAAGATCATTTAAGAAATCTGTCATTAATTTCTAGCATTTCATACAAATAGTCCAAAGTCAAGTGTGGGCACGTGCAAGTAGTGATTCACGCAAAAAATAAATGCAGCAGTAGCTGTATTCAAAATATTTCTGCCATTTTGTTTCATATCTGGTAAAGCACAAAGAAATGTGAATCCTAACGTTATAGCTATCCCACCTCGTGCAGCAACACTGCCTGCTGGGGGGTCTGAGTGCACTGTGAGTGAAGTGCTGAAATATTTGTTTTTAGGAAGTAATGCGTAGAGGAATACAAGTTGGCCTGACTGCTAAACGTGAGACTATTCTAATGTTCCTTGGATATTTACATTGTTTTGTTCACAACTGTTTAAAATGTTTCGAGTTTGCTTCCACTGCTAGCGAAGACAAGTCGTCGTCCTCCATCAGTGAGATTATCACAGGCACACAAGCGGTGGAGTCGACTCCAAAAGATTATAGAGTCCGACTCCTTGCCCGTCGACTGCCAGTGTCGACTCACATTCCTGGGTGTCAAGCGTCGATTCCGCCAGGAACCGTGCATCGGTAATCAAAAGATGTAGGTAGGCTGTAGGCTAATCGCAATGCTGTATTTCGCAATTTCTTGGCTTGCGATGTCTCGCACAAATTCACTAAAAGTATGGGCTATCAATGAGTAAGCTGAGCTATTCTACACACAACAGACCGAAAACTGAAAACACACACTAGCGTTTTTCATAGCTAAGAGAAAGAGCAGGAGAGAGAGGATCTGGGCAGACAGACAGAACAGGAGAGAGAGGATCTGGGCAGGCAGACAGTCAGAACAGGAGAGAGAGGATCTGGGCAGACAGACAGACAGTCAGAACAGGAGAGAGAGGATCTGGGCAGACAGACAGAACAGGAGAGAGAGGATCTGGGCAGACAGACAGTCAGAACAGGAGAGAGAGGATCTGGGCTGACAGACAGAACAGGAGAGAGAGGATCTGGGCAGACAGACAGTCAGAGCAGGAGAGAGAGGATCTGGGCAGACAGACAGAACAGGAGAGAGAGGATCTGGGCAGACAGACAGTCAGAGCAGGAGAGAGAGGATCTGGGCAGACAGACAGACAGTCAGAACAGGAGAGAGAGGATCTGGGCAGACAGACAGTCAGAACAGGAGAGAGAGGATCTGGGCAGACAGACAGTCAGAACAGGAGAGAGAGGATCTGGGCAGACAGACAGACAGTCAGACAGTCAGAACAGTGCGGATCGGCTATATCTTGGTCATCGGTATCTCACAATATCTTGTCAAGCAATGCCTCGTAAATTCACCCAAAGTATATATTAGGCCATCAATGAGTATGGCTAAGCTATTTTTCATAGTGCCAGTGAATTGATGTTGAACATCACCAAACGCATCAGTTTAATTTTAAAAAAGTATTGCGCTTATAGCTTATTTAATGAAACCCTGGCTGGCTGCTAAGGTCAGGACTCCCAAACCCTGTTCCTGGAGAGCTACCCTCCTGTAGGTTTTCGCTCCAACCCCAGTTGTAACTAACCTGATTCAGCTGATCAACCAGCTAATTATTAGAATGAGATGCGCTAGATTAGGGTGAACACCTATAGGACGGTAGCCCTCCAACGAACAGGGTTAGAGAGCCCTGTGCTAGGCAATAGATCGCAAAGCCAGGCATCCTCGCTAAAGTTTTTGGGAAATCTCAAGTGCAAATACGGTTCAGCAGCTCAAAATCAGCAGGATGGGGGGGGGGGGGGGGCAATGTTATTAGGAAGGACGTCTACCATAATAATAATAATAATGCCATTTAGCAGACGCTTTTATCCAAAGCGACTTACAGTCATGTGCGCATGAGTGTATGGGTGGTCCCGGGGATCGAACCCACTACCCTGGCGTTACAAGCGCCGTGCTCTACCAGCTGAGCTACAGAGGACCACAATTGTATATACTAGGACCACCATGGATTGCTAAAATAATGATTATGATCACACTTCCATCAATTTAAATATTATGGGGATATCTGGCAGCCAAGCAGTGTAGCCTCTTATCATCTGGACATGACGTAGAAATATCTCCAGCCTACAATAAAAACCTCCTGGCTTCCGTCATGAGTCAATTAAATCAAATAAAAAAATAAAAATAATTACAGGGGGGCAGTTTGGGAAAACTAATCCTGTGTGAATCATTCTCTGGAATAACGCACATGCTTGGATAATAATTACATAATCAACGTCTATAGTAATACCCGTCCAATTGGGCTATATAACAAAGAATAGGCTTATCAGTTTAGAGCGTGTAGCATCATCCCATGGGATCTGTCATGTCTGCACACAGCAGAAACATCACTGAAATATTCTAGGCCTTTTATAGGCTAAGTTGAAGAGCTAATGGGCAGCATCATGCATCATGCCAGTCCTCTGGAAAGCCAATGTATTCTTCCCAGTAGGACGCTGTAATAGTGAGGTGCCGTTTCAGCGTGTTTTCGGAGTCGAGCAAGAGTCAACTCCTTGGACTCCAACCACAGGTGTTGGGGAGTCGATTCCAACTCCTTGGACTCCAACCACAGGTGTTGGGGAGTCGAGCAAGAGTCAACTCCTTGGACTCCAACCACAGGTGTTGGGGAGTCGAGCAAGAGTCAACTCCTTGGACTCCAACCACAGGTGTTGGGGGAGTCGAGCAAGAGTCAACTCCTTGGACTCCAACCACAGGTGTTGGGGAGTCGATTCCAAAAATCCTGCAGTCGCGCACCACTAAGGCACATGTGAAGACTTGAGCGACCCGTTACCAAGGTAACCTTAAAGGGGCAGCTGAACATTTGTCTCATCTGTGATATTTTGGTTTAAAGACTCAGGCCACAAAATATTAAAATGTCATTGAGCAATATAACACATTCATTCTTAATAGTAATACATTCCTTGTTTTAGAAACATTACTATGAATACTCATCCATTTTGTTTAGTGTTTTTTTGTGTGTGTAATTAATGCAGTAAAAATATTTTGTCTGGTAAAAAGACAAAAAAAGTTGCTGGTAGACAAATAAAGTTTGTTTTAGGCCCTGTTCTGAAGACATTCATAAGCCTGTGTTGCATTTGATTGCTCCACAATTTTCTGGATTATGTGTTCATGTATGTTCACGTGTAAGAACTAGGAACAGAGTTTCAAGCACAATTGTATATACCAGTACAACCCGGATCGGCCTTATATTGAGAAGCATAAGTCTCTGGTACAACCTGGTAAAATGTGGTAAAATAAATAATGACGTGCAGCAGTCCATCTGCTAATGTCTTTTGAATAATAAATGAAATGTGAAGTCATTAAGAAATGTGCAACTGGTGGATCAACTCAAACATCTTTCACTCGAGTTCTGGGTTGAGTCAAATGTTAAAGTTATTTCAATTATCTTCATGATAGCATAGATCATTCTGGCTCAGTCGTGATAGTAAGAACATTAAAAACTTTGTGGACATCTGCAGCAACATGTGGACTTCTCAGCGTAACCATTCATCATAGACATGAGGTGAGGGCACTCCGTCCTCCGTGTCTCAGAATGACATTCTGTTCAAACCAACGTCAGTCAAGGGTTTTTCCCCAAATTAGAATATAAGGCTTAGGGACGTTGAACAGGCATAGGTAAAGGCTTAGGGACGTTGAACAGGCATAGGTAAAGGCTTAGGGCGTTGAAGCAAGTAAGGTAAAGGCTTAGGGACGTTGAACATGGCTAGTAAGCTTAGTAACGGAACAAGCTTAGGGACGTTTGAACAGGCATAGGTAAGGTAGGGACGTTGAACAGGCATGGTAAAGGGGACGTTGAACAGGCATAGGTAAAGGCTTAGGGACGTTGAACAGGCATAGGTAAAGGCTTAGGGACGTTGAACAGGCATAGGTAAAGGCTTAGGGACGTTGAACAGGCATAGGTAAAGGCTTAGGGACGTTGAACAGGCATAGGTAAAGGCTTAGGGACGTTGAACAGCAGCTGATATTGAAGCAAATGCAGGTAGACGGTGAAAACGAGATAGACAGCCACCATGTGGTACCAACAAAACGGAAGGAAACTCCATATTCAAAACTCATATCAAGAAGGTTTTATTTGAATGCAAAACTGTTTTCATCTGTATCAATGACCAATGTGGACCCTGCCTAATATCTTACTAATCAGGGAATATTAGGACGGTACCTTTCTGATGAGACAAGTGAAAAGACAAGTACTGATGAAGGAAGTTGCCTTCCATTTATTGGTGAGTAATTGTGAAACTCAGTAAAGGCGTCATGTAGGCAGAAACTGGATCCTTGCATTCAGACTGGTTTACTTACTACAGGAGGGAAAACTATACAACATCCTCACAATGTGGACCTTTGTTTTTATATTAGGTGATGTACTGAGGTGAGTGAATACCTTTGAAATACTAGTCACCCATGATGCTACTAAATCGTTTTTTTATTGGTCCACTTTATCAAAGATACTTTGTTTCATTTGTGTTGAGGAAAAGTGCATGCATATGTATACCAATACTTATAAAAGCTGCAATTTTAATAACATCTAAAAAAAAATATATATATATATATATATATATATAAACTGACAACCAAGGCACAAAACCTGAGGTATTATGGTGAGACAGAACACACAGACTGGTGTGTTTCATTGGGACCCTGTGGTCTGTTTCATTGGGACCCTGTGGTCTGTTTCATTGGGACCCTGTGGTCTGTTTCATTGGGACCCTGTGGTCTGTGCTGTGTTTCATTGGGACCCTGTGGTCTGTTTCATTGGGACCCTGTGGTCTGTGCTGTGTTTCATTGGGACCCTGTGGTCTGTGGTCTGTTTCATTGGGACCCTGTGGTGTGTGGTCTGTTTCATTGGGACCCTGTGGTGTGTGCTGTGTTTCATTGGGACCCTGTGGTGTGTGGTCTGTTTCATTGGGACCCTGTGGTGTGTGGTCTGTTTCATTGGGACCCTGTGGTCTGTGGTCTGTTTCATTGGGACCCTGTGGTGTGTGGTCTGTTTCATTGGGACCCTGTGGTCTGTGGTCTGTTTCATTGGGACCCTGTGGTCTGTGCTGTGTTTCATTGGGACCCTGTGGTCTGTTTCATTGGGACCCTGTGGTCTGTGGTCTGTTTCATTGGGACCCTGTGGTCTGTTCCATTGGGACCCTGTGGTCTGTTTCATTGGGACCCTGTGGTCTGTTTCATTGGGACCCTGTGGTGGGTGTTACCTGTACGTGGGCGGTGGCAGCTCCCTCGGTCTCCATGCCGTCCACTCCTCCTCCGTTGTTCAGTCCTCCTGGTTTAGTCAGCTCCTTCACATTTTCTCCCCATTCTGAAGAACAGACCAATCACATCAGGGACAATAAACACTTAGACAGGATACACCATCAATGTACAGATAGATATATCCTAGCTCCGTGTCCAATACCTCTGACTAATTTAGACAGGAATTTTCCCAGACCACTTGAACTGTAGTTCTAGTTAACGGACAGGTTATTACTCCCTGATCATACCACATCTAGGACAGAGGGTGAATCTCAATTGTCTTCCTTGATTCCTCGCACCCGCTTTCCTCACCACCTCCTCCTCCTCAGAGTGCATTGGAGGAGAAGGTCTGAGGGGAGGAACCAAAAATGTTTTTCTCCAATGCACTTTGAGGAGGCGAGAAGAGAGGAAGTGAGGAATCAAGGAAGGCAATTGAGATTCACCCAAAGCAGACTGTTGTAAGAAGACAGAAGATGGCAGTCAGATGTTTACCTGGACAGAGTGTGTCTGCGTCCAGCATGCCTCCCTCTCTGTAGCCCTCCAGGTCCTCCATCTTCACTTTGCTCCAGGGGATGTAGGTGACGCCTCGCTCCACGTCCCAGAACTTCTTATGGGTCGCCTTTATACCCTTGTTCAAGGCCCACGCAATCTACACACAAATGCAATATGCTTAGGTTATTAAGTAAAATAAAGTGTTTTAATTAACTTTTTATGTGTTGCCTTTAGTGTTGAACGGTATACCGAAACGTTGATACTTTTTCGATACTAGAACATGAAAAACTGTTCGGTACTAGAAGTTTTGTTACTTTCGGTAATTCTGTCAAATTTGTCTCACGTCGTATACGGATTGAGAGGATCGAGTCTGTCTACTAACTTGTCTGAATCTTCTCTAGGGGGCAGTAGTGAGCTAGACAGGCTACTTGTCTTCTCTAGGGGGCAGTAGTGAGCTAGACAGGCTACTTGTCTCCTCTAGGGGGCAGTAGTGAGCTAGACAGGCTACTTGTCTCTCTAGGGGGCAGTAGTGAGCTAGACAGGCTACTTGTCTCCTCTAGGGGGCAGTAGTGAGCTAGACAGGCTACTTGTCTTCTCTAGGGGGCAGTAGTGAGCTAGACAGGCTACTTACGCTTGTGCATGCAGATGACACAGCGAGAGCCACTTTTGAGACGCAAACATGGAGAGAAAATGCAGACAGCATGGCTTCTAACGAAAACATCAACCTCCACGCCCGCAGCTTGTTGACACAAAAAATGGCTCCAGAAGTGAACTATGGGAATACTTTCCTGACAGAGCAGGGGCCGGGCCAGCCCACCGAAACAACTAAGCAAAAGGTGTTACAAAGCAGTGCAAGGGGAATTTAGTTCCAAAATGACAAAACTATTTTACACATGACATTTGCATTGTAACGTTATTCTACTAGCAACTAAATTTGAATTATTTTTGAGTGACAGTGACATGAACATAGGTTCAGCATGACATTCATGTGAGCAGTATAATAAAGACTACAACTGAAAAGTAAATGTGAACTGCACTATGACAGCAATATATTTAGACTACTTCCAGTTTGTCTGGGCTTGCTAGCTGTAGCCAGCCAGTAGTCCTGGGTAGAGCGTTGCACCATGGGATGTGAAATGCACTCTGGGAATCATAGCATGCTGTGTAAAATACATTGTATTTCTACGGTGTGTAGACTATTGCAATATAGAACCTTCGTAAATGAGCTTAAGTGTTTTTTTTGCCGTTTTTGAACTAAACTATTCATTTAATACATGGAATTATTTAGTTGTCATGAATAATGAATCATATGTCCAATGAATGTCATTTGACCCAATATTATTGCCACAGATGAGCAAATTAACAGCGATATGTATAAAATTACATTTAAAAAATGTTTTGAAGTCATTGTAAAATTCTTTGGTATGCTCCCAGTCTCAGATATGGTTTTGCGTAAGCAAAATGTAAGATATTCTGTTATTTAATATAGTGTTTTATTTTTTTAATAAATTGAATATACATTAACAAAAATGTGACAATTTCAAAGATTTTACTGAGTTACAGTTCATATAAGGAAATCAGCCAATTTAAATAAATGCATTAGGCCCTAATATATGGATTTCACATGACTTGGATTACAGATATCCATCTGTTGGTCACAGATACCTTTAACAAAAAGTAGGGTCGTGGATCAGAAAACCAGTCAGTATCTGGTGTGACCACCATTTGCCTCAAGCAGCACAACATCTTCTCGATCAGGCTGTTGATTGTGGCCTGTGGAATGTTGTCCCACTCCTCTTCAATTTCTGTGTGAAGTTGCTGGATATTGGCAGGAACTGGAACACCCTGTCGTACACGTCGATCCAGAGCATCCCAAACATGCTCAATGGGTGACAAGTCTGGTGAGTATGCAGGCCATGGAAGAACTGGTATATTTTCAGCTACCAGGAATTGTGTACAGATTCTTGCGACATGGGGCTGTGCATTATCGTACTGAAACATGAGGTGATGGCGGTGGATGAATGGCAATACAATAGGCCTCAGGATCTCGTCACGGTATCTCTGTGCATTCAAATTGCCATCGATAAAATGCATGTGTTCCTTGTCTGTAGCTTAGTTCACTGAAGTCGGTTACGACGCCGAACTGCAGTCAGGTCAAGACCCTGGGGAGGACGACGAGCACGCAGATGAGCTTCCTTGAGACGTTTCTGACAGTTTGTGCAGAAATTCTTCGGGGATCTTTTATTTCAGCTCAAGAAACATGGGACCAACACTTCATATGTTGCGTTTACATTTTTTTTAACAATTTATCTTCTTAAAATGTGATTTTAACCCATTAGAGTCTAAGTCTATATTAGTGTGTAGCCCAAACTGTTCGGACGCCACAACACAGAAGTTGGCAGATCAACTGTACAGACTTCAGACACGTCCCAAGACGCTTGTGGGGGGGGGGGGGTCGTAGAGCAAAACGAGAGAGTCTCATCATTTTCTCACGGTCTGACAAACACCGCTCTCGTGACATGGCGGATGTGATGGCTTGAGACTCATCCAATGCAAAAAAACATCTCTAGCTTAAACTGACGGGTTCGTATGTTTTTATTATTATTATTATGCTAATTAGATTTCTGCAGGAAGTGGACATTGACCTTAGGGGGTTAAACCTAACCACACTACTAACAGTATGCCTAACCTAAATTAAGACCAAATAGCTAATGTTTGTTTTCATGAAAAATGTATGCACTCACCAAGTCGCTCTGGATAAGAGCGTCTGCTAAATGACAAAAAAAAAAAATATATATATATATTTAATATGAATTTCTACGATACAGCCAATTTGACTCTGTGGCTGTGCTATCTAGTGGAAACCCTACCTCACCTTACTGTTTCCCCCCACTCAGCAACGATGGTAGTAAACACCATTTTAGGGTTTCTGCTGCGTGCCTCTCCTCCATCTTCTGTCGTCGGTAGTACATGGGACTTCCTGTCCTGTCCCACTTCTCATTAATGTGACGGGTCGTTGCGGTGTCGTATGACAGCGTGTTCATTGACATCCAACAACCTGTTGCGCCACGTACGGTTTTTGAGAGCGTGTGCTTTGTATGCTGTAGGCAGAGCAATCTCCATCCGGGCCGTCAGTTTTTCAACATGGCATCTTGTAGTCTGGTTCTAGGCATGCCATCAGGGTATTGAAGCCGACATCCTCTACCATTAACAATGGCTGCATATCAACTGCAAACATCTTCTGTAATCAGCGCTGTGATTTTCTCACTCCGTCCCTTAAAATCGCTCTGCTGCCAGCAAAGGGTTGGGTCTCACGGTTCCTCCCTTTCAGGCTTGTACCTCTACTGCCATTGTAGCACAATTCCACCTGGCAAAGTTTTATATTTCACAACTTTCTCATTTAACTTCTCAACGTATTGCCATACAGGACTTCGCTGCTGTCGCTTCCCTGTCTCAGTCTGCCATTTCTCCAACAGTTAAAGACGATGACGTGCAGAGTGCTTGATATCCGTAGCAAATCATTTGAAAGATGCATATCTCCTCCTACTAACGTTACAGTATTGTTGTGTTAGGTATTTGTTCATTTTTATGATGATGATGATGATTGGGACCTGTTAGTGGTAGATGTGTGATACATTTTTCGGCTAGGTTTTTTCTTCTAAATGTTAACAATCCCAATGTAGTTTAAACATTACACCCTACCTAAAAAAAAAAAAAAAAAAGGCAGATTTTGTCTTCTGAGAAAATGTGAATGTGATCAAATTTGGTTTATATTCACACGTCGGGTGGCTAAGCTCCCCAGGCATTTTTAATCCAAACTGATTGACTATCATTAATCAATCCCCACAGCAGTGATGCCATACTGTATGAGGATCGTTTCATTATAAATGTAAAGGCCTGCATTGAGCCAGCTCGGCCCTGTTAGTTTTTGTCCAATCGCAGCTGTCTGTGTCTCTGTAAAAGGGTTTTAATGTTTTCATCCTCCCTAGGGTCAGGAGTTTTATTTTTGATCATGTGACCTGAAAACCGTAACAAAAAGAATCTGGTCCCATCATAGCCCGACAGCTGATTTATTACTATGTCATATGCTATAACGAGGGTCCGTAGTTGGTTAGCCTACTACAGGATCAGGAAAAACTCTGGGCCCAAGGAAAACAATTCTCCCCGACCACTCTGGGACCTGTGGTGAGATCACCACACAATGTTACAAATGGAAAAACATATCCTATTTGTACGATCTACAGTTGACATGTTTTTTGGTGGGGATGAGCTTCCGTAGTTTTACGTGGCTCAGTGCAGCCGGCAGTTACTGCAACAAATCAGAATATAACAGGCTGGTACTGCAATTACAGGTAAAAACTCAATAAAATAAAATATTAGCAAAATGGCTATACATTTCAACAGTTTCAAAAAATTGCTTTGCTATTACCATTTACAGTGCATTCAGAAAGTATTCAGACCCCTTGACTTTTTCCACTTTGTTACGTTACAGCCTTATTCTAAAATGAATTACATCGTCCGTCCGTCCCCCCCACCCCCCGTCATCAATCTACACACAATACCCTATAATGACAAAGCAAAAACAGTATCACATTTACATACGTATTCAGATCCTTTACTCAGTACTTTGTTGAAGCACCTTTGGCAGCGATTACAGCCTCGAGTCTTCTTCGGTATGACGCTACAAGTTTGACACACCTGTATTTGGAGAGTTTCTCCCATTCTTCTCTGCAGATCCTCTCAAACTCTGTCAGGTTGGATGGGAGCGTTGCTGCACAGCTATTTTCAGGTCTCTCCAGAGATGTTCGATCGGGTTCAAGTCTGGGCTCTGGCTGAGCCACTAAAGGACATTCAGAGACCTGAAAAACATCACCACAGCATGATGCTGCCACCACCATGCTTCAACGTAGGGATGGTGCCAGGTATCTTGTTTCTCATGGTCAGAGTCTTTAGGTGTCTTTTGGCAAACTCCAAGCAGGCTGTCATGTGCCTTTTACTGAGGAGTGGCTTGCGACTGGCCACTCTACCATAAAGGCCTGATTGGTGGAGTGCTGCAGAGATGGTTGTCCCTTCTGGAAGATTCTCCCATCTCCACAGAGACACTCTGGAGCTCTGTCAGAGTGACCATCAGGTTCTTGGTCACCTCCCTGACCAAGGCCCTTCTCCCCCGATTGCTCAGTTTGGCCGGTTGGCCAGCTCTAGGAAGAGTCTTGGTGGGTCCAAACTTCCATTTAAGAATGATGGAGGCCATCATCCTTCCCCAGATCTGTGCCTCGACACAATCCTGTCTCGGAGCTCTATGGACAGTTCCTTCGACCTTATAGAATGGTTTTTGCTCTGACATGCACTGTCAACTATGGGACCTTACAGGTACAGGCGTGTGCCTTTCCAAATCATGTCCAATCAATTGAATTTACCAAAAAGGTGGACTCCAATCAAGTTGAAGAAACATCAAGGATTATCAATGGAAGCAGGATGCACCTGAGCTCAATTGAGTCTCATAGCAAAGGGTCTGAATACCTATGTAAATGTGATATCAGTTTAGTATTTGTAATACATTTTGCAAACATTTCTAAAAACCTGTTTTCACTTTGTCATTATGGGGTATTGTGTGTAGATTGATGAGGGGAAAAAAAACAATTTAATACATTTTTGAATAACGCTGTAACGTAACAAAATGTGGAAAAGGTCAAGGGGTCTGAATACTTTCTGAATGCACTGTATAATGTAGAAGTGTTGGCTCAACGAGACAATGCCCTGCTTCGGGGGGGGGGGGGTCAACTGTCATGCTCATCCTCCGGAGGTAGCTGTCGAGACGTAGAAAGTATGCAAGTTTACATTTGAGTAATACGTGCAGACGACGGTATCATTATGAAGAGGCTTAGTCTAGAGCCCCTGTTAGTTTTGTTTAGGAACTCAGTCCGGCTTTCAACTTACTAAGCCCCATTTGTTTAGTTTCAAACCTAAAAAGATAGTGTTTGTATGTAGATTGTTCAGGCTTTGAACAAGGGTATAGAGGCACAACTAGTTCAATACCAGGTTTAGTATCAAGATACTCAATACCGAAACAACGAAAATGAAAAAAAATATTTAGCTAAAGTCACAGAATAAATAAAAAAAACATTAAGAAAATGTTTACATTTGTCACATCCAAACAGGACGTTATGGTTTCCCAGATGGGATTATAGTGCATAGGCTTCTCTAGGCCAGTGGTTCCAAAAACGTACTCTTGAAAGTTGCCACTTCGAAATTGGGTATTGCATCATCAGCTTTCCTCGTCATGTCAGTCATTGCACATCTTAGAGAGCTATTTATAACTGGTCAGAGATGTCCAGATCAACTAGCCCCTGTCCGCTAACGTTTATGCCCATGTCCAGATCAACTAGCCCCTGTCCGCTAACGTTTATGTCCAGATCAACTAGCCCCTGTCCGCTAACGTTTATGTCCAGATCAACTAGCCCCTGTCCGCTAACGTTTATGTCCAGATCAACTAGCCCCTGTCCGCTAACGTTTATGTCCAGATCAACTAGCCCCTGTCAGCTAACGTTTTATGTAGGTTTTTTAGCCCATAGATTTTGTAGTAATTTTGAGTCATTCAAATACCACATGAAAACACATTAGAAATGGCAAAACAAAGCGTGCTTTAAAAACGGCAACGTTTTCTCTACATCCCATGACAAAAATGTGTAGGGGGGGGGGGAGGGGGGCGCGGGATGTTCCCCAATGCTGGAAGGGGGGGGCGCGGGATGTTCCCCACTGCTGAAGGGGGGGCGCGGGATGTTCCCCAATGCTGGAAGGGGGGTCGCGGGATGTTCCCCAATGCTGGAAGGGGGGGGCGCGGGATGTTTGGGGGCGCGGGATGTTCCCAATGCTGGAAGGGGGGGGGCGCGGGATGTTCCCCAATGCTGGAAGGGGGGGGGCGCGGGATGTTCCCCAATGCTGGAAGGGGGGGCGCGGGATGTTCCCCAATGCTGGAAGGGGGGGCGCGGGATGTTCCCCAATGCTGGAAGGGGGGGCCTGAGTGAAACAGTTTGGGAATGCTTGCTCTAGAGCAGTGTTTCCCAACCCTGGTCCTCCAGTATCCCCAACAGTGTTTCCCAACCCTGGTCCTCCTGTATCCCCAACCCTGGTCCTCCAGTATCCCCAACAGTGTTTCCCAACCCTGGTCCTCCAGTATCCCAGCAGTGTTTCCCAACCCTGGTCCTCCAGTATCCCCCAACAGTGTTTCCCAACCCTGGTCCTCCAGTACCCCCAACAGTGTTTCCCAACCCTGGTCCTCCAGTATCCCCAACAGTGTTTCCCAACCCTGGTCCTCCAGTATCCCCAACAGTGTTTCCCAACCCTGGTCCTCCAGTATCCCCAACAGTGTTTCCCAACCCTGGTCCTCCAGTATCCCCAACAGTGTTTCCCAACCCTGGTCCTCCAGTATCCCCAACAGTGTTTCCCAACCCTGGTCCTCCAGTATCCCCAACAGTGTTTCCCAACCCTGGTCCTCCAGTATCCCCAACAGTGTTTCCCAACCCTGGTCCTCCAGTATCCCCAACAGTGTTTCCCAACCCTGGTCCTCCAGTATCCCCAACAGTGTTTCCCAACCCTGGTCCTCCAGTACCCCCCAACAGTGTTTCCCAACCCTGGTCCTCCTGTACCCCCAACAGTGTTTCCCAACCCTGGTCCTCCTGTAACCCCAACCCTGGTCCTCCTGTACCCCCAACAGTGTTTCCCAACCCTGGTCCTCCTGTATCCCCAACCCTGGTCCTCCAGTACCCCCCAGCAGTGTTTCCCAACCCTGGTCCTCCTGTACCCCCAACAGTGTTTCCCAACCCTGGTCCTCCTGTAACCCCAACCCTGCCCTGGTCCCTCCTGTACCCCCAACAGTGTTTTCCCCAACCCTGGTCCTCCATTATCCCCAACAGTGGGTTTTCCCAACCCTGGATCACCGGTTTCCAACCCGGGTCCTCCATCCCAGAAACACTGTTGGGGATACTGGAGGACCAGGGTTGGGAAACACTGCTCTAAGCTACCTGCAGCTGTGGTCAGGGCCTAAAATTAACAGAAGCCTTATGCGGGTAGATTTTGGCATGTCTAATTCACCAGCCACGTTGGCGTGTGGTCACACACAGGCCTCTACAGTCCCCTGTAGCTCAGTTGGTAGAGCATGGCGCTTGCAACGCCAGGGTTGTGGGTTCGATTCCCACGGGGGGCCATTATGAAAAATGTATGCACTCACTAAAACTGTAAGTACATCTGGATAAGAGCGTCTGCTAAATGACTAAAATGTAAAATGTACAGTGCAAGCATTTCATACAAATAGTTCAAAGTTAAAATATGGGCACGTGCAAGTAGTGATTTATAGCAAAAATAAATGCAATTGCTGTTTTCAAAGTATTTCTGCCATTTTGTTTCATATCTGGTAATGCACAAAGAAATATGAATCCTAACGTTATAGCTATCCCACCTCGTGCAGCAACACTGCCTGTGAGTGAAGTGCTAAAATATTTGTTTTTAGAAGCAATGCGCACAGGCATAAAAGTTGATATAACTACTAAAGCAAGACTTTATCCTTGTGTTTCTTGGATATTTACAATGTTTTGTTCACAAGTTAGGTTGTTATTCAATGTTTGAGTTTGCTTCCACTGCAAGCTAAGAGAAGAGGATGAAGTCGTCCTCTCTAGTGAGATTCTCACAGGAAGACTGGAGTGGCCCCGTTACCAAGGTAACCTTAAAGGGGCAGCTGAACATTTGTCTCATCTGTGATATTTTGGTTTAAAGACTCAGGCCAAAAAATATTAAATTAAATTGAGCAATATACCACATTACTTCTTAATAGAAATACATTCCTTGTTTTAGAAACATTAAGCATGCTCATCCATTTTGTTGAATGTTTTTTGGTGTAATAGATGGTCGGGAAAAATATTTTCGCTGGTAAAAAAAATAAATCTGAATGACTGGTAGAATTGATCTACCTGCCACAGTGGTTGGTAGACCACTAGGCTCTGGCTGTGGTTATCAGTAGGCTCCAGTTGATCAGACTGAAGCACAGACCAACTCATTTTTGATAGGCTAACATTACTTGAAGACATGCTGTTTGTAATGAGTGTAGATTACAGACGACAAAATAAAGCCTTTAAAATTGTCTGCACATACATGCTCGTGAATTGTTGCATTATTCAATAGAGTAATATGTTTTAGAAGAAAAGTTGGTCATTGTTGAATAGTTTGTGCTTACTGGCTACTGTGATATTTACGGCCAATTTGAAGGTAGCGTTGCCACAACAAAAGGTAAGGAAGGATGTAATGTCGGCTTGGGTACCTATAGCTATACCTACCTATATCTATACCTACCTATAGCTATACCTACCTATAGCTATACCTACCTATACCTACCTACAGTGGGGGAAAAAAGTATTTAGTCAGCCACCAATTGTGCAAGTTCTCCCACTTAAAAAGATGAGGCCTGTAATTTCCATCATAGGTACACGTCAACTATGACAGAAAAATTGAGAAATAAAAATCCAGAAAATCACATTGTAGGATTTTTAATGAATTTATTTGCAAATTATGGTGGAAAATAAGTATTTGGTCACCTACAAACAAGCAAGATTTCTGGCTCTCACAGACCTGTAACTTCTTCTTTAAGAGGCTCCTCTGTCCTCCACTCGTTACCTATATTAATGGAACCTGTTTGAACTTGTTATCAGTATAAAAGTCACCTGTCCACAACCTCAAACAGTCACACTCCAAACTCCACTATGGCCAAGACCAAAGAGCTGTCAAAGGACACCAGAAACAAAATTGTAGACCTGCACCAGGCTGGGAAGACTGAATCTGCAATAGGTAAGCAGCTTGGTTTGAAGAAATCAACTGTGGGAGCAATTATTAGGAAATGGAAGACATACAAGACCACTGATAATCTCCCTCGATCTGGGGCTCCACGCAAGATCTCACCCCGTGGGGTCAAAATGATCACAAGAACGGTGAGCAAAAAACCCAGAACCACACGGGGGGACCTAGTGAATGACCTGCAGAGAGCTGGGACCAAAGTAACAAAGCCTACCATCAGTAACACACTACGCCTCCAGGGACTCAAATCCTGCAGTGCCAGACGTGTCCCCCTGCTTAAGCCAGTACATGTCCAGGCCCGTCTGAAGTTTGCTAGAGTGCATTTGGATGATCCAGAAGAGGATTGGGAGAATGTCATATGGTCAGATAAAACCAAAATATAACTTTTTGGTAAAAACTCAACTCGTCGTGTTTGGAGGACAAAGAATGCTGAGTTGCATCCAAAGAACACCATACCTACTGTGAAGCATGGGGGTGGAAACATCATGCTTTGGGGCTGTTTTTCTGCAAAGGGACCAGGACGACTGATCCGTGTAAAAGAAAGAATGAATGGGGCCATGTATCGTGAGATTTTGAGTGAAAACCTCCTTCCATAAGCAAGGGCATTGAAGATGAAACGTGGCTGGGTCTTTCAGCATGACAATGATCCCAAACACACCGCCCGGGCAACGAAGGAGTGGCTTCGTAAGAAGCATTTCAAGGTCCTGGAGTGGCCTAGCCAGTCTCCAGATCTCAACCCCATAGAAAATCTTTGGAGGGAGTTGAAAGTCCGTGTTGCCCAGCGACAGCCACAAAACATCACTGCTCTAGAGGAGATCTGCATGGAGGAATGGGCCAAAATACCAGCAACAGTGTGTGAAAACCTTGTGAAGACTTACAGAAAACGTTTGACCTGTGTCATTGCCAACAAAGGGTATATAACAAAGTATTGATCAACTTTTGTTATTGACCAAATATTTATTTTCCACCATAATTTGCAAATAAATTCATTCAAAATCCTACAATGTGATTTTCTGGAATTTTTTTTCTCATTTTGTCTGTCATAGTTGACGTGTACCTATGATGAAAATTACAGGCCTCATCTTTTTAAGTGGGAGAACTTGCACAATTGGTGGCTGACTAAATACTTTTTTCCCCCACTGTATATCTATACCTACCTATACCTACCAATTCCTATACCTACCAATTCCTATACCTACCAATTCCTATACCTACCTATAGCTACCTATAGCTATACCGCATACTGGGGTATTTGGAAATAGCCACAGGATGGTTTTTCAATACCGGCAAAACAATTCTTATTTTTAATACATTTTAATATTCGTAGCTACTTTAAGTAAATACCTGCAGTCAACTTGTGCAATACGTTAGAAGATGAAGAATGAGATCTGCTTTATTTCACGTTTCAGATGATTTTCCATTTCAAAGCTTACCCTAGGTCCCCAGAACCGTTGCGCCAGTCACGTTTGTTTATAAATAACACAACAGGAGAAAGCGGGAGCTGGTGAGACCAGATGTGTATTTGGTGTAACTTGCTAGTTCTCTCAGTAAGTGTCTGATTTAATAAGAGACGGGGCATCATCTAGTGTTGGCTTTCTGCCGTGTTTGAGAAGTCAAAGCCCTTTGGATGAGTTGCAGTGAGCTCCAAAAGTATTGGGTCAGTGACACAATTGATATTGTTTTGGCTCTGTCCTCCAGAACTGGATTACAATGACTATGAGGTTAAAAGCAGACTGACCGTAGACACAGGCAGGCCGTTGCCCTAGCGACTCCACATAGACACAGGCAGGCCGTTGCCCTAGCGACTCCACATAGACACAGGCAGGCCGTTGCCCTAGCGACTCCACATAGACACAGGCAGGCCGTTGCCCTAGCGACTCCACATAGACACAGGCAGGCTGTTGCCCTAGCGACTCCACATAGACACAGGCAGGCTGTTGCCCTAGCGACTCCACATTAGACACAGGCAGGCTGTTGCCCTAGCGACTCCACATTAGACACAGGCAGGCTGTTGCCCTAGCGACTCCACATTAGACAAAGGCAGGCTGTTGCCCTAGCGACTCCACATTAGACACAGGCAGGCTGTTGCCCTAGCGACTCCACATTAGACACAGGCAGGCTGTTGCCCTAGCGACTCCACATTAGACACAGGCAGGCTGTTGCCCTAGCGACTCCACATTAGACACAGGCAGGCTGTTGCCCTAGCGACTCCACATTAGACACAGGCAGGCTGTTGCCCTAGCGACTCCACATTAGACACAGGCAGGCCGTTGCCCTAGCGACTCCACACAGGCAGGCCGTTGTCCTAGCGACTCCACACAGACAGGCCGTTGCCCTAGCGACTCCACATTAGACACAGGCAGGCTGTTGCCCTAGCGACTCCACACAGGCAGCAAAGATTCAACCAAGAGTTCGGACCAAACTTTTTGAATACCTGGTTTGCATAACCAATGTTGCATACCCATTGCTGTTTGAATAAATCTTGATAATAAAAAAATAAAAATTGCGAACCAAAAACTAACGTGACAAGCTAAAATTTTTTCACTGGCACCCTAGCAACCAATAAAGAAATTGGTGTCGCACCGCCAAGTCACAGGGAGTGTTTTGGTCGCAGTTTTGAGCCCTGAACAATCTCCCCGAGGCTCCATATTTACCAGGTCGTCATTGGAAATCAGAATGTTTCATTGACAGACTGGCCTGGCAAAAAAGAAGAAGAAAAAAAGGGGTTGGTTTAACGTAAATAAATCAAAAAAACGTACCTTGATGGCCTTCTGGTTGACCTTGAAGGATCCTCTGCTGAGTTTGTGTAGAGCTCTGTAGGCATCCTGCCTGTGAACCATCATTATGTAGGCACAGCCCCGAGGAGGGATCATCTGGAGGGGAGGGAAGGAGAAACAGGTTGGTATCACCCAAGTTGTTCCAAGTGTCTTATTCAGGGTCAATCCCCCTTGTACCTACATAGAGCACTCCTTGAGGTTATTCCTGATAGGCCCTGGTCAAAAGTAGTGCACTGTTTAAAGGGAATAGGGCGCCAGTGAGTATTATGTGTGTCAGCCCTCATACTTACATTGATGGAGTCGATCTGTCCGAACTCCTCTAGTAAAGACATGACGTCCTGCTGAGTGGTCTTCTTGTCGAGCTGGCCAACCCACAGAGTGGTGGTGCAAACTACACAACGAGGGAAACATTCAATATGGGCCCTGGTCAATAATAGTAGAGAATAGGGTGCCATCGATGTGCCCTTGAGCAAGGCACTTAACCCTAATTGCTCCTGTAAGTCGCTCTGGATAAGAGCGTCTGTTAAATGACTAAAATGTAATGTAAATGTAATGTAAATGTAATGTAAATGTAATTTGGGACGCAGTCCTTGAGTGTATCTGACAGTACGTACCACTGAGCGTCTGGCTCTTGATGCTGGGCAGACCTTTCTGTCTGCGTTCCTTCTCCTTCTCTCTCTCCTTCCTCTCCTGCGAGCGGGAGCGAGGGGAGTTCCAGCGACTTTCCCTGGAACGAGACCCGGAGCGCCGGGAGGAGTGTCGGGACTTCCGGGAGCGAGAACTGGACCTGGATCTCTTTCTCCTGGGAGATCTGGAGAGAGAGAGATCAAGTACATTTAAAAATCGCAACGTACTTCACAGCAAAACAATCAAATGAAATACGTAAAAGCAAACGGATATAGAAGCAATAAAGGGTGATTAAAATAACAGTACAATCATGGACTAAAAGCCAAGGTAAAAAGGTGGGAACAGGCAGGGCTCCCTAACAGAGGACCTGTTCATCCTAAACAAATCAACTTTGCTCTTACAGTTTGTCAAGTGTCCTAAACATCACCAACCAATATCAACCATGGGTCCAGCTTCTTACCGAGAGCCAGACCTGGAGCGTGACCTCCTGCCGTGGCCGCGCTGCCTCCCCTCCCTCCCATCCCTCCACCCAGACGGATCTTCTCTTTCTCTGGACTTTCCCTGGTCCTGGTCCTGGTTCTGCTGGGCAGTGTGCTGACTCTGGCTGTAGCCCTTGTTCAGACCATGGTATCCTCCATCAGGTGTCTGCTGCCTCCCAGGCTGGCCCATCATAAGGTCCTGAAACTGCCGCTCCATGTTGGGCTGCATTTGACCAGGAAACTGGTCACCGTACACGTTTCCTGGAACAAGGGAATCCATCTCCTCTTTCTTCACCTCTTCTGGTTCGTCGTCGTAATCAAAGCGGTCCAGGAGTTTCTGAAGACAGACCGGCATAACAATCAGATTGCCATGATTTATACTGAACAGAAATATAAAACGCAACATGTAAAGTGTTGGTCTCATGAGCTGAAAAAGACAGCAGGCATTTTTGAAATTGTGTACAAATTTGTTTCCATCACTGTTAGTGAGCATTTCTCCTTTGCCAAGATAATCCATCCACCTGACAGGTGTGGCATTAAACAGCATGATCATTACACAGGTGCACCTTGTGCTGGGGACAATAAAAGTCCACTCCAAAAATGTGCAGTTTTGTCACAAGTTGAGGGAGCGTGCAATTGGCATGCTGAGTGCAGGAATGTCCACCAGAGCTGTTGCCAGATAATTTAATGTTAATTTCTCTACCATAAGCCACCTCAAACGTTGTTTTAGAGAATTTAGCAGTACATCCAACTGGCCTCACAACCACGTGTAACCACGCCAGTCCAGGACCTCCACATCCGGCTCCTACACCTGCGGGATCGTCTGAGACCAGCCACCTGGACAGCTGATGAAACTGTGGGTTTGCACAACTGAAGAATTTCTGCACAAACTATCAGAAACCGTCTCAGGGAAGCTCATCTGCGTGCTCGTCGTCCTCACGAGGGTCTTGACCTGACTGCAGTTCGGCGTCGTAACTGACTTCAGTGAGCAAATGCCCAATGGTGGCGGTGGGGTTATGGTATTGGCAGAGGCATAAGCTACGGAAAATGAACACAATTGCATTTTATCTATAGCAATTTGAATGCCCAGAGATACCGTGACGAGATCCTGAGGCCTATTGTATTGCCATTCATCCACCGCCATCACCTCATGTTTCAGTACGATAATGCACAGCCCAATGTCGCAAGGATCTATACACAATTCCTGGAAGCTGAAAATGTCCCAGTTCTTCCATGGCCTGCATACTCACCAGACTTGTCACCCATTGAGCATGTTTGGGATGCTCTGGATCGACGTGTACGACAGCATGTTCCAGTTCCAGACAATATCCAGCAACTTCGCACAGTCATTAAAAGAGTGGGACAACATTCCACAGGCCAACATTCCACAGGCCACAATCAACAGCCTGATCAACTCTATGCGAAGGAGATGTCACGCTGCATGAGGCAAATGGTGGTCACACCAGACACTGACTGGTTTCCTGATCCACGCCACCTACTTTTTTTTTTTTTTTTTAAGGTATGCATATCTGTATTCCCAGTCATGTGAAATCCATAGATTAGGGCCTAATTTATTTATTTCAATTGACTGATTTCCTTATATGAACTGTAACTGAAATTGTAGAACGTTGCATTTATATTTTTCGTTCAGTGTAGCTACACATCCATACATCACAAAACCCTGATTTAGTGACACATCCATAACAATCACTCAAGAGCTTACTTAATATCCCTGACGGACCACTGACCATCCCGTTCACGGAGGCTTTATGAAAACCACGGAAGAGCTGTCCTGTTATAATATTAGGCCTCAAAATTATCTGTTGGTCAGAAATGTGCTTTGCGTACAATAATAATGCATTACCTTAGCTAGTGAGTTATTTTGCTCCGTAGGCTGCGTGTGGTGTGTGTTGAACAGTGGATGGTGTGAGTTATGCTGGCCTTGGACCATCTGTGGGTGGTCAGCCGTGGCGTTGGGAACCACAGGAGGGGTCTGGTCAGCCATGGCGTTGGGAACCATAGGAGGGGTCTGGTCAGCCATGGCGTTGGGAACCACAGGAGGGGTCTGGTCAGCCATGGCGTTGGGAACCATAGGAGGGGTCTGCTGCCCTGGTTGGAATCTCTGGAGCATCTTCTGAAGCTGGACACAGACAGGAAGGAATAGAGCCCAATTACACTCAATCCATCAAATCAGTTACTACCTGGGTGACAAGCAAGATAATATCATGTATTTAATTCTTTATTAGCCTGGTATAGAACTTTATTCAGAAGAACTACATAGTTTACAGTAAAGAACCAAATGACTGGTCAAGAAAGAGCAACAGTGAAGAGGATACAAGACCCATTTAATTTGAATGTTCTGTCCCAGTCATATGTTGTTGTGGGGTGTATGAGCTAGTAGTGTGTAAGTGTGTCGCTATAACAACAGACGAGTAGAACTGGAATAGAACCTCTAACCATGGCAATCTGACAGGTAACCCCATGGGTAACTCTCATAGAATTAGAATACAGGATCTCCATGGGTACGCTCACCACGGACTGACTTGGTACAGCGATGCATTCTTTCCTTCTACGGCTCTCACTCACCTCGTGTCCCTGTCCGGACTGGAAGAGCTGGGCCACGGCAGCCAGGGCCTCGGGGTTCTGGAGCTGCGGGGGAAGCTGGGGCAGGGCTGCAGCTATGGAGGTACTGGAGACCGGGGGCTGGGCCTGGAGGTGAACTGCAGCTATAGAGGTACTGGAGACCGGGGGCTGGGCCTGGAGGTGAACTGCAGCTATGGAGGTACTGGAGACCGGGGGCTGGGTCTGGAGATCCTCCTGGGGGGAGGGATCAGGGACTAAGGAGCCAGTAGCCATGTCCAACAGGGGCTGGACGATGTCCATCTCAAACACAGCGTTCTTCTGCCACAGGTTGAGAACACGGATGATCTTACTCTGCAGAGAGAGAGGATAAGAACCCATAATGAGAGAAGTTTACAGTTATGCTTTAGTTGTCCGTTGAGTTGATCAGCAACATTTCTCAACTCTCATTTTTTGTACCAGCTCAATACAACCACACCTGGCTCAAAACCAATTAGTTGAATTCAAGCTAAACGAAGGAGCGCGAGCATGACGCTAGTGAATTTGCACGTCCCATTTAATGTAAGTGGTAACGATGAGTCAATCCTCTTACCCTAATTATTGTTTTCTGACACGTTCATTTATTTTCTATAACCAGCCACGGAGTCGTGGTGTATAGTAGACTATTTACTGTGTGTTTTATTGACAACCGAACAGCAAGTGTTGACTAGTTTATAAAAGGTGTCTAACTGCCTGAATAAAGTCAATCTCCTATATCCCTTTGCCATTCATAGATCATACAATGTAGTTGTTATATGTCCATGGCATCGCATCGGGACAAGTAAACCAAAGGATTTCCTAGGATGTCGGGGCTTGCCAGACAGTGACGATAAAGTGAGTGACTCTCGTCTCGTCAGTCAGTGTAGCCTACCGAATCGCATCGCTGAGAGAGCCGTTGATTTGGTTCCCTAATTTGCATTGGATACTGATAGGCCTAGTCTTTTTGGAGATCACCTGCAGATACATTATGAAAACATTCGATGAAGATGGTGAATCATCACTGCAGGAACAACAGGTAGTGGAGAGCCTCATTCTGGTCCAGATAGGATCATCAGGGCACTCAAGGAATCCAGGCATTAAAACGGAATTCAACAATATTAAAAAATGTATTGACTTTAGTAGGGAATCAACTAAATGTATTGAAAAGTAATACATTTGCCCAAGTTAAATCATAAGACATGAACAGAACGCATCAGTGATTTGTATTTCCTGCGACTTTTCTGAAGAGGCAATGAGAACGCCCGTCTGTGTGTGTGCAGTGCACTCGTCTACCACTTTGTGTAGCCGTTAGCGATGATGCTAATGAAAACAGTCTTCTGGTAGATGGAAAGGCTTTCCCAAAAACCTTCTCAATTAAAACGTTAACTACAAAAGTAGCCTATGCTTACCTGGTAGAATGATATCATGAAAAACACCACTAAACAACTGCCTCGTGCACTTGAATTAAAGGGTAACTACATCCAAAAATCAAAAGTTCCCCAGATTTTTCCCAGACCTCAAAAGTGGTTTAAGCATTGTTGTGGGACTTAGAAAAACAACAACATTGCACGTTCTATGAAAAAGGGTAATTTTGCGAGCAAACACATGAAAAAAAACTGAAACTTGGAAAAACTAAACCTTAACATTTTATTTCTCAAGACGATGTGGGTTATTTGATTCATTTCTCTGTTTTAATAAAATACATCATTTGAAGAACAAACATCATTGTGGCAATTCATATCTTGCAGTAAAACTGTAAATATGACTTTAATCTCCAGAGAAGACAGGTTAAATGTTAAAAAGGTTTAATGTTCTCTTACTTAGATCATATAGTCCTGATCGTATAGTCCTAGACCTAGACCACATCCAGAACAACTAACAACGCACTGAATTCAGACGTTTTCAGTCATTTTAATTGTAAAGTCTTTCTACACAAAATCACAACTAATTTCTCCAATCTGGGAGGTAAAGTCGTTAAAGTATTCAATCATTTGGCTGTGTATTTCAGATGGAATCAAGACATTAGAATGTACCAGAGGCCACCAAGGCAAAGCCCCGCCGGCCCGGGGACGCCTGGCTGGCCATTTATTACACTTCACTTAGCTTCCTGCCTAGCAACAAAGATGTAGTGTTTAGAGGTGCAAGGAGGAGACTCCGCATAAAGGAGGGTATAAATACTTGTGCTGGTGGAAACATGTCTTTGTAGCCCCACTGGGTGAATAAACTTGGTTTGAGCTTTGACTAGTTGTCCGTTAGTTTTTCACTCTGTTTGTCAGAACCTAACAGTAGGCATTGCCTACTAATTGGTTGATGAGGTCATTGGAAACACTTATCTTCCTGTTGATGTTGGGGTGGTGCTGAAGATGACGATTTTTTAAAATTTCCCTTTAAATGTTGGAGTATCATTTGACTTCCAATATTTATGTAATAGCTTCTTCAATATAAGTGATTAAAATAATATTGGCCAACCCATCGGGTATCTCACCACACCCTCCTATGCCATCTCTTGTAATATGCAGACAGATGGATTAAAAGGAAACTTACATTGTAATCCTTCTGACAGCCGTTTATCTAACTCCGCCCATAACTTCTGGACTTTATAGCACTCCCAGAAGGCATGAATTATTGAGTCGTTGTTAAGTTTTAAACTTCAGACACGACTCTACCGTTGTGCTGTAGAATTTGTGAATTTTGTTTCTTGTATAATACATTCATTTATACTGGATTAAGCGTACATTTTCATTAACTGTAATTTCATTCCAACACCTCCTCCATCTTGTGCCAATTTCAGTTCTTTCTAACTCTGGATTCCAATAGGGGACACTGTCAGTTGGATCGACTCTCTGCAAGGTTTTCTATATCTCACCTATCATATGAGTACATTTTTCTGACTCAAATAGGATTCCCTCAACATTGCTCTGATGTCCAAAAGCTTCAAATCATCCATGATTCAACTACGGATTAACTGAACACAATCATCCATTACTCAACTACGGATTGACTGAACACAATCATCCATGACTAAACTACTGAACACAATCATCCATGACTAAACTACTGAACACAATCATCCATGACTAAACTACGGATTAGTGTGTCCGTAGTCTGAGAGAACAGCGCCGGAGAAGATGGCTGCCGTTTTACAGCCCTCTAACCAATTGTACTATTATGTGTGTTTTTCCGCGTTATTTGTAATTTATTTTGTACATAATGTTTCTGCCATAGTCTCTTATAACCAAAAAGAGCTTCTGGATATCAGGACAGCGATTACTCACCTCGTATTGGACGAAGATTTTTTCTTCAACGAGGCGGCCGCGAAGGATATCATACAGACACCCGACAAGGCCCAAATCCCCGTCATTCGCGTGAGGAAGAGACGGAGATATCGGGGACGGAGATCGGGGTGCCTTGTAAGGATCCGACGGCGAGCGAGTAAACTGCCTCTTCCATCAATCCTATTAGCCAACGTTCAATCTTTTGAAAATAAAGTGGACGATTTAAGATTACGGTTATCCTACCAACGGGACATTAAAAACTGTAATATATTATGTTTCACCGAGTCGTGGCTGAACGACGACAATGATAACATTCAGCTAGCAGGCTATACGCTACATCGGCAGGACAGAACGGCTGACTCCGGTAAGACAAGGGGTGGCGGTCTGTGTATATTTGTAAACAACAGCTGGTGCACAAAATCAAATACTAAGGAAGTCTCAAGGTTTTGCTCGCCTGAGGTAGAGTATCTTATGATAAGCTGTAGACCACACTATTTACCAAGAGAGTTTTCATCTATATTTTTCATAGCTGTCTATTTACCACCACAAACCAATGCTGGCATTAAGATTGCACTGAATGAGTTGTACAAGGCCATTAATCAACAGGAAAACGCTCATCCAGATGCAGCGCTCCTAGTGGCCGGGGACTTTAATGCAGGGAAACTTAAATCCGTTCTACCTAATTTCTACCAGCATGTTAAATGTGCAACCAGAGGGAAAAAAACTCTAGACCACCTTTACTCCACACACAGAGACGCATACAAAGCTCTCCCTCGCCCTCCATTTGGCAAATCTGACCATAACTCTATCCTCCTGATTCCTGCTTATAAGCTAAAACTAAAGCAGGAAGCACCAGTGACTCGGTTAATAAAAAAGTGGTCAGATGACGCAGATGCTAAGCTACAGGACTGTTTTGCTAGCACAGACTGGAACATGTTCCGGGATTCTTCAGACAGCATTGAGGAGTACACCACATCAGTCACTGGCTTCATCAATAAGTGTATCGATGATGTCGTCCCCACAGCGACCGTACGTACATACCCCAACCAGAAGCCATGGATTACAGGAAACATCCGCACTGAGCTAAAGGGTAGAGCTGCCGCTTTCAAGGAACGGGACTCTAACCCGGACGCTTATAAGAAATCCCACTATGACCTCCGACGAACCATCAAACAGGCAAAGAGTCAATACAGGACTAAGATTGAATCGTACTACACTGGCTCTGACGCTCGTCGGATGTGGCAGGGCTTGAAAACTATTACAGACTACAAAGGGAAGCACAGCCGCGAGCTGCCCAGTGACACAAGCCTACCAGACGAGCTAAACCACTTCTATGCTCGCTTCGAGGCAAGCAACACTGAAGCATGCATGAGAGCACCAGCTGTTCCGGATGACTGTGTGATCACGCTCTCCATAGCCGATGTGAGTAAGACTTTTAAGCAGGTCAACATTCACAAGGCCGCAGGGCCAGACGGATTACCAGGACGTGTACTCCGAGCATGTGCTGACCAACTGGCAAGTGTCTTCACTGACATTTTCAACATGTCCCTGACTGAGTCTGTAATACCAACATGTTTCAAGCAGACCACCATAGTCCCCGTGCCCAAGGACTCTAAGATAACCTGCCTAAATGACTAACCGACCCGTAGCACTGACGTCTGTAGCCATGAAGTGCTTTGAAAGGCTGGTCATGGCTCACATCAACAACATTATCCCAGAAACCCTAGACCCACTCCAATTTGCATACCGCCCCAACAGATCCACAGATGATGCAATCTCTATTGCACTCCACACTGCCCTTTCCCACCTGGACAAGAGGAACACCTACGTGAGAATGCTATTCATTGACTACAGCTCAGCATTCAACACCATAGTGCCCTCTAAGCTCATCACTAAGCTAAGGATCCTGGGACTAAACACCTCCCTCTGCAACTGGATCCTGGACTTCCTGACGGGCCGCCCCCAGGTGGTAAGGGTAGGTAACAACACATCTGCCACACTGATCCTCAACACGGGGGCCCCTCAGGGGTGCGTGCTCAGTCCCCTCCTGTACTCTCTGTTCACCCATGACTGCATGGCCAGGCACGACTCCAATTAAGTTTGCCGACTACACAAAAGTGGTAGGCCTGATCACCGACACGATGAGACAGCCTATAGGGAGAGGTCAGAGATCTGGCCGTTTGGTGCCAGACAACAACCTCTCCCTCAACGTGACCAAGACAAAGGAAATGATTGTGGACTACAGAAAAAAAAGAGGACTGAGCACGCCCCATTCTCATCGACGGGGCTGTAGTGGAACAGTTTGAGAGCTTCAGTTCCTTGGTGTCCACATCACCAACGAACTATCATGGTCCAAACCACCAAGACAGTCGTGACGAGGGCACGACAAGCCTATTCCCCCCTCCGGAGACTAAAAAATTTGGCAGGGTCCTCAAATCCTCAAAAATTCTACAGCTGCACCATCGAGAGCAATCCTGAACTGGGTTGCATCAACACCGCCTTTTTATTTTGTGAGTTGATTTCACCAAAATATTGTATTGTTCAGCATTTCGTGTAGTTTACAGATATTGGGAGAGTTAGTTGTGTAAGTGCGCCCTCTAGAGTGTTGGTTTGGTTATATGCGGAGTTGTCTCATGCTTTTCTCAGTCTGCATTCTACTCGACTGAGAGAGGTATGTGTTCACTTCGGCGTGATATAAACTTGATATACCTGTTAAAACTAAAACGTTTCAGTGCACATAGTAACTTGTATGTATATTATATGATGAGTGTACGTACTTTAATCAAGCTGTGTCGTGAATTTAGCTATTTTTGAGAGTTTGAGAAATTGCTAACTTAGCTAACCTCGTGTTTTGTTTAGCTGTAAGTTAGCGATCGTCATTCTATCCTCTTGTGTTGAAGCCCACGTTTCAGTTTTTTTTTAAATGTTAGGCGGATTCTGGTCGAGGGTAGAGTTTTGAACATTCTCTCCTTGATGTTGAACAGGTATGTATTCCCTATATCAGGTTAAAAATATGTGTTCATTTAAAATGTTTTCATGTATTGATTAGTGTTTAATGGCACTGAAAAGTTCAAATGTGAAGGATTACATGTTGCTTCGTGCATATTACTGTATGTATTACCTATTTGAAAGATGGTTTATGTCATGTTGCACAGTATTAATGTAAAGGCTAAAAGCTCAGAGTTTTTGGCAGAGATAACATGCAATATGACACATACATAAGATATACACCAGATGCGATGTTTATTTTCCAATTATGTTGTATTTATTCCTTGGATTTTTGAATGTGATTATACTGAGTCTGCATTCTACTCGACTGAGAGAGGCGGATTCTGGTCGAGGGTAGAGTTTTGAAAATTCTCTCCTTGATGTTGAACAGATTGAGAGAGTTGTACACAATAAAGTGCCTTCAAGTACGCCAGTGTCTTGTCTTCAGTGCACCGGAACACAACGCAGTGGTCGGCAACGAGCAGACCGCGCCGGCTACACAGACAATGGATTAAAGGAACTAATCATTGTACCTTCTGACGCTATTAACTCCCCCATACTTTTGACTTTTAGCATCCCAGGCATAATTATTGAGTCTGTAGTTTTAACTTCGCAGACTCTGCGTTGTGTAAATTTGTGAATTTTGTCTTATATACATTCATTTATACTGGCTAACGTACATTTCATTACTGTAATTCCATTCCAACACCGTCCCCATCTTGTCCACATTCATTCTTCTAACTCGGATTCCAATAGGACACTGTCATTGGATGGCTCCCTCTGCAGGTTTTCTATATCTCACTGTCTGATATATTTTTTTGACTCAATAGGATCCTCACATTCTCTGATGTCCAACTAATCATTGTTCAACTATGACTACTGATACATCTCCGATTCACTATGATTAACTGACACATATCCTGTTCAATAGGATAACTGAACAATCCATGTCATACGGTTAAGCTGAAAGCAATCATCCTGATCAATACGGTTACTGAACCAATCACCATGATTTGGATTTGACAATAAATTTGATTTGATTTGATTTAGTGCTAGAATCTAAAAATGTGTGTCCCTGCCTTGGTGAAACACCAATAAAGAAACATCTACAGTAATAACCCTACCTTGTCATCGTGTGGACAGAGGTAGAGGTTCTGGAAGGTCGGGGTGAAGTTCTTTTGGAACCTGGGTCCATAGACGTCCTTGTCCACTCCAAACTGGTGTCGTGACTGTCGGACTATGGAGTCCACCACGTATAGGCCGGGAACCTTCAGCTCTGGCTTACACTGGAGGAAGAGGTCTCAGATTGTATTATCACTGGTATTTCACCTTATCATTGGTCTACAAATTACAATAAGGGTAAAAACATTAAATGTTTTATAACCATTTTATAAAAGGGTAAAAACTTTTGATTTTGTTTTATGGTTTCCAAGACTAAAGCCTTCTACATGCTTTGGTTCGGCTGATGCCTATAGGCAAACCGAATGAGTTTGCTTGCATACTCGCTTGAAAAATAAGAAAAAAAGCAGCAATAGTACTGTTTGTCCATCTTGAGATGCCATAGCCAGTATACACTTCCTCAAAATAGTCAGAATTAATCGAAGACAACTCAAGAAATATGTAATTAGTTTACATTTTTGCAGAGGAGATCTTAATCGCGCAATTTTACATCCAACTAAGATGTTTTGTGCGGTATTTCAAGTGAATACATGTGAATGAAACATTTGTTTCTCGTTGAATGTCAATCACTTCATTAAGAATCCCTACTGTTGACCAATCACTGACGAAGGGGCGTAGACTTCGGCTTGCCTCGAGAGAAAAAACGTGCGCGCGAAAACAGCCAAAACAATTACTTTACTAAATACCAAAACAAAACAAAACACGTCACAAAATATGCAGTAACTGTTCCGGATGGGCAGCATGCGGTCACTTTCAGGCTATTGGCATTGTCTGAAAGCAAAGCCAACCACTCTTGATAATAGTTCCATGGGTTGTTTTTCCCATGACTTACCTTCTTGATGAACTTCTCCACAATCTGGACGACATGCTTGTATAGCTGAGAGGGGACATGAAACGGAAACAAGATTAAAAATGTTTCATGGTGTGAATTTATACAAGGTCACATTAAAAGCATCAGAAAAATTACTTCACCAGTATTTCATTTTCAATGAGACACTCATCTGATAAGTTAACAGTACAGTGCTCCTTATATACAGTATACACAGGGTCACACACACGTTGCTCTAACCTACCTTGATAGCCTTTATTGCTGATTTAGTGACTGACATCATCTTTGCTCGTGATATCGGAGGCTTCATGTCAATCATGGCGAATAACTTCAGTTAGAAGAAAACGAAGAATAGCTTTAGCTAGCACCTAAACAAGGTCATCTAATCCGGTCCACATTAAATCATCCAAAATTCACATTTTGTGTTTTATATTACAAGCACGGTTACACCAAAGCTGAGGGAGTGAGGGTAGACAGATAACGTTAATTGAAAAAACACTGATGCATCTACATTTGAACACATGGTGCATGTACAGGCAAACATGTACAACATGGAGAATGATGAAAAGTCATGCTGCCATATTTTAGAAGGCTTAAAAAGTAACTGTTACCAGGAATCTAACTGGCTACTATAAATCACCTGCAAGAGGAAAACAGCTACTTACCTAGAATAACGCTAGTTACCCCACAACACTTCAGTTATATTCACAAATAGTTTTTATTTAGACAAATAATTTTGTACATATAAAACTGGCCAACTAACGTTACCAAGCTTATAGTTACATAACCATGTACTGCACTTCCTTTAACGAAACCACCACATAGCAGTTAACTAGCTACTGTAGCCAACTAGTTAGTTCGCTCAATTAGGAACCATTGGCTAATACAGGCCGGCCCTATCAACCCAAATAACAGAAATCTGGCATTGCAATAATGTTCACATTATCTCAGCTGTTTCTGGCATGGTGTGTGCATTAATGATGGGAGACCAGCAACAATACTCTGAGGCTGATGCTCCATCTTAGGTGAACAAGAAAAAACAAAGTTCGCCATCTGGCATGATAGCTTTTAGCTAGCTAGCTGGGTAGCCATGTTTGAGTTGTTGATTGGAAAGGTCACAAGTGGGTAGCAGCTAGTTAACGTATGATTTGCTATTAAATTAAAACATTGTCCTTCTAGTGGGCTAGATCGTTTTAGTAACATGGTACACAGTTGGCTAAATTAGGACATATTTGGCCAGATAACTAGCTAGCTACACCGACACTTGGTTAGCCAGCAGAGATATCTCTGCCTCTGGGTTAGCTGGCTTGATAGCGACGTAGTTAGCTAACCGAAACCGACAGCTACAAAGACAGCTTCATGTTTTACCTCCAAGTTGAAAGCGTTGACGGAATCCATACTTATTTGTTGACGTGCCGATAAATTATCCTTTTCAGTGAATAATACTTGGTGACTTAGCTAGCTAGCTATGTTTATATATTCGTAGCGTAGCAAACATCCGCTCTCGTTGCTACCCCGTGTATCCGCTTGTCGATAACAGGTATGGCCAAAACAAAGATATTTATAACTAACCCAAGATAGACCACAGCCTGTCGTTTCCAACGGGAGCAAATGAAGCATAGTGGGCAGAGCCAAGCAAGGAAGTGAGCGGGGCCAAGCACGAGCTAGTGAGATCCTATTGGCGCGTTGTATCATTTATTTGCATATTTCCGTTAGGGAACGCCTACCCTATGAAGCGGGCGTGTAAAATAACTCAATTCGCCCCTGCACTCCTAAACAACGCAATTTTTTTTGAAACTTTGGCAAAGGGGTAAATTCTACAAAACGCAGTCCACTCGGTTTGTTACAGATTCTAATTTTAGAAACAGAAAACTGTATGGAGATCAAATGTTTAATCGATGAGAAAATTAGCAGAATATCGGCCAAAATCAATTTCGCTCCATCTCCCGCTGTCGGCCACTGGGCTTCCTCTCACCACCATATTTGGTAGTGAGTGAAAACGCCAACCGGATGCTTCACATTTATACATCCGATGAAATATCTGGTGCATTGTTCTATCTGTGGCCAAAACATTTCAGAGGGAAAAACGTCTTGGAACACAGAACCAAATTCTCGCGAGAGAGACTAGAAGAGGACGGGATTGCTGCAATGACACCCCACAGGGGTGAGCAGTGGGGTCAGCAAAATATTCAACAAGAGTTTATCACAAATTGAGAATGGTGATGATAAATTGATAATTTACAGTAAACTCAATTATTCTAATCATAAAGATCGATGTGGATTTCAAGGTTAGCCGACAACAACACAAGAAATCTGTACAAAGAAAAATTGAAAATTAAATGACACTTATAATATATAATAATATGCCATTTAGCAGACGCTTTTATCCAAAGCGACTTACAGTCATGTGCGCATACATATTTACGTATGGGTGGTCCCGGGGATCGAACCCACTACCCTGGCGTTACAAGTGCCATGCTCTACCAATTGAGCTACAGAGGACCACTTCACAAACCCAAGCTAAACCACCCCATATAAATATAATCTAGAATCTATTTCTATGAGCCACCCATGGTTTTACTTTTTATGAAAAGTTGAGATCTGATCGATACATAACAGTCCCTTGTTTTTTTTATGTTTTATCATGATCTCGGTTTGAGAGAGAGAGAGAGATCGTTACAACACTGTATATAGACATAATATGAAATTTGAAATGTCTTTATCCTTTTGGAACTTGTGTGAGTTTAATGTCTACTGTTATTTTCCTATTTATTGTTTATTTCACTTTAGTTTATTATCCATTTCACTTGCTTTGCCAATGTAAACATATGTTTCCCATGCCAAGAATGCCCCTTAAATTGAATTGAGAGAGAGAGAGAGAGAGAGGGAGAGAGGGCAGGCGCGAGGGAGGGAGAGAGCACCATAAATCTTTGAAAGAAAAGGCATTCCCACACTACTGACCATGAGGATGACGAACTCCACTAACTCCTCACAGGACTCGTGGAGATACGAGTGGGAATATTACTACGATTACCTAGACCCAATACCAGTGGACGAGCGCAAACTGAAATATAACAAGTGTGAGTATTGAAAAGGCTTTATTTTACCATCGTCTCTTAGTGTGCAGCAGCGCGTCCCGAATGGCCCCATATTCCCTATATAGTGCACTACTTTTGACCAGGGTCCATAAGTAGCAAACTATACTGGTCAAAAGTAGTGCACTATATAGGGTTTAGGAAGCCATTTGGGACAAATACTTAGTGTAACGCAGCAATACTAACTAACATTGTCCCTCTTCTACACCTTTCAGACTTGATAGTGATCATATTCTGGATCAGTCTGGCTGCTTTTGTGGGATTCCTGTTTGTCATTTTGACTTTCATGTCCCGTTCAGTCAATCTACCCAAGTAAGTGTTCCTTTGAGTCTCATTCCATCAAGTTCCTCAGTACAGTGTATTTCAGGTCATGTTTTACAGACAGACGTTATGATGCTCTGAATCTGAAAGGGTGATAAAGCTAATTGCTAGGACTCACTGATGGGAAAACCAAAGAGTTTCCTACTTGCACTTGTTTAATGCTATTTATTGTATTTTTCTGTGCAGAGCTCACAGCTCCAAAAAGTCCAAGAAATCGTGGAGGGACCCTAGATCCAATTCTGCCTGATGGAGAATCCTTCTGCTTTATCCCAACCCCTCTGAAAGACACACACTACTCTGATGGAGAATCCTTCTGCTTTATCCCAACCCCTCTGAAAGACACACACTACCAGTCAAAAGTTTTAGAACACCTACTCATTCAAGGGTTTTTCTTTATTTTTACTATTTTTTACATTGTAGAATAATAGTGAAGACATCAAAACTATGAAATAACACATAAGGAATCATGTAGTAACCAAAAAAGTGTTAAACAAATCAAAATCTATTTTATATTTGAGATTCTTCAAAGTAGCTACCCTTTGCCTTGATGACAACTTGGCACACACTTGGCATTCTCTCAACCAGCTTCATGAGGTAGTCACCTGGAATGCATTTCAATCAACAGGTGTGCCTTCTTAAAAGTTAATTTGTGGAATTTCTTTCCTTCTTAATGCGTTTGAGCCAATCAGTTGTGTTGTGACAATGTGGGGGGGGGGGGGGGGGTATACAGAAGATAGCCCTATTTGGTAAAAGACCAAGTCCATATTATGGCAAGAACAGCTCAAATAAGCAAAGATAAATGACAGTCCATCATTACTTCAAGACATGAAGGTCAGTCAATACGGAAAATTGAAAGTTTCTTCATGTGCAGTCGCAAAAACCATCAGGCGCTATGATGAAACTGGCTCTCATGAGGACCGCCACAGGAAAGGAAGACCCAGAGTTACCTCTGCTACAGAGGATAAGTTCATTAGAGTTACCAGCCTCAGAAATTGCAGCCCAAATAAATGCTTCACAGAGTTCAAGTAACAGACACATCTCAACATCAACTGTTCAGAGGAGACTGTGTGTATCAGGCCTTCATGGTCGAATTGCTGCAAAGAAACCACTTCTAAAGGACGTCAATAATAAGAAGAGACTTGCTTGGGCCAAGAAACACGAGCAATGGGCATTAGACCGGTGGAAATCTGTCCTTTGGTCTGGGGTCCAAATTGGAGATTTTTGGTTCCAACCGCCGTGTCTTTGTGAGACGCGGTGTGGGTGAACGGATGATCTCCGCATGTGTAGTTCCCACCGTAAAGCATGGAGGAGGAGGTGTTATGGTGTGGGGGTGCTTTGCTGGTGACACTGTCTGTGATTTATTTAGAATTCAAGGCACACTTAACCAGCATGGCTACCACAGCCTTCTGCAGCGATACGCCATCCCATCTGGTTTGGGTTTAGTGGGACGATCATTTGTTTTTCAGCAGGACAATGACCCAACACACCTCCAGGCTGCGTAAGGGCTATTTTACCAAGGAGAGTGATGGAGTGCTGCATCAGATGACCTGGCCTCCACAATCCCCCGACCTCAACCAAATTGAGATGGTTTGGGATGAGTCAAACCGCAGAGTGAAGGAAAAGCAGCCAACAAGTGCTCAGCATATGTGGGAACTCCTTCAAGACTGTTGGAAAAGCATTCCAGGTGAAGCTGGTTGAGAGAATGCCAAAAGTGTGCAAAGCTGTCATCAAGGCATTTTGATTTGTTTAACACTTTTTTGGTTACTACATGATTCCATATGTGTTATTTCATAGTTTTTGATGTCTTCGCTATTATTCTACAATGTAGAAAATAGTAAAAATAAAAGAAAAACCCTTGAATGAGTAGGTGTTCTAAAACTTTTGACCGGTAGTGTACATACACACAGGTTGGAGCAGAGGGCAGCCAGGGCCTCAAGGACACATTGGCAGGATATTGCATTTGGGTCTGATATGGTCTGTTGGAAGTTGTGAACTCTTCATAACTATTATAAGCAGCTGTTTGTAACATTGTAGAGCACGGCGCTTGTAACACCAGGGTAGTGGGTTCGATCCCCGGGACCACCCATACGTAAAAATGTATGCACGCATGACTGTAAGTCGCTTTGGATAAAAGCGTCTGCTAAATGGCATATTATTATTATTATTATTATTATTATTGACTACCTACAATGTAATAACCTGGTTACAAAAGTGGGATTCATATGTTTATATTCAAATACAAGACCACACCAAAATAGTTTTACAACATTTTATAAAAGAGAAGTGAATGTTTTGAACAGAAGATGAACAAAAAAAATTAAATTCATTTAATGATTTACATACAAAACACACAACCTCTTTTAGAAAATTCAGATGCAAAATAATGAGGCCTCCATTTTATGAGTGAACACCGTTTTTTCAAATGTGTACAAGTACGCATACATGGCTGTATTCTGACTTGAGATCCACACAAATTTCCTCTGTCTCTCACTGACGTAAATTAATGATTTGCACGAAACTGAGTTGTGCACACTTATCTCAACTCTGTATGGAACTGTTCTCTATTCCCCATATACACTGAGTGTACAAAACACACCTTCCTAATATTGAGTTGCACCCCCTTTTGCCATCAGAACAGCCTCAATTCCTTCGGGACATGGACTCTAAAAGGTGTCGAAAGTGTTCCACAGGGATACTGGCCCATGATGACTCCAATGCTTCCCACAGTTGGCTGGATGTCCTTTGGGTGGTGGACCATTCTTGATACACACGGGAAACTGTTGAGCGTGAAAAACCCAACAGTGTTACAAACCGGTGCACCTGGCACCTACTACCATACCCCATTCAAAGGCACTTAAATATTTTGTCTTGCCCATTCACCCTCTGAATGGCACACATACACAATCCATGTCTCAAGGCTTAAAAATCCTTCTTTAACCTGTCTCCTCTCGTTCATCTACACTGATTTTAAGTGGATTTAACAAGTGACATCCAATAAGGAATCATAGCTTTCGCCTGGCCAGTCTATGTCATGGAAAGAGCTGGTGTTCTTAATGATTTGTACACTCAGTGTAGTTCACTACTTTTTGACCAGAGGCCCCCGGTCAAAAAGTAGTGTCCTAACTAGGGTGTCATTAGGGACACAACTCTGTAACTCCTATTGGTGCAACAGTAGACTGCAGTCCTGAGAGGAGGTTACTACAGATGGTCCCGAGGGCCGTGTGCGTCTGGGTGCGTCGTTTGGACTTCTGTCGCTCGGTCCCCATAGAACCCTGGATCTCATTCACCAGTCTGACATGGCTCAGGAACACCTCTGGGCTCTTCGCTCCGCTCCATATCTCATGGACGTACAGAGACAGCAGCGTCAGACCTTCTGGAGGAGAGGAGAGGAACAACAACAGCGTATGAGATGTGCCATTTCCTTTTACACGACCAAAGCAACACAAGTGACGCAAACCGGTTTCAATGTAACTCTTGTTTTTTTCCTGGGAATTTGTAGCTATATCTTATGTTATTTTTCAAACCACTGCAATTTCCCCTGTTACGGTAAAATAAACTCTCTTACCCTTCGTGGTCTGGTCATTACATGGTGTTCCTAGGCCGCATGCGGTGAGCACGGCCCTGTGCAGGTCACTCTCAGCGCAGCCTCTGGCCTCCAGGAGCTGGGTCATAACGTTGGTGAACAGCTGGACGTGCTCTACCCAGGAAGAGGGCTGGCCCTGGGGCTGGGCCTGGGGCTCACAGACCTGGTGGTAGAGCCTGAGCAGGTCCAGTCTCATAACAGGGTCAGCCACCACCATGTCCACTATGTCTCTGTGAGGCAGGACAGTCTTCTGGAACCAGCGGAGGAAGTGGACTGTCCTTTTGTCCTCGTAGGTGGAGGATCCCTCTACCAAGGAGCTCAGGACCCACCCGGTGAGAAGGTGGGCTGTGGTGTTGGCCAGGGGGGTGGAGGTCGGGGTTCGGGGGTCAGAGGGGGGGACAGGCAGGGGAGACCGGCTCCCAGTGGGTAAAGATACTCCTGAGGTGAGGGGTACACTTCTCCAGCAGAGTCGTCTTTTCCTCCTCTCGTCTCTCTGCCTCTCCTTCCTCCCCCTGTTCCTTTGGTCGGGAGTTGGAGCGGGCCTGGGCCTGGGACTGGAGAGAGCAGCCTCTCCCTCTGCCTTTCTCCCTGCCCGACCCTGAGCAGGTACAGAAACACAGACAGACATGTTGATTCTGCTGTCACTGACAAGGACTAGGGGGTGAATAATGCCAAGCTGAGACCAGTGCCAGTACAGAGGTTTGTCACGGCAAGGTTCATGCACAGTTTGACAGATGGAATTTCATGACTTTTCCATGACTTTTAAGCCACATTTCCATTACCAACAATTGGCGGCGTCTCTACGTACATACGGCGCCCTCCGTAATTATTGGGACAGTGACACATATGTTGTTGTTTTGGCTCTGTACTCCAGCACTTTGGATTTGAAATTATACAATGACTATGATCTTAAAGTGCAGACTGTCAGCTTTAATTTGAGTGTATTTCCATTCCATATCGGATGAACCGTTTAGAAATTACTTTTTGTCCATAGTCCCCCCCATTTTAGGGGACCAAAAGTATTGGGACAAATTCACTTACTGTATATGTGTATTAAAGTAGTCAAAAGTGTTGTATTTGGTCCCATATTCCTATCACGCAATGAATACATCAAGCTTTACAAACTTGTTGGATGCATTTGCTGTTTGTTTTGGTTGTGTTTCAGATCATTTTGTGCCCAATAGAAATGAATGGTAAATAATGTATTGTGTCATTTTGGAGTCACCTTTAAATCTAAAATAAGAATAGAATATGTTTTCTAAACACTTCTACATTAAATGTGGATGCTACCATGGTTACGGATAGTCCTGAATTAATTGTGAATAATGATGAGCGAGAAAGTTAGACGCACAAATATCATACCCCCCCCAATAAATGCTAACCTCCCCTGTTATGGTAATGGGTGAGAGGTTAGCATGTCTTGGGGGTATGATATTTGTGCATCTGTAACCTTCTCACTCATTTCATCATGTGTTGGAGTACAGAGCCAAAACAACAACAAAATGTGTCACTGTCCCAATAATTACAGAGGGCGCTGTATAGAAAAGTCAGCGTAATGTGGTATCAACTCTGTGGTCCTCTGTAGCTCAGCTGGTAGAGCACGGCGCTTGTAACGCCAGGGTAGTGGGTTCGATCCCCTGGACCACCCCATACACAAAAATGTATGCACGCATGACTAAGTTGCTTTGGATAAAAGCGTCGGCTAAATGGCTTATTAATATTATTATTATTAACTCTGATCCCATGTACGATCTCCTGTCGTTGAGCAAGACAACAACCCCCCCCCCCCCCCCACATAGTAGAATACCTGTTAGGCCACTGTAAAAAACACATGGTCAGCCCTCAGTCTGGAGAGCTGCTGGGTGTGCAGGCATTTGATCCAGCCCTGCTCAAAGAGAGCCAGTTTTATCAAGGTCCGGTTGTGGTTTGTTAGAGGGGTACTGGAATACAAATAAAACCTGCACACCCATTAGCTCTCCTGGAGGATGGTTAACCACCCATTAGCTCTCCTGGAGGATGGTTAACCACCCATTAGCTCTCCTGGAGGATGGTTGACCACCCATTAGCTCTCCTGGAGGATGGTTGACCACCCATTAGCTCTCCTGGAGGATGGTTGACCACCCATTAGCTCTCCTGGAGGATGGTTGACCACCCATTAGCTCTCCTGGAGGATGGCTGACCACCCATTAGCTCTCCTGGAGGATGGTTGACCACCCATTAGCTCTCCTGGAGGATGGCTGACCACCCATTAGCTCTCCTGGAGGATGGTTGACCACCCTTGATGCAAAACATTGCAACATTACAACCAGATATGTTATATGCCTTTTTCTAGTTTAGTCATATTTATCTTAGCTATATTATAAGTGTTTACTTTGCAGGCTGACTAGCACCTATTGAGTTGCTATGTCCCATACATTGAATGCTCAAATCAACTGGAAGTATCTACAAAACAAGTTTTGAAGCCACATAATCCAAAAGAAAGGCTACATCTAATTATTTCCTAAAGTTAATAATGTTCACGATTCACAAATTATTATTTGATTCACATTATTCGATTCACCGCGATTGAACCGAATCCCAACTAATACAATGGCAAAGTGAATCGTTCGTTTCATCAAAAATAATCATTTAAATGAATCATATGAAAGGTTCAAAAAAGTTAATAAACTTTGTATGGCCTTATTTGCGAGTGTCGGTGCCGGTGTAAAGTTATTGGGGACATGACGAAAACATTAATGCATGCTAATAGTAGCTAAACAGTTAACTAGAGGGTTCAATATATGTTTTGAATTGGCTACCTGGTTAACCTGTTCTCTATCATATTTTATAGGCCTACCTGCTGATGCAATGTCCGACTGTCTCTATCTCCTTGGCAACGGACTCCTCTCATACTATGCAGGTGATGCGCGCAAAACACAGATGCGCTAGTGTCATTCTGATCCTGGCTAATATGTAGATTTTTTATTTGATTTATAAAATACAAAATAAATTACATTAACAGAAATTATGAAATTAATTTCCATGACTTTTCCAAAACCTTTGGGATTTTATCATTTTCCAAAACTTTTCCAGGCCTGGAAAATACCATTTTAAAATTCCATTACTTTTCCAGGATTTTCATGACCGTACGAACCCTGCAAGGTCATATCTGAGATGGAGCAAATCAAGTTTATCACACATCCTCTGACTTTAGGAAGGGAACGGACGGTTTCCTGTCATGAGGGGTTTTCATAACAGTGCTCCAAAACATATTGTCAAAGCAGGTAATTCAGAGAGAGAAAAGCCAGATCATGAGGAAGGTTCTAGTAGTAGCACTACATCATATCTCACCCAGCAGCTCCTTGACTTTGTGTTTCTCCGCCACGGTCTGCAGCTGGCTGAGGAGAGGTGCATTGTGGGTCGTGTGCTCCAGCGGTGGAGGAGGGCGAGCGCGTCTGGGGAGGAAATGGCCTGGGGTCGTAAGGTCAGCCAGCCAGCCTCCCCGTGGACCCCCAGAGCTGTTCCACGATGCTGCAGGATGGAGCTCAGAGTCTGGAGATACAGGCTCAGCTGACCTGCCTTCACCAGCCTGGAGAAGAGAAGAGGGCTATGAGAGGAGGAGAGAGAGGTAACAGAGCTGTCCCACAATGCAGCAGTAGGGAGCTCAGAGCCAGAGGCTCAGCTGACCTGCCTTCACCAGCCTGGAGAAGAGAAGAGGAACGGCGCTCCAGTGGACAGCTGCCGTTTCACGGGCTCCTGACCAATTCTGCCATTTTGTTTTGCTGATCTTAACTTTTTTGTACATAATGTTTCCGCAATCGTTTCCTATGACCAAAAAAGAGCTTCTGGACATCAGAACAGTGATCACTAACCTCGGATTAAGATTTCTACTTCAACGAGTCGGCGGCACAGGACATCCTGCTCACCCCGGACCGGACCCTAACCCCCTAAACTCGGAAAAGGATGTGACGGCGTAAGAGAGGCTGACGGGCGGGCACCCTGACGAAACTACGCTGGTGAGTAAATAACCCGCCTCTACCCTCCGTTCTATTGGCCAACGTACCTGGAGAACAAACTGGCTCCGTTCCAGACTATCCTATCAACGGGACCTGAAGAACTGTAATGTCCTAATGTTTCTCCGGGTCGTGGCTGAACAGGAACATGGATAATAAACATCTAGGTTGATTTTTCTGTGCATCGGCAGGACAGAACGACAGGACCGATCGGCTCAAGGGGGGAGGTGTGTGTCTTTGTTAACAGGTGATCTCTAAAATTGAGGAAGTCTCGAGGTTCTGCTCGCCTGAGTTTTAATACCTCATGATAAGCTGCAGACCACACTATTTACCAAGAGAGTTTTCATCTATATTTTTCGTAGCTGTCTATTTACCACCAGAAACCGATGCAGGCACTAAGACCACACTCAACGAGCTGCTGGCCGGTGATTGTAATGCAGGGAAACTGAAATCCGTTTTTACCTAATTGCTACCAGCACGTCACCTGTGCAACCATTGGTGACAAAACTCTAGATCACCTTTACTCCTCACATAGAAAAGCATTCTCCCTTGCCATCCATTTGGCAAATCTGACCACAAAGCTATCCTCCTGATTCCTGCTTACAAGCAAAAACTCAAACAGGAAGTACCAGTGACGCGCTCAATAAAGAAGTGCTCCGATGAAGGAGAGCCGCACACTAATCCAGACTCTTATAAGAAATCCCGCTACGACCTCCGACGAGCCATCAAACAGGCAAAGCGTCAATACAGGACTAAGATTGAATCCTACTACGCCGGCTTTGACGCTTGTCGGATGTGGCAGGGCTTGCAAACTATCACGGATTATAAAGGGGAACTCAGTCGCGAGCTGCCAAGTGACACAAACCTATCAGTCGAGCTAAATGCCTTCTATGCTCGCCTCGAACCATGCATGAGAACACCAGTTGTTCCGGACGACTGTGTGATCACGCTCTCCATAGCCGGTATGAGTAAGACCTTTAAACAGTATTGTAAAATTGTAAAATTAACTCTGTCCATAAGGTGTAGATAGTAAGTATAGACCGGAAGTAGAGGCCTGGGCATTGTTGTTCACTAATTTACTCCAAGTAGGGAAAGGATGGTGGGGTTGAAAAGTAATAAAGGGGAGTATATATATCAAAAAAACAAACAAAAAAACATGGGGGATTGGAAGTGATGCAATATTGATAGAAGATACAATCTATCTGCAATATTAAGCTGATCCATTCCCCCCAGAAAAAAATAAAATAAAAAATAAAATAAAAATAAAATAAAAAATAAAATAAAAATAAAATAAAGACCTTTAAACAGGTTAACGTTCACAAGGCCAGACGGATTTCCAGGACGCGTACTCAGAGCATGCACTAACCAGCTGGCAAGTGTTTTCACTGACATGTTCAGCCTCTCCCTGACCCACTCTGTAATACCTACTATGTTTCAAGAAGACCACTATAGTCCCTGTGCCCAAGAACGTCAAGGTAACCTGTCTAAATGACTATCGCCCCGTAGCACTCACATCCGTAGCCATGAAATGCTTTGAAAGCCTGGTCATGGCTCACATCAACACCATCATCCCAAACAACCTGGACCCACTCCAATTCGCATACCGCCCCAACAGATCCACAGTTGATGCAATCTCTATTGTACCCACACTGCCCCTTCCCACCTGGACAAGAGGAACACCTATGTGAGAATGCTGTTCATTGACTAAAGCTCAGCGTTAAACACCATAGTGCCCTCCAAGCTCATCACTAAGCTAAGGACCATGGGACTGAACTCCTCCCTCTGCAACTGGATCCTGGACTTCCTGACGGGCCACCCCCAAGGCGGTGAGGGTAGGCAACAATGCGTCCGCCACGCTGACCCTGAACACAGGGGTCCCTCAGGGGTGCATGCTTAGTCCCCTCCTGTACTCCATGTTCCCCCATGACTGTGTGGCCACGCAGGACTAAAACACCATCATTAAGTTTGCTGATGACACGATTGTGGGTAGGCCTAATCACCGACGACGAGACAGCCTATAGGGAGGAGGTCAGAGACGTGGCAGTGTGGTGCCAGGACAACAACCTCTCCCTTAACGTCAGCAAGACAGAGGAGCTGATTGTGGACTACAGGAAACGGAGGGCCGCGCAAACCCCCATTCACATCGACAGGGCTGTATTGGAGCGGGTCGAGAGCTTCAAGTTCCTCGGTGTCCACATCACTAAGGATCTATCATGGTCCAAACACACCAACACAGTCATGAAGAGGGCACGACAACGCCTCTTCCCCCTCAGGAGGCTGAAAGGATTTGGCATGGGCACTTTGATCCTCAAAAAGTTATACAGCTGCACCATCGAGAGCATCTTGACTGACTGCATCACCGCTTGGTCAATGACCTCGTACCCCTGTACACTGGTGTATATAGCAAAGTTATCCTTATACTCAATGTGGATGTATTACTTTTTTATTATTTCCCTATTTTCTTTCTCTCTGCATTGTCGGGAAAATCTTTAATTTACATAAGTATTCACACCCCGGAGTCAATACTTTGTAGAAGCACCTTTGGCAGTGATTACAGCTATGAGTTTTTCTGGGTAAGTCTCTAAGAGCTTTCCACACCTGGATTATGCAATATTAGTCCATTATTCTTTAAACATTTTTTAAAGCTCTGTCAAATTGGTTGTTGATCATTGTTAGAACACCATTTTCTGGTCTTGCCATAGATTTTTGAGTAGATTTGACTCAAAACTGTAACTCGGCCAATCAGGAACATTCACTGTCTTCTTGGTAAGCAACTCCAGCGTAGATTTGGCCTTGTGTTTTAGGTTAATGTCCTGCTGAAAGGTGAATGAATCTACCAGTGTCTGGTGGAAAGCAAACTGAACCAGGTTTTCCTCTAGGATTTTGCCTGTGCTTAGCTCCATTCAGTTTATTTTTTATCTTGAAAAACTCAGTCCTTAACGATTACAAGCATACCCATAACATGATGCAGCCACCACTATTTTAGAAAATATGGAGAGTGGTTTTCAGTAATGTGTTGTATTGGATTTGCCCCAAACATAACACTTTGTATTCAGGACCAAAAGCTCATTGCTTTGACATTTTGTTTGCAGTATTACTTTAGTGCCTTGTTGCAAACAGGATGCTGTTTTGGAATATTTTGTACAGGTTTCCTTTTTTCACTCTGTCAGTTAGGTTAGTATTGTGTAGTAACTACAATGTTGTTGATCCATCCTCAGTTTTCTCCTATCACAGCCATTAAACTCTGTAACTGTTTTAAAGTCACCAATGGCCTCATGGTGAAATCCCTGAGTGGTTTCTTTCCTCTCCGGCAACTGAGTAACTCAGGACGCCTGTATCTTTGTAGTGACTGGGTGTATTGAGACACCATCCAAAGTGTAATTCATCACTTAACAATGCTCAAAGGGCATTTAAAAAAATGTTTACCCATCTACCAATAGGTGCCCTTCTTTGCGAGGCATTGGAAAACCTCCCTGGTCTTTGTGGTTGAATCTGTATTTGAAATTCACTGCTCGACTGAGGGACCTTACAGATAATTGTATGTGTGGGGTACAAAGATGAGGTAGTCATTAAAAAATCATGTTAAACACTATTATTGCACACAGAGTGAGTCCATGTAACTTACTGTGACTAGTTAAACACATTTTTACTCCTGAACTTATTTAGGCTTGCCGTAACAAAGGGGTTAAATACTTATTGACTCAAGACATTTCAGCTTTTCCTTTTTAATTAATTAGTAAAAACATTGAAAAACATAACTCCACTTTGACATTATGGGGTATTGTGTGTAGGCCAGTGACAAAATAGTCTCAATTAAATATATTTTAAATTCAGGCTGTAACACAACAAAATGTGGTAAAAGTCAAGGGTTGTGAATAATTTCTTAAGCCACCGTATATCAAGTTATAACCAGAGTTTTTCTGGCCATGTGACTTGAGACCAGAATTCTTCTTGGTCAGGTCAAGTGGTAAAACTCCTGGCCCTATTTCTACCATCCATAGAGGTATTGACTTTGTTACCACTACCTCCCAACCAGGGTGGGAAATTAACTTTTCGGTCAACCAGCCACTGTGGCAGGTAGATTTAAAAAAAAATATCTACCAGCCACTCAGATTTTTTTACCAGACAAAATATTTTTCCGCCATTATTACACCAACAATCACAAATAACGGATGAGCATGCTTTGTAATGTTTCCCAAAACAAGAAATGTATTACTAGTAAGAAGTAATGTGGTAGATTGCGCAATTCAATTTCATTTTTGTGACCCCAATCTTTTAACCAAATGTATGTTCAAATAAATAATTTAGATACAATAGTAAAAAGTAAAACAGATAAACAGTTCAGATCTTCAACTGAACATCCAGAATAAATGTATTATTATAGTTCAGGGCTCTGATGCATTATCTTTTTACAAGGACTACATCAATTGATATTTAGGCGCACGCAAATAAATGTAGGAGCACAATGGAATTATTTGAGTGTTTTAATGATAAGAAATAACTCAAAGTTCATGAATAGAAGGTTTTTGGACTGTTCCGTGCTCAATCAAACACAATTTACCCCCAAATAGTTTAGTCATTAGGTGAGACAAAAATATTCTGCTGCCCCTATAAGTTCACCTGTCGTACCCCATTAGGAAAAATGTTCTGCTGCCCCTTTAAGGGGCGGGCCATTAGGAAAAATGTTCTGCTGCCCCTTTAAGGGGCGGGCCATTAGGACAAATATTCTGCTGCCCCTTTAAGGGGCGGGCCATTAGGAAAAATGTTCTGCTGCCCCTTTAAGGGTGGTAAAGGCCCTCACTGTCAGATGGTCTCCATGTCTGCACTACCAGCAGACAGCTGCAGCAAACGCAAACAAATATAGAAAAAACAACCAAGCATGTGAACAAAATGATGAGCCAAGAAACACCAGGACAAAGTCACACTTTGGTAGCTTTTCAGGTCAAGTCAACCAACTTCTACATTTGGGCTTTTTATTCCCAAATGCTGGGTGTGACCACCCGCCAACGTGGCTGGTGAAATAGACATCCTTACCCGCCAAAGCCTAAAATCGACCCGCATTTGGCAGGTGGCGGGTGTTAACATTCCACCCTGCTCACAACTGTGGCTTTTAACAACGTTTCGCTTTTCTAAGCAGACCGTCATAACGTAGTTAAAAATGGTTCCTACCTCAGATGTCTGATGATGCTGGTGGCTACACACAGGAACTGGCTGATGAGGGGTAGAGGGAGAACCTTTGGAGTGGTGTGTCCCTGGGGTGTGGAGGAAGAGGGGGCTCCCTCACCATGGGCCTCCTTCTGGCCCAGGTTGGTGAACCACAGCACGTGGAGCAGCTCTACCACAGCACTCAGCAGACCCTGGTCTACATGTCTGGAGTAGAGAACAGGGTTTTTCATTCTACAGCAATCGTGGTACTATTTTAACTCTGTTTGATTCTTCTCTAATGATGCCCCTCCCCCTACCTCTGGAGTACACTGACCCCCTCCCCCACCTCTGGAGTACACTGACCCCCTCCCCCACCTCTGGAGTACACTGACCCCCTCCCCCTACCTCTGGAGTACACTGACCCCCTCCCCCTACCTCTGGAGTACACTGACCCCCTCCCCCTACCTCTGGAGTACACTGACCCCCTCCCCCTACCTCTGGAGTACACTGACCCCTCCCCCTACCTCTGGAGTACACTGACCCCCTCCCCCACCTCTGGAGTACACTGACCCCCTCCCCCACCTCTGGAGTACACTGACCCCCTCCCCCACCTCTGGAGTACACTGACCCCCTCCCCCACCTCTGGAGTACACTGACCAACAGGTGCTTCCTGGTGAAGGCAACTTTTTTAAAAGTTTAAAATAAATAATTCACATCAGAACCAGAATGTGTGGCTAGATGACAGCCAGACAGACAGTATCTCTCACCTCCTCTCCAGCTGCTGTAGAACCCAGGTGAGGAGCCCGTGTCCCTTGGTCAGGTTGTAGGCTGCTTTGGTCACATGACCAGCCTGGTGCAGGACCCTCACGATTAGAGTCTGGTCCAGAAGGAGACAAAGGTCATGGTCATCAACATATGATAACATTCTACTTTATTGAAATACTGTGTCCTTTAAAAAAAGGGCCAATCAGCACTCGCTACATCAAGTGCTGGAAGTATACAGTAAATTAATGATATGCACCCATTGATTCTTGAAGAACATAACTTATAAATGCCTGATGAGCTTAGTTCACCTGTCGTACCCCGTCAGAACCCAAAATAGAAGCTTGTTTTACTCCAACGTTTTTAAACAAAGTAAATGATAGCTTCAAAACAAGGTTAAAACTATCATCTTGATATCATGGATGGTCAGTCCTTGCATCCATAGCTCTGTTTATGCATTTGAGATTGGTTACATATCTCCAGCCCCATACCTCATCTTATTATCCAAACGGGCAGGTTTTTACCAAAACAGGGGCGGGGAGTTAGCTTTGTTATTGTTTCTGCTGCTAATGTTGCATTCCAACCAAGGTACATGAACAGAGACACAAACTGAAAATGATCCCCACCCAATTAAAAAAAAAAAGCAGCAATTGTGATGTAGTGCTAGTACTCTTTCTGTTTTACCTGTGTGTGTGTGTGTGTGTGTGCGTGTGTGCGCGCGCGTGTGTGTGTGTGTGCGTGTGTGCGCTCCAGGGTTTCGTTTAGCCGGTAACAGCCGGCTTTTGGGCTGTTATTTTTTTGTTGAAAAGCCGATAAATTAAATTGCCACCGGCGAATTGTCTGGGAGAACAAAAAAAAATACCATTGTGAAATAATAAATAATGCTTTTTATTCATTGATGGAAATCCATTTGACCTTCATGCTTATTGGTCTATGGGTTCATTTGCATAATTTAGTGGAATTAAATTGGCACCTGTGTATATTCGTTATATATATGTGGTCCTCTGTAGCTCAGCTGGTAGAGCACGGCGCTTGTAACGCCAAGATAGTGGGTTCGATCCCCGGGACCACCCATACACAAAAATGTATGCACGCATGACTGTAAGTCGCTTTGGATAAAAGCGTCTGCTAAATGGCATATTATTATTATATTATTATTATATATATAATTTATCACACACGCACAGAATACAGACAGAGCCTTTGAGTGGAAAATATGTCAGACAGCACTTTTACAAGCCCAATCATTGAAACAATTATAAATGCAATCGTGTGTTATTTTTTTGGGGGGGGGGTCATGATTAAAAAAAGCTAGTACTTTTATTTATCTACTGGTAACTGAAGCGCGCTTCATATTCATCATTCAAATGTATAGGCAACAGAAGTCATGGCTTCATCAGCGCGCCACACACCACTTTGCAATGAGCTGGAGGCAGTATGCATTTAAAAAAAACATTTAATTGTTTGAAACCTGAACGTTTCACTACATATTATGAGGCATGTTTTACCTTGCTTCAAAGTAGCCTAGCCAAAGTCCGACCATATCTGTGGAGGCAATTATTTTTTATAAAGACTTCCATATGTAGCTCAGTTGGTAGAGCATGGCGTTTGCAACGCCAGGGTTGTGGGTTCGCTTCCCACGGGGGGCCAGTATGAAAAACATTTTAATTTTTTTTTTTTTTAAATGTATGCACTCAAATGTAAGTCGCTCTGGATAAGAGCGTCTGCTAAATGACTAAAATGTAAAAGAAAAAGTAAAATACGCCATTGAAACCAGTAGCCTATTTCTCTCATGTTCTACCGGTTTACAACTTTCTTTCATTGTCCGGTAGCCTAATGCCTTGTGTGTTGCTCTAATGTTAAGAAATAATAGTTTATTACCATTTTAAGGGAAAACGTTCTGATCTGCTGCTTTTTAACGTTTTGTTTTATGTAGCCTTGGCGTAACTGCATGTATGAATTTGGGACCTATCGTCCCAGAGTCGGTTAGGGCTATTTCTTTATCGACAAGCTGACCAATAGAACATGTAAACGTTTCTACTACGGGGGATAGTAGACTGACGGCTAAAGCTTTCCCTAAGTAGATTAAATTGCCAAAATTATATAGCCTAATTAACATACTCCTGTCTATACAGAAATAAATACAATCATTCAAAATAGGCTACTAAAGAATGTTTTGGGATCGTTGCAGCCCAAATAAATGCTTCACAGAGTTCAAGTAACAGACATCTCAACATCAACTGTTCAGAGGAGACTGTGTGTATCAGGCCTTCATGGTCGAATTGCTGCAAAGAAACCACTACTAAAGGACAACCAATAATAAGAAGAGATTTGCTTGGTGAAAAATCTGTCGATGTGCCCTTAAGCAAGGCACTTAACCCAAATTGCTCATGTAAGTCGCTCTGGATAAGAGCGTCTGCTAAATGACTAAAATGTAAATGTAAAAATGTATTGAGACACCATCCAAAGTATAATGAATAACATCATCATGCTCAAAGGGATATTCAATGTCTGCTTTTTTAAATGTTTACCCATCTACCAATAGGTGCCTTTCTTTGCGAGGCATTGGAAAAACTCCCTGGTCTTTGTGATTGAATCTGTATTTGAAATTCACTGCTCAACTGAGTGACCTGACAGACAATTGTATGTGTGGGGTACAGAGATGAGGTAGTCATAAAAAAATAATGTTAAACACTATTATTGCACACAGTGTGAGTCCACGCAACTTATTATGTGTCTTGTTAAGCAAAGATATACTCCTGAACCTAATTAGGCTTGCCATAACAAAGGGGTTGAATACTTATTTACTCAAGCTATCAGCTTTTGATTTTTAATTAAATAAATAAATAAATAAAAATACATAATTCCACTTTGATATTAAGGGGTATTGTGTGTAGGTCAGTAGCAAAAAAATCTAAATTGAATCCATTTTAAATTCAGGCTGTAACAACAAAATGTGGAAAAAGTAAATGGGTGTGAATACTCTCCGAATGCACTGTAGTCATGCATTGAACGGTCTTTTTTTCAAACAGTGATTTGAGTTATATTATTAGCTTAAATGATGAATATACAATTTAATCATCACAATAGGAATAGTAGGCTATCTTACATAAGTCTGCCAACGCGAGGATGCACGGAATGCTTTATTATAAAGGTGCATTTTTATGGTGAAAATGTACTTCCCCAAACATGAAACTGACATGCCGCCTATGCGTAGGCTGGTGATTTTGCTGTTCGTTACTCGTCTTGTTGGCTGAGGAAAAGTAAATGTGGACAGTTACTGTAACACCTCACTGCATCCTCGACTTGCATGTTCTGTGTAAGATTAATTACCGTCATCTAAATGTGATTTCTGTCATTCTGAACACCTTGGGTGGACGCCCTAAATCAGATTACGCACCCAATGGTTCTGCTGTCTGATCCCATTGGTCAGGTACATTTTTCAAATGTCCAGTAAATTAAAAAATGCTCTGCCTGGTCCAAATGTCTCGGCGCCACATTTTTTCATATAACGGAAACCCTGGTGCATGGGGTGTGGTTGTGTGGTGTGTGTGTGTTGTGTGGTTTGTGTGGTTGTTGGTGTTTGTTGTTGGTTGGTTGTGTGTGGTGTGGTGTGTGTGGTGTTTGTGTGCATTGGTTGTGGTTGGTGTGGTTGTGTGTGTGTGTTGTGTGGTGGTGTGTGTGGTGTGTGTGTGTGTGTGGTTGGTTGGTGTGGTGTGTGTGTGTGTGAGTTGTGTGTCACAGATGTGTGTGTGTTTGATACCCAGTTTGGTGGTTGTTGGGTGGGGGGTTGTGTTTGTGTTGTGGGGGCTGCTTTGTTGGAGTTTGGGGTTTTTTTGGGCTAGGAGATCTTTGTGGGTCTTGGTCCTCCCTACTTCTCTTCCGCCCCTCTGCCTCCACTCCCTCCCCTTAAGAACTAATCCCTTCGATACCATCCACCTTCACCTTTGAGAGAAAACAATATGACAGTCGCTGCTATGGTACTCACTGTGGTATAAGTAGGATTTATAGTTGTTATAACTGACCAGTGATATAAAGGTCCCACTAGTGGACTCAGTCATGCAATCCTGTCATCAGTCTGGACAGATCCCCTAGTTGGATCGTCAGATTCATCAATAAACTAGTGAATACGTCGTTAAAGTAGAGTAACCTAGGGAATACAGTCACTGATGTGAATAGGAACTAAGTATAAACCTAGTTATACATACGTCACGGGATTAAATAGGACTAGAGTCAAACCCTATTGTGGAAGACGCAGGGATAACATCTTCAGGACTAGAGTCAACCTAGTGGAATACATCAGGTTAAATGGGACTAGAGTCCTCCAACCTAGTGGAATAGCAGATTAATAGGACAGAGTCCAAAACCTATGGAATACTGCTAGGGATTAAATAGGACTAGAGTAAAAACCTAGTGGATACAGTCAGGGATTACATAGGACTCTAGAGTAAAACCTAGTGAATACAGTCAGGGATTAAATAGGACTAGAGTAAACCTAGTGGAATACCTCACGGGTTAAATAGGATAGAGTAAACCTAGTGGACATTCCCTCAGGGTATTAACATAGACTAGAGTAAACAGTGATACAGTCAGGGATTTAATAGGACTAGAGTAAAAACCTAGTGGAATACTGTCCAGCGATTAATAGGACTAGAGTAAAACCTAGTGGAATACAGTCAGGGATTAAATAGGACTAGAGTAAAACCTAGTGGAATACAGTCAGGGATTAAATAGGACTAGAGTAAAACCTAGTGGAATACTGTCAGGGATTAAATAGGACTAGAGTAAAACCTAGTGGAATACAGTCAGGGATTAAATAGGACTAGAGTAAAACCTAGTGGAATACTGTCAGGGATTAATAGGACTAGAGTAAAACCTAGTGGAATACTGTCAAGGGATTTAAATAGGACTAGAGTAAAACCTAGTGGAATCTGTCAGGGATTAAATAGGACTAGAGTAAAACCTAGTGGAATACTGTCAGGGATTAAATAGGACTAGAGTAAAACCTAGTGGAATACAGTCAGGGATTAAATAGGACTAGAGTAAAACCTAGTGGAATACAGTCAGGGATTAAATAGGACTAGAGTAAAACCTAGTGGAATACTGTCAGGGATTAAATAGGACTAGAGTATAACCTAGTGGAATACTGTCAGGGATTAAATAGGACTAGAGTAAAACCTAGTGGAATACAGTCAGGGATTAAATAGGACTAGAGTAAAACCTAGTGGAATACTGTCAGGGATTAAATAGGACTAGAGTAAAACCTAGTGGAATACTGTCAGGGATTAAATAGGACTAGAGTAAACCTAGTGGAATACGTCAGGGATTAAATAGGACTAGAGTATAACCTAGTGGAATACGTCAGGGATTAAATAGGACTAGAGTAAAACCTAGTGGGAATACAGTCAGGGATTAAATAGGACTAGAGTAAAACCTAGTGGAATACTGTCAGGGATTAAATAGGACTAGAGTAAAACCTAGTGGAATACAGTCAGGGATTAAATAGGACTAGAGTAAAACCTAGTGGAATACTGTCAGGGATTAAATAGGACTAGAGTAAAACCTAGTGGAATACGTCAGGGATTAAATAGGGACTAGAGTAAAACCTAGTGGAATACTGTCAGGGATTAAATAGGACTAGAGTAAAACCTAGTGGAATACTGTCAGGGATTAAATAGGACTAGAGTAAAACCTAGTGGAATACTGTCAGGATTAAATAGGACTAGAGTCAAAACCTAGTGGAATACAGTCAGGGATTAAATAGGACTAGAGTCAAAACCTAGTGGAATACTGTCAGGGATTAAATAGGACTAGAGTAAACCTAGTGGAATACTGTCAGGGATTAAATAGGACTAGAGTCAACCTAGTGGAATACTGTCAGGGATTAAATAGGACTAGAGTAAAACCTAGTGGAATACTGTCAGGGATTAATAGGACTAGAGTAAAACCTAGTGGAATACAGTCAGGGATTAAATAGGACTAGAGTAAAACCTAGTGGAATACTGTCAGGGATTAAATAGGACTAGAGTAAAACCTAGTGGAATACTGTCAGGGATTAAATAGGACTAGAGTAAAACCTAGTGGAATACTGTCAGGGATTAAATAGGACTAGAGTAAAACCTAGTGGAATACTGTCAGGGATTAAATAGACTAGAGTAAAAACCTAGTGGAATACGTCAGGGATTAAATAGGACTAGAGTAAAACCTAGTGGAATACTGTCAGGGATTAAATAGGACTAGAGTAAACCTAGTGGAATACGTCAGGATTAAATAGGACTAGAGTAAAACCTAGTGGAATACTGTCAGGGATTAAATAGGACTAGAGTCAAAACCTAGTGGAATACTGTCAGGGATTAAATAGGACTAGAGTCAAACCTAGTGGAATACTGTCAGGGATTAAATAGGACTAGAGTAAAACCTAGTGGAATACTGTCAGGGATTAAATAGGACTAGAGTAAAACCTAGTGGAATACTGTCAGGGATTAAATAGGACTAGAGTAAAACCTAGTGGAATACTGTCAGGGATTAAATAGGACTAGAGTAAACCTAGTGGAATACTGTCAGGGATTAAATAGGACTAGAGTCAAACCTAGTGGAATACTGTCAGGGTTTAAATAGGACTAGAGTAAAACCTAGTGGAATACTGTCAGGGATTAAATAGGACTAGAGTCAAACCTAGTGGAATACTGTCAGGGTTTAAATAGGACTAGAGTAAAACCTAGTGGAAACTGTCAGGATTAAATAGGACTAGAGTCAACCTAGTGGAATACTGTCGGGATTAAATAGGACTAGAGTAAACCTAGTGGAATACTGTCAGGGATTAAATAGGACTAGAGTAAAACCTAGTGGAATACTGTCAGGGATTAAATAGGACTAGAGTAAAACCTAGTGGAATACTGTCAGGGATTAAATAGGACTAGAGTAAAACCTAGTGGAATACTGTCAGGGATTAAATAGGACTAGAGTAAAACTAGTGGAATACTGTCAGGGATTAAATAGGACTAGAGTAAAACCTAGTGGAATACTGTCAGGGATTAAATAGGACTAGAGTAAAACCTAGTGGAATACTGTCAGGGATTAAATAGGACTAGAGTAAAACCTAGTGGAATACAGTCAGGGATTAAATAGGACTAGAGTAAAACCTAGTGGAATACTGTCAGGGATTAAATAGGACTAGAGTAAACCTAGTGGAATACAGTCAGGGATTAAATAGGACTAGAGTAAACCTAGTGGAATACAGTCAGGGATTAAATAGGACTAGAGTAAAACCTAGTGGAATAACTGTCAGGGATTAAATAGGACTAGAGTCAAAACTAGTGGAATACTGTCAGGGATTAAATAGGACTAGAGTAAAAACCTAGTGGAATACTGTCCAGGGATTTAAATAGGACTAGAGTAAAACCTAGTGGAATACTGTTCAGGATTAAATAGGACTAGAGTAAAACCTAGTGGAATACAGTCAGGGATTAAATAGGACTAGAGTAAACCTAGGGAATACGTCAGGGATTAAATAGGACTAGAGTAAAAACTAGTGGAATACTGTCAGGGATTAAATAGGACTAGAGTAAAAACCTAGTGGAATACTGCAGGATTAAATAGGACTAGAGTAAAACCTAGTGGAATACAGTCAGGATTAAATAGGACTAGAGTAAACCTAGTGGATATGTCAGGGATTAAATAGGACTAGAGTAAAACCTAGTGGAATACTGTCAGGGATTAAATAGGACTAGAGTAAAAACCTAGTGGAATACTGTCAGGGGATTAAATAGAACTAGAGTAAAACCTAGTGGAATACAGTCAGGGATTAAATAGGACTAGAGTAAACCTAGTGGAATACTGTCAGGGATTAAATAGGACTAGAGTATAAACTAGTGGAATACTGTCAGGGATTAAATAGGACTAGAGTAAAACCTAGTGGCATACTGTCAGGGATTAAATAGGACTAGAGTCAAACATAGTGGAATACTGTCAGGGATTAAAAATAGGACTAGAGTATAAACCTAGTGGAATACTGTCAGGGATTAAATAGGACTAGAGTAAAACCTAGTGAATACTGTCAGGGATGGATTAATAGACTAGAGTAAAACCTAGTGAATACTGTACAGTAAAGGATTAAATAGGACCTATACGTATCTAACCTAGTTGAATACACTGTCAGGATTAATAAATAAGACTAGACAGTATAACCTATGAATAACACTGTCAGGGATTAAATAGGACTAGATTATAACCTAGTGGATAAATACAGTCAGGATTAAATAGGACTAGAGTAACTAGTGACTACTGTCAGGTTAAATAGGACTAAGTATAACCTAGTGGAATACAGTCAGATTAAAATAGGACTAGAATCAAACTAGGTACGAGTCAGGATTAACTAGGACTAGAGTAACTAGTGATACTGTGCAGGGATTAATAGACTAGAGTATCAAAACTAGTGGATACTGCAGGGATTAAATAGGACTAGAGTAAAACCTATGGAATACTGTCATAGAGATTAAATAGGACTAGAGTAAAACCTAGTGAATACTGTCAGGATTAAAGTGACTAGAGTATACCTGTGGAATACAGTCAGGATTAATAGCTAGAGTCACCTAGTGGAATACTGTCAGGGATAAATAGGACCTAGAGTAAACCATAGTGGAATACTGTCCAGGGATTAACTAGTGACTAGAGTCAAACCTAGTGGAATTACTGTCAGGGATTAAATAGGACTAGTATTAAATAACCTACGTGGAATACAGTCAGGGACTTAAATAGGACTAAGTAGTAAAACCTATGGACTACTGTCAAGGGATAAATCAGGACTAGAGTAAAACCATTAGTGGAATACTGTCAGGATTATAGTACTAACGTTAAAACCTAGTGAATACTGTAGGGATTATAAATATGAACTAAGTAATAACTATGGAATCACAAGGGATTAAATAGGACTAAGTATATAAAACCTAGTGGAATATACGTCAGATAAATAGACTAGAGTAAACCTAGTGGAATACTGTCAGGGATTAAATAGGACTAGATAAAACCTAGTGGATATACTGTCAGGGACTTAAATAGACTAGAGTCAAACCTACTGTAATACTAGTAGGGATGTAAATAGGACTAGTAACAAACTAGTGCAATACTGTCAGGATATAAATAGATAAGTAAACCTAGTGGAATACAGTATGATTAAATAGGACTATGAGTACTAACTAGTGATAACTGTCAGGATAAACTAGGAACTAAGTATAACTATGAATACTGTCACGTGATTAATAGACTACATAGAGTACTAAAACCTAGTGCTGAAATACAGTCAGGGATAAATATGACTGAGCTAAACCTAGTGGAATACTCAGGGATTAAATAGGACTAGAGTACAAACCTAGTGGAAAATACTAGTCATGATTAAAATAGGACTAGAGTCACAATACATAGTTGAATACTGTCAGATGATAATAGACTAGATTAAAACTAGTGAATACTGTCAGATTAAATAGGACTAGATAATAAACCTAAGTGGAATACATAGGGATTACAATAGACTAGAGTATAACTAGTGGAATAACGTCAGCTGATAATGGACTAGAGTATAACTAGTGGAATACAGTAGGCACTTAACATAGACTAGATATAACCTAGTACATACTGATAGGCTAAACTAGGACTAGACGTACACTAGTGGAATACTGTCAGATTAAATAGGAACGAGTACAGTGGAATACATCAGGGATTAATAGACATACGTGTCAAACTAGTGGATACTGTAGGTTAATGACTACGTAAAACCTATGAATACTAGTAATTAATAACTAGGTAAACCTATGGAAATACGTCAGGGATAATAGATAATGATAATAGTAATACCGTACTATATGCTGAGTCAACACTTAGGGCTAACTAAGCCAGGGATTTTAATATGAGGACCGAGAGTCTAACTATGGGCCAAAGGCACTTGCAGGAGTCAGGGTGTGTATTGACTGACTACTGTAAAACGTTAGTTAATGTAAACACTACTACTGTAACACTAATACTATACTACTGTAACACTATACTACTGTACTACTGTAATAATGTACTACTGTAACACATACTATACTACTATAATACTGTAACACTAATACTATACGTATGTACTACTGTATAACTAATACTATACTACTGTAACAAATACTATATTACTATACTACTGCACTAATGTAACACTGTACTACTGTAACATTAACACTATCCCACTGTACTAATATACTACTGTAACACGACTACTATACCACTAACACTATACTACTGTACTACTATACTGCTATACTACTGTAACACTAACACTGTACTACTATAATACTGTACTACTATACTACTGTAACACTAACAATATACTACTATACGACTTTACTACTTTACTACTATACTACTATACTACTATACCATTGTACCACTAACACTATACTACTATAACACTAACACTATACTACTATACTACTGTACTACTTAGACTATACTATACTACTGTACTACAATACTACTTACTATACTACTGACTAATGTAACTACTAACTACTATTACTACTGTACTACTGTACTACTGTACACATACTACTATACTTATGTACTACTTACTAACTACTATACTACTGACAAATACTATACTATATACTACTGACTAATGTAACATACACTAACTGACTGACTACTATCTACTACTACTGAATACTGTACTACTTACTCTACTACTATACTATTACTACTATACTACTATACTACTGTACTACTAGTACTACTGTACTACTACTACGTACTATACGTACATGTAACACTAACACTATAACACTGTAATACTGTACTACTATAACCCTAATACTGTACTACTATACTACTGTACTACTGTACTACTATACTACTGTACTACTTATACTACTTACTACTATACTACTTACTATGTACACTAACATATACAGTATATACTGTACTATAAACTAACTGTACTAACTTACTACTATTACTTAACTGTACTACTACTACTAATACTCTATACTACTGTACTACTATACTACTGTAATACTGTACTACTATACTACTGTAATACTGTACTACTATACTACTGTAATACTATTCTACTATAATACTATAATACTGTACCTCCATGTCATAGCTATAGAACAGTTTGAAGACTCCGGAACCCTTCTGAAGTCCAGACACTGGTGGGAGAGCAGGAACCTGTTCACCACCACATACATGTGCTCCTCTGGTTTCAGCATCTGCTGGGCCACCTTGGTGATGTATGTGGTCAGTACGAAGGGCATCCTGAGGTTCTGCTGTCTGATCCCATTCTTCACCATGTCCAGCAGGTAGAGCAGCTGGAGACACAGAGAGACATCTGGTTATTACAGAACATTACCACTCGTACAAGGCGATATCTGAACTGACACACTATTCATTATATACACTGAGTGTACAAAACATTAGGAACACCTGCTCTTTCCATGACAGACTGACCAGGTGAATCCAGGTGAAAGCTATGATCCCTTATTGGATGTCACTTGTTAAATCCACTTCAATCAGTGTAGATGAAGGGGAGGAGACGGGTTAAAGAAGGATTTTTAAGCCTTGAGACATGGATTGTGTATGTGTGCCATTCAGAGGGTGAATGGGCAAGACAAAATATTTAAGTGCCTTTGAACGGGGTATGGTAGTAGGTGCCAGGCGCACCGGTTCGTGTCAAGAACTGTAACGCTGTTGGGTTTTTCACGCTTAACAGTTTCCTGTGTGTATCAAAAATGGTCCACAACCCAAAGGACATCCAGCCAACTTGACACAACTGTGGGAAGCATTGGAGTCAACATGGGGCCAGCATCCCTGTGGAGCGCTTTCGACACCTTGTAGAGTCCATGCCCCTGACGAATTGAGGCTGTTCTGAGGGCAAAAAGGGGGTGCAACTAAATATTAGGAAGGTGTTCCTAATGTTTCGTACACTCAGTATATGTCACCATCTCTCTCTCTCTAAATATAATATCAAAAAGTAAAGTAAATCACATGAGATGAACCGCAAATAACGAGAGATCAGTCTGTGTGTGTGAGCGTGCATACGTGTGTGTGTGTGTGTGTGTGTCTGTGTGTCTGTGTCTGTTGTGTGTGTGTGTGTGTGTGTGTGTCTGTGTGTGTGTGTGTGTGTGTGTACCTGTCTCTTCTCCCTGAAGCGAGCAGCCTCCAGGTGATGGTAGTATGAAGCTAGAACCTGGTAGGCTGCGGCCCTCAGCTTGGGGTCATAACTACTCAGGGACACCATCGTGACACCAAGGCCGTGACTGGACACAAACTTCAGACAGTCTATCACAGACTCTGTCACAGGGGAGGGGGGGGGAGGAAAGACAACAGTTTGGTTCAGCTGAAGGCTGTGCAGTAACAACATCATTGGTTCAACGTAACAGAGTGCATTTAGATGTCCCATAGTCAGGGATTTAGTGATTCACTAAAGAAGTGGTTTCACAAACAACTATATTGGTGCTAAAGAAGCGCCGAAGACGTTTTTAGCCTGACCTAATGTAACTCTTTAGTTTCACAGTATAATTACTTCGGTATTATTTTGATAATGTCTTTTTAACCATGTCAATTCTTGTTTTCATGTCTCCATCTTTTTTTGACTGTGTCAAATGTTTCAGTTAAGTGTGATGTTTAAATGCTTCAATGTTTAAATGCTTTGATGTTTAAATGATTTGATGTTTAAATGTGTTGATGTTTAAATGCTTTGATGTTTAAATATGTTTATGTTTAAATGCTTTGATGTTTAAATGATTTGATGTTTAAATGTGTTGATGTTTAAATGCTTTGATGTTTAAATGCGTTGATGTTTAAATGCTTTTATGTTTAAATATGTTTATGTTTAAATGCTTTGATGTTTAAATGATTTGATGTTTAAATGCTTTGATGTTTAAATGCTTTGATGTTTAAATGTGTTGATGTTTAAATGCTTTGATGTTTAAATGCTTCAATGTTTAAATGCTTTGATGTTTAAATGCTTAGATGTTTAAATGATTGATGTTTAAATGATTTGATGTTTAAATGCTATTCATTGACTACAGCTCAGCATTCAACACCATAGTGCCCTCAAAGCTCATCACTAAGCTAAGGATCCTGGGACTAAACACCTCCCTCTGCAACTGGATCCTGGACTTCCTGACGGGCCGCCCCCAGGTGGTAAGGGTAGGTAACAACACATCTGCCACACTGATCCTCAACACGGGGGCCCCTCAGGGGTGCGTGCTCAGTCCCCTCCTGTACTCTCTGTTCACCCATGACTGCATGGCCAGGCACGACTCCAACACCATCATTAAGTTTGCCGACGACACAACAGTGGTAGGCCTGATCACCGACAACGATGAGACAGCCTATAGGGAGGTCAGAGATCTGGCCGTGTGGTGCCAGGACAACAACCTCTCCCTCAACGTGACCAAGACAAAGGAGATGATTGTGGACTACAGGAAAAAAAAGAGGACTGAGCACGCCCCCATTCTCATCGACGGGGCTGTAGTGGAACAGGTTGAGAGCTTCAAGTTCCTTGGTGTCCACATCACCAACGAACTATCATGGTCCAAACACACCAAGACAGTCGTGAAGAGGGCACGACAAAGCCTATTCCCCCTCAGGAGACTAAAAAGATTTGGCATGGGTCCTCAGATCCTCAAAAAATTCTACAGCTGCACCATCGAGAGCATCCTGACTGGTTGCATCACCGCCTGGTATGGCAACTGCTTGGCCTCTGACCGCAAGGCACTACAGAGGGTAGTGCGTACGGCCCAGTACATCACAGGGGCAAAGCTCCCTGCCATCCAGGACCTCTATACCAGGCGGTGTCAGAGGAAGGCCCTCAAAATTGTCAAAGACTCCAGTCACCCTAGTCATAGACTGTTCTCTCTGCTACCGCACGGCAAGCGGTACCGGAGTGCCAAGTCTAGGTCCAAAAGACTTCTCAACAGCTTCTACCCCCAAGCCATAAGACTCCTGAACAGCTAATCATGGCTACCCGGACTATTTGCACTGCCCCCCCACCCCATACTTTTTACGCTGCTGCTACTCTGTTAAGTATTTATGCATAGTCACTTTAACTCTACCCACATGTACATATTACCTCAACTACCTCAACTAGCCGGTGCCCCCGCACATTGACTATGCAACGGTACCCCCCTGTATATATAGCCTCCCTACTGTCACTTTATTCTATTGTATATATAGCCTCCCTACTGTCACTTTATTTTTACTTCTGCTCTTTTTTTCTCAACACTTTTTTGTTGTTGTTTTATTCTTACTTTTTTGTTTAAAATAAATGCACTGTTGGTTAAGGGCTGTAAGTAAGCATTTCACTGTAATGTCTGCACCTGTTGTATTCGGCGCATGTGACCAATAAAATTTGATTTGATTTGATTTGATTTGATTTGATGTTTAAATGTGTTGATGTTTAAATGCTTTGATGTTTAAATGCTTTGATGTTTAAATGCTTTGATGTTTAAATACGTTGATGTTTAAATATGTTGATGTTTAAATGATTTGATGTTTAAATATGTTGATGTTTAAATGCTTTGATGTTTAAATGTGTTGATGTTTAAATGATGTGATGTTTAAATGATGTGATGTTTAAATGCATGGATGTTTAAATGCTTTGATGTTTAAATGCGTTGATGTTTAAATGCTTAGATGTTTAAATGCTTTGATGTTTAAATTATTTTATGTTTTAATGCTTTGATGTTTTAATGCTGTGATGTTTGCATGCTTTGATGTTTACATGCTTTGAGGTTTACATGCTTTAATGTTTAAATGCTTGGATGTTTAAATGCTTGGATGTTTAAATGCTTGGATGTTTAAATTATATTCAGGTGTTTGTTAAATGGTAGTAGTCACCTGGCTGGAGCATAGCACTGAAGAGAGGCAGGAGGAAACAGGGGTCGTACACACTCCCAAGATCCTTCACTTCCTCATCTTTGAAAAGCAGCTCTTTACCCTCCTGTTGAAGAAGACGGATGAGTGTGGCCCCCCTCACAAAGCCATCTTATGTTGCACCACGTTATAATACATGAACAGGGCCAAGAGTTTTCCCAGAATATAGAAAACAGGTGAGAATCTGGGCACTAGTTAGTCTAGTTATAGTTTAATTAAAAAGGTCCAGAGTCCTTTCTTTGTCAGGTCACATGTTCAGGAAAAACTCCAGGGTCTAAACATTATAAATAAGTCTCATAAAAGTGTGTGTGTGTGTGTGTGTGTGTGTGTGTGTGTGTGTTGGTTACCTGCAGGATGATCCTGCGCTGCAGGGGAAAGTGAGTAATGGTGTTGATCATGGTGTCAGGGCTGAGCAGGGCCAGGAGGTCCTCAGAGCTGGGTTGCTGCCACAAGGAAACGCCCAGGCTTTTCCGGGCCTTATGGTGCTCCACCGCCGCTGGGCCCCACAGCATGCACCTGCAGGTCACACACACACAGAGATATCAGTGTAATAGCACGCACGTGGCCACACGCAACTTATTGAGATGAAAGTTAATAGATTCATAAACTTACTGAAAGTCTACCAGACTGATGCTGTTATCTTCATACTCCTGCAGCAGCAGTAACAGTTTCTGATCTGCACAGAAAATACATGTTAGCCACTGTGGAATAGAAGACATTTAAAACCCCACAGGAACAGCTCGGTTACCTGTAGTACTCAGTGTAGCGCCATACGCTCCCAGTATGACCACAAAGTGGTTGCTGTTACAGACAGCGGGACTTCTCTTCACTAGGCTGAGCAGGAGAGAGACCAGGGCCTCTGGAAGAGATAACAGACAGAGCTGTGTGTTACATAGTGTTTAGCGTGTTACATACAGTGTTTAGCGTGTTCCATACAGTGTTTAGCGTGTTCCATACAGTGTTTAGCGTGTTACATACAGTGTTTAGTGTGTTACATAGTGTTTAGCGTGTTACATACAGTGTTTAGCGTGTTACATAGTGTTTAGCGTGTTGCATACAGTGTTTAGCGTGTTACATACAGTGTTTAGCGTGTTACATACAGTGTTTAGCGTGTTCCATACAGTGTTTAGCATGTTACATACAGTGTTTAGCGTGTTACATACAGTGTTTAGCGTGTTACATACAGTGTTTAGCGTGTTACATACAGTGTTTAGCGTGTTACATACAGTGTTTAGTGTTACATACAGTGTTTTAGCGTGTTACATACAGTGTTTAGCGTGTTAAATACAGTGTTTAGTGTGTTACTACAGTGTTTAGCGTGTTACATACAGTGTTTAGTGTGTTACATACAGTTGTTTAGGCGTGTTACATACAGTGTTAGTGTGTTACATTACAGTGTTAATTACATACAGTGTTTAGCATGTTTACATACAGTGTTAGCGTGTACATCAGTGTTTAGCGTGTTACATAGGTTTAGCGTGTTACATAGTGTTTAGCGGTGTTACACAGTGTTTAGCTGTGTTACATACAGTGTTTAGTGTGTTACATACAGTGTTAGCGGGTTACATACAGTGTTTAGCGTGTTACATACGTGGTTTAGCGTGTTACATACAGTGTTTAGCGTGTTACATACAGTGTTTAGTGTGTTACATACAGTGTTTAGCGTGTTACATACAGTGTTTAGTGTGTTACATACAGTGTTTAGCGTGTTACATACAGTGTTTAGTGTGTTACATACAGTGTTTAGCATGTTACATACAGTGTTTAGCGTGTTACATACAGTGTTTAGCGTGTTACATAGTGTTTAGCGTGTTACATAGTGTTTAGCGTGTTACATAGTGTTTAGCGTGTTACACAGTGTTTAGTGTGTTACATACAGTGTTTAGTGTGTTACATACAGTGTTTAGTGTGTTACATACAGTGTTTAGCGTGTTACATAGTGTTTAGCGTGTTACATACAGTGTTTAGTGTGTTACATACAGTGTTTAGCGTGTTACATACAGTGTTTAGTGTGTTACATACAGTGTTTAGCGTGTTACATACAGTGTTTAGCGTGTTACATACAGTGTTTAGCGTGTTACATACAGTGTTTAGTGTGTTACATGTTTAGTGTGTTACATATTATAGTTATGGTTATATCGGTATGATCTAGAAGTGAAAGGAGAAAACGAGGGGGGTATGCACATCCCACTTAGAAACCTGTTGCTAGGCAAAGATACCACTTAGATAACTGTTCCTGGGAAACAATACCACTTAGATAACTGTTGTTGGCCAAAAATACCACTTAGATAACTGCTGGGCAAAATACCCCTTAGATAACTGTTGCTGGGCGAAAATACCATTTAGATAACTGTTGCTGGGAGAAAAAAAACACTTAGATAACTTTTCAAGGAAAAAAAGACCACTTCGATAACTGTTGCTGGGAAAAAATACCACCTCGATAACTGTTGCTGGGCAAAAAAGACCACTTCGATAACTGTTGCTGGGCAAAAATACCACCTCGATAACTGTTGCTGGGCAAAAATACCACTTCAATAACTGTTGCTGGGCAAAAATACCACTTAGATAAAGAATTCTGGGAGTAGCAAAATTCTGATCTGGATCGGCTGTTAGAAAAAACATATGGAGAGCAACAAAATGTTCTGATCCTTTAACCTGTGTGTTCCCACTAAGGTCCTGTTCTGTACCTTTAACCTGTGTGTTCCCACTAAGGTCCTCCTCTGCTCCCAGCATGGTGGGTAGGAACAGGGAGTGGCTGGAGGCCATCGTGTGGATGGTAGACAGAGGCAGCAGGTCTTTAGGTCCTTCACTACCTCCATATATCAGATCCAACAGGCTGTTCAGGGTGCTCAGGAAGTTATGGTCTCTATAGCGACACCTGGGAAGGAAAAGATCAGTTTAAACACTAGACATCTACTGTTGAAAATACATCTCAGACTAACCCGGAGAAATAAAAAGGTTAGATATATCAAATCTGATACTCTACAGACCCCTTGACAGACAACTCTTCTGTTGAATAGGAATGTGTCTGAATAAAGAATAAGATCAATGACTTACTTCAGTCCAGCCTTGACAAAGCTGTTCCATTCAGCTGCTGTGATGTCTTCTGGAAAAGTCTAGGGGGGGAAAGTTTGCTTCTGAGTTACCAATGTAGACCCGTGTGGCTTAGCTGGTAGAGCATGGCGCTTGCAACGCCAGTATTGCGGGTTCGATTCCCACAGGGGACCAGTACGAAAATGTATGCACTCACTAACTGTAAATTGCTCTGGATAAGATGACTAAAATGTACAACAGAACCAACATTACGTTTACATTTTAGTCATTGACATATCAACAAAAAACATCCTATGGGCTCTGGTTAAAAGTGGTGCACTATATAAGGAATAGGGTGTCATTTGGGACACGGACAACATGTATTTTAGCATGATAGACTGTGGACCCACCAGTAGTACCGTTAGTCTGTTCAGTATGCTGTCTTCCTGTGTGAGTGGTGCCGTGTTCTGGTCTCTGTTGTGACTGTAGGAGGAGCTCAGCCACCGGAGGGCGGCAGAGAGCACCGACTTCCTCCACTCCTCTAGCTCCTCTGGACAGTCAGACAGCACAGCACTGATGGGGTCCACCAACTGCCATCTGGAGGGAGGGACAGAGAGAAAATACACCTTGTTGATACACAGCCCCTGTAACCCTAGTAGGTGTTTGTATTTAACTGAAATAACTGAAATCGGCGCCATTATTAGAAAGTCGGCCGGAGGGGATGGCTGCCGTTTTACGGGCTCCTAACCAACTGTGCTATATTGTGTGTTTTTTTACATTGTTTGTAACTTCTTTTGTACATAATGTTGCTGCTACCGTCTCTTATGACCGAAAAGAGCTTCTGGACATCAGAACAGCGATTACTCACCTCGAACTGGACGAAGATTTTTTATTGAATGAGTCCAACGCAAAGGATATACTGCATCTCCGAGTCCAGGCCCAAATCCCCGTTATTCGCGTGAAGAAAAGACGGAAATACAGGGGGCGGAGATCGGGGTGCCTGGTGAGAATTCGTCAGCGAGTTGGTAACCCGACACTACCATCCGTTCTATTGGCCAACGTGCAAACACTGGAGAAAAAACTGGATGATCTCCGTTCGAGACTATCCTACCAACGGGACATTAAAAACTGTAATATCTTATGTTTCACCGAGTCGTGACTGAACGACGACACGGATAATATACAGTTAGCTGGGTTTTCCGTGCATCGGCAGGACAGAACAGCTACGTCTGGTAAGACGAGGGCCGGGGGTGTGTGTCTATTTTTCAATAACAGCTGGTGAGTGATGTCTAATATTAAGAAGTCTCAAGGTATTGCTCACCTGAGGTAGAGTACCTCATGATAAGCTGTAGACCATACTATCTACCAAGAGAGTTCTCATCTACACTACCGTTCAAAAGTTTGGGGTCACTTAGAAATGTCCTTGTTTTCGAAAGAAAAGCAATTTCTTTTGTCCATTAAAATAACATCAAATTGATCAGAAATACAGTGTAGACATTGTTAATGTTGTAAATGGCTATTGTAGCTGTGTTATGATGAGTTTCTAGGGTATCAAGTGATTACGAATGTAAGGAAGTACTTAGACACTTTTGATGGGGAGTTCATATAAGATATTTAATATGGTACCATGGTTAGTTATAACAGACATGGCCCTGCCTCTCCCAACTTCCTAACTCCAGAACAAAGATCCACTCTCTCTATATATACCCTCTGTTACAAGTCTCTCCACGAACATCTGGTACCCATCATGGGCACTCCCCATTCTTTGATGTTATTACTCTTTACCCCAAGTCAGTATATCCTGTCCATCAATCATGCTATCATAAACATCAGTAATCTCCTTTGACATAACGGAATGTAGACTCCGTGGCACCAAGCCACTTATCTAGTAACTCTAACCTGGTCCCCACGATACTATGACATGACATCATTACAAGCTGGAAATGGCTGATTTTTAATGGAGTATCTACATAGGCGTACAGAGGCCCATTATCAGCAACCATCAGTCCTGTGTTCCAATGGCACGTTGTGTTTGCTAATCCAAGTTTATCATTTTAAAAGGCTAATTGATCATTAGAAAACCCTTTTGCAATTATGTTAGCACAGCTGAAAACTGTTGTGCTGATTAAATATGCAATAAAACTGGCCTTCTTGAGACTAGTTGAGTATCTGGAGCATCAGCAATTGTGGGTTCGATTACAGGCTCAAAATGGCCAGAAAGAAATAACTTTCTTCTGAAACTTGTCAGTCTATTCTTGTTCTGAGAAATGAAGGCTATTCCATGCGAGAAATTGCCAAGAAGCTGAAGATCTCGTACAACGCTGTGTACTACTCCCTTCACAGAACAGCGCAAACTGGCTCTAACCAGAATAGAAAGAGGAGTGGGAGGCCCCGGTGCACAACTGAGCAAGAGGACAAATACATTAGAGTGTCTAGTTTGAGAAACAGACGCCTCACAGGTCCTCAACTGGCAGCTTCATTAAATAGTACCCGCAAAACACCAGTCTCAACGTCAACAGTGAAGAGGCGACTCCGGGATGCTGACCTACAAACGCAGACAGACACATGCACGCACACACACACAAATGACCCTTATCAACTCAGAGACATGGTTCGATATTTGGCCGGATTACACACTGGTCTAACTGTAAGTCGCTCTGGATAAGAGCGTCTGCTAAATGACTAAAATGTAAATGTAAATGTAGGCAGAGTTGCAAGGTGCGCCTAGTGGCCGGGGACTTTAATGCAGGGAAACTTAAATCCATTTTATCTCATTTCTACCAGCATGTCACATGTGCAACCAGAAGACAAAAAACTCTAGACCACCTTTACTCCACACACAGAGACGCATACAAAGCTCTCCCTCGCCCTCTATTTGGCAAATCTGACCATAATTATATCCTCCTGATTCCTGCTTACAAGGAAAAACTAAAGCAGGAAGCACCAGTGACTCGCTCAATATGGAAGTGGTCAGATGACGCAGATGCTACGCTACAGGACTGTTTTGCTAGCACAGACTGGAATATGTTCCGGGATTCATCCAATGGCATTGAGGAGTATACCACCTCAGTCACCGGCTTCATCAATAAGTGCATCGACGACGACGTCGTCCCCACATTGACCGTACGTACATATTCCAACCAGATGCCATGGATTACAGGCAACATCCGCACCGAGCTAAAGGCTAGAGCTGCCGCTTTCAAGGAGCGGGACACTAATCCGGACGCCTATAAGAAATCCCTCTATGTCCTCAGACGAACCATCAAACAGGCAAAGCGTCAATCCAGGACTAAGATTGAATCCTACTACACCAGCTCTGACGCTCATCAGATGTGGCAGGGCTTGCAAACTATTACGTACTACAGAGCGAAACCCAGCCGTGAGCTGCCCAGTGACACGAGCCTACCAGACGAGCTAAATGGCTTTTATGCTTGCTTCGAGGCAAGCAACACTGAAGCATGCATGAGAGCACCAGCTGTGCCCAAGAAAGTGAAGGTAACCTGCCTAAATGACTACTACCCTGTACCATGTCGGTAGCCATGAAGTGCTTTGAAAGGCTTGTTATGGCTCACATCAATACCATCATCCCGGAAACCCAAGACCCACTCCAATTTGCATACCGCCCCAACAGATCCACAGATGATACAATCTCTATTGCACTCCACACTGCCCTTTCCCACCTGGACAAAAGGAACACCTATGTGAGAATGCTGTTCATTGACTACAGCTCAGCGTTCAACACCATAGTGCCCACAAAGCTCATCACTAAGCTAAGGACCCTGGGACTAAACACCTCCCTCTGCAACTGGATCCTGAACTTCCTGACGGGCCGCCCCCAGGTGGTAAAGGTAAGCAAGAACACATCTGCCACGCTGATCCTCAACACGGGGGCCCCTCAGGGGTGTGTGCTTAGTCCCATCCTGTACTCCCTGTTCACCCACGACTGCGTGGCCAAGCACGACTCCAACAGCATCATTAAGTTTGCTGATGACACAACGGTGGTAGGCCTGATCACCGACAACGATAAGACAGCCTATAGGGAGGAGGCCAGAGACCTGGCAGTGTGGTGCCAGGACAACAAACTCTCCCTCAATGTGAGCAAGACAAAGGAGATGATCGCGAACTACAGGAAAAGGAGGGCCAAACACAACCCCATTAACATTGACGGGGCTGTAATGGAGCGGGTCGAGAGTTCCAAGTTCCTTGGTGTCCACATCACCAACAAATTATCATGGTCCAAACACACCAAGACAGTCGGGAAGAGGACACGACAACACCTTTTCCCCCTCAGGAGACTGAAAAGATTTGGCATGGGTCCCCAGATCCTCAAAAAGTTCTACAGCTGCACCATCGAGAGCATCCTGACCGGTTGCATCACCGCCTGGTATGGCAACTGCTCGGCATCCGACCGTAAGGCGCTACAGAGGGTAGTGCGTATGGCCCAGTACATCACTGGGGCCAAGCTTCCTGCCATCCAGGACCTCTATACCAGGCGGTGTCAGAGGAAGGCCCAAAACATTGTCAAAGACTCCAGTCACCCAAGTCATAGACTGTTCTCTCTGCTACCGAATGGCAAACGGTACCGGAGCGCCATGTCTAGGTCCAAACGGCTTCTTAACAGCTTCTGCCCCCAAGCCATAAGACTGCAGAACAATTAATCAAATGGCCACCTGGACTATTTGTTTTTACACTGCTGCTACTCGCTGTTTATTATCTATGCATAGTCACTTTACCCCTACCTACAGTGGGGAAAACAAGTATTTAGTCAGCCACCAATTGTGCAAGTTCTCCCACTTAAAAAGACGAGAGAGGCCTGTAATTTTCATCATAGGTACACGTCAACTATGACAGACAAAATGAGAAAAACAATTCCAGAAAATCACATTGTAGGATTTTTTATGAATTTATTTGCAAATTATGGTGGAAAATAAGTATTTGGTCAATAACAAAAGTTTCTCAATACTTTGTTATATACCCTTTGTTGGCAATGACACAGGTCAAACGTTTTCTGTAAGTCTTCACAAGGTTTTCACACACTGTTGCTGGTATTTTGGCCCATTCCTCCATGCAGATCACCTCTAGAGCAGTGATGTTTTGGGGCTGTCGCTGGGCAACACAGGCTTTCAACTCCCTCCAAAGATTTTCTATGGGGTTGAGATCTGGAGACTGGCTAGGCCACTCCAGGACCTTGAAATGCTTCTTATGAAGCCACTCCTTCGTTGCCCGGGCGGTGTGTTTGGGATCATTGTCATGCTGAAAGACCCAGCCACGTTTCATCTTCAATGCCCTTGCTGATGGAAGGAGGTTTTCACTCAAAATCTCACGATACATGGCCCCATTCATTCTTTCCTTTACACTGATCAGTCGTCCTGGTCCCTTTGCAGAAAAACAGCCCCAAAGCATGATGTTTCCACCCCCATGCTTCACAGTAGGTATGGTGTTCTTTGGATGCAACTCAGCATTCTTTGTCCTCCAAACACGACGAGTTGAGTTTTTACCAAAAAGTTATATTTTGGTTTCATCTGACCAAATGACATTCTCCCAATCCTCTTCTGGATCATCCAAATTCACTCTAGCAAACTTCAGACGGGCCTGGACATGTACTGGCTTAAGCAGGGGGACACGTCTGGCACTGCAGGATTTGAGTCCCTGGCGGCGTAGTGTGTTACTGATGGTAGGCTTTGTTACTTTGGTCCCAGCTCTCTGCAGGTCATTCACTAGGTCCCCCCGTGTGGTTCTGGGATTTTTGCTCACCGTTCTTGTGATCATTTTGACCCCACGGGGTGAGATCTTGCGTGGAGCCCCAGATCGAGGGAGATTATCAGTGGTCTTTTATGTCTTCCATTTCCTAATAATTGCTCCCACAGTTGATTTCTTCAAACCAAGCTGCTTACCTATTGCAGATTCAGTCTTCCCAGCCTGGTGCAGGTCTACAATTGTGTTTCTGGTGTCCTTTGACAGCTCTTTGGTCTTGGCCATAGTGGAGTTTGGAGTGTGACTGTTTGAGGTTGTGGACAGGTGTCTTTTATACTGATAACAAGTTCAAACAGGTGCCATTAATACAGGTAACGAGTGGAGGACAGAGGAGCCTCTTAAAGAAGAAGTTACAGGTCTGTGAGAGCCAGAAATCTTGCTTGTTTGTAGGTGACCAAATACTTATTTTCCACCATAATTTGCAAATAAATTCATTAAAAATCCTACAATGTGATTTTCTGGATTTTTTTCTCTCTCAATTTGTCTGTCATAGTTGACGTGTACCTATGATGAAAATTACAGGCCTCTCTCATCTTTTTAAGTGGGAGAACTTGCACAATTGGTGGCTGACTAAATACTTTTTTCCCCCACTGTACATGTACAAATTACCTCAACTAACCTGTACCCCCACACATTGACTCAGTACCGGTACCCCCTGTATATAGCCTCGTTATTGTTATTTTATTGTTACTTTATATTTTACTTTAGTTTATTTAGTTAATATTTTCTTAACTCTATTTCTTGAACTGCATTGTTGGTTAAGGGCTTGTAAGTAAGCATTTCACTGTAAGGTCTACATCTGTTGTAGTCGGCGCATGTGACAAATAACATTTGATTTGATTTGAAAAGTCAGAACAAATGATCAGATATCACAATGCCTGGAGAAGTCACATTAGGAATCACATCAACATTATACAACAACCTACACAGAAAGGTCTGGAATGCACACCTTCATTTGACCATTTCGGCCAAGTTTTACTGAGGTAATACCCGTACGAAGACATTACCTTTCAAAGCCGTCTAGTTTCTGCAGGGCAGCGGGCAGGGAGGTGATGAGCTCTCTGATGTCCTTGACCTTAGCTGCCAGTATGACCAGGCTGGAGAGAGCCTCCACAACCTCCACAGCCCCCAGGGCCTCCCCTGTCTCCTGCCCCAGCACAGAGAGGATCAACCTGGGGAGCAGGGCCTGCTTCAGGACCTTCAGCACCGCTGTCTGAACTGTGGGACAACCCCGAACAACATGGTGACTGTGATCGTGCATGGTTGGTTCTTAAACTTTAAACTTCTTTAGTCATGCATTAATGTCAATGAGAGACTAAATCAGTGGAAGTTAGGATTTTCCAACGGTGGGAGTATAAATATAGTTCCAATGAGTCTGACACTGCAGACTAGGCCACAACCACCTACCTTCATTAGGCCTGGCAGGGTCCTCTCTGGCTGCAGTCTGCAGGTAGCTGTTGACCAGCGGTAGGAATGCCCCCGTCTGGTCCGTGAGTTTCTCCAGGTGCTGCGGCTGCAGGCACCACACCTCGAAGCGGAGCCTGTGAGTAGAGCAGTTGTGCAGCAGGGCTGCCCCGAGGGCTTTGGCGGCTGCAGTAGGAGGCCCCTGGAGACAGTGGAGCAGGACGTCAGTGTGGAGGAGTTTAGCGTTGCCTGGCTGGGTCCTCAGGGCCTGCAGGAGGAAGGTCTCCAGAGATGGGCTGGAGCAGGACAGGAGCAGGGTGGCCAGGCCTTGGAGGTGGGCCTGGGAGAGGAGGAGGAGAGGGGAGCCGGACGAAGAGGTCTCGGTGAGGACATGTAGTGCCGTGCGTCCATAGACACTGAGCTCTGCTGCTCTGGAGCTCTTCTCACCGTCTTCTTCCCCCTCCTGGTAACTCTCCCCCGGGGTGATGAGTGTCTCCTGGGGGAGTAGGAGAAGAGAAGAGACCAGCTCCTGGAAGAGAGAGGGCTCCATGTAGGCATGCAGCGCCACGAAGGCTCTCACAGGCCGGGACTCCTTGTCGGTCTCCCTCCTCTCCCCCAGCTCTCTGAGCAGAGCCCTTGATACAGCCTCTAGGTAAGGGGAGAGGAGATAGAGGGAGTCCAGGGATCGCAGGGCGGAGGCGGAGGACTGTAACAGACCCAGGATGCAGTCAGACAGTTCAGCACACAGCAGCTTCAGCCTGACCGGGTTGAGGGAGGTAGGAGGGACAGAGGACAACTCCAGAGACAGGAACCACTGCTCGATACATGGGTGCTTCAGGATGGAACTCAGCACTGACAACACCACCTACAGACACGGCCAGAAAGGACACAGTACATCATATCACGAGAACAAAAAAAGGTAAACAAAAAATCTCCCAAATCGAACCAGGGATACGTTGTTAAGCAGCAGTAAACAAAGGAGAACAAGGGTACGACTCTAAAGATACGCCACAAAGAGTTACTGACTACTACATCTGGTATTCTACTTCCAGTAAAAAGGCTCCTGGTCCTACCAGGTTGTCGTTGTCCTCTACTTCCGAAGAGGGGTTGACCTCCAGGAAGAGATCCGATCCCTCCAGGAGGTCCACAGCTTTGGGTTCTGCTGCCTTGGCTGGATCTACTACTGTGGCTGTGTCCTGACCCATAGCCATGGGCTCAGTCTCTGCTGCCACCGTAGGAACCACAGCCATGGGAACGGCTGTCTCTGCTGCCTTCTGATCAGCGACCACGGGCTCAGTCTCTGCTGCGACCACGGGCTCAGTCTCTGCTGCGACCACGGGCTCAGTCTCTGCTGCGACCATGGGCTCAGTCTCTGCTGCGACCATGGGCTCAGTCTCTGCTGCGACCATGGGCTCTACCTCGGTTGCCTCAGTTTGTTCCTGTGGGCTCTGAAGCCTCAACACCAACCCCTGGAGAACTCCCATCAGGACATTCAGTGCCAGCAGCCCTGTGTCTATAGACAACTGTGGAGAGACAGGAGGCAACGTGTTAGGAACAGATCACGGCAGACGCAGCTTGATAACAGCGAGAAAAAGCAGCGTTCACATAAAAGGTTCGGCGAGTGTTTCTCTGTACCATGCTGAAGTTGTCCACAGTGGTTTTGATGTACAGTAGGATCTGCTTGGCTGCAACAGGATACTCAGCCATCGCCATAGCGGCCAGACGCTCCTCTATTCTCCGTCTGAAGGAGTCTTCTAGCAGGGCAGAGGCCCCTTGGCTGTAGGTTGTCTTCAGTAGGTCAGCAAAGGTCACAGGAGTAGGAGAGACATCGACAGGGCTTTCCCAGGACAGGAACTGTCGGACAGAGGAGAGACGATAGAACAGGAGTTTGTTGTGGATACATAATAATACAATTGTAATTACCACTATGAAATACTCTAAACACACTTTTACAAATAATGCTATTATGAACACGTATGAACATGATAACACTACTACATGTAATAAGACTGATATTAAAACACAATAATAATAAGTTATCTGCATGATCGTGAGGAGAGGGAGGTGTTCTGACCAGATGTTCGCGCGCCTGTTGGGGCAGCCATGTTGTGTAGTAGTGATGGAGGTGAATGATGGAGGGATGGGGAGGGTCTTCAGAGGAGTCCAGCTCTTTATCGTACTGTAGAAGGGCCAGGCTGAGGGGCAGAGGGTCTCTCTGACAGTGGAGCACGTCACATAGGACTGTTGCCATGTAGTCATATACCACACCTAAATATACAATATTATATTATACACCATCCCTAGGGTCAAATACACAACATTACATTATACACCATCCCTGGGGTCAAATACACAACATTACATTATACACCATCCCTGGGGTCAAATACACAACATTACATTATACACCATCCCTGGGGTCAAATACACAACATTACATTATACACCACCCCTAGGGTCAAATACACAACATTACATTATACACCATCCCTGGGGTCAAATACACAAGATTATATTATACACCACCCCTAGGGTCAATATACACACGATTACATTATACACCATCTCTAGGGTCAAATACACACGATTACATTATACACCATCCCTGGGGTCAAATACACAATATTATATTATACACCACCCCTAGGGTCAAATACACAAGATTACATTATACACCACCCCTAGGGTCAATATACACAAGATTACATTATACACCATCCCTGGGGTCAAATACACAACATTATACACCATCCCTGGGGTCAAATACACAAGATTACATTATACACCACCCCTAGGGTCAAATACAGAGACGGGATTAGAAACATCTATGAATACCCACATGCACCAAGACACATACATTGGATGGCTCACACTACATTTAAAAAGAAGCAAACAAGGCTGAGTGTTTGAACGAGCCCCAGACGGCCAGACAGTCAGTCCGACAGCCAGCCAGGAAGTACTTCAGTAGTTTACCTTTCTCCGTTCTGTAGGTAGCAGGTAGTTTGTTCCTGGCCTCCAGGACAGCAGGTACCACGGCACTGAAAGGGAAGGTCTGGAGGATGAGGTCATCACTAAGCGCCGGGCCCAGCTCCTCCGTCTCCCCCTCGCTGCCCTCCATGATCACATCAACCATGTCCAGCACGTCTAGAGATACAGCAGTACAATGTTTCACACTAGGCCGAGGCTTTGTCTTCACTAGCTATGTTTCACACCAGGCCAAGGCTTTTGTCTTCACTAGCTATGTTTCACACCAGACCAAGGCTTTGTCTTCACTAGCTACAGTGGGGGAAAAAAGTATTTAGTCAGCCACCAATTGTGCAAGTTCTCCCACTTAAAAAGATGAGAGAGGCCTGTAATTTTCATCATAGGTACACGTCAACTATGACAGACAAAATGAGAAAACAAAATCCAGAAAATCACATTGTAGAATTTTTTATGAATTTATTTGCAAATTATGGTGGAAAATAAGTATTTGGTCAATAACAAAAGTTTCTCAATACTTTGTTATATACCCTTTGTTGGCAATGACACAGGTCAAACGTTTTCTGTAAGTCTTCACAAGGTTTTCACACACTGTTGCTGGTATATTGGCCCATTCCTCCATGCAGATCTCCTCTAGAGCAGTGATGTTTTGGGGCTGTCGCTGGGCAACACAGACTTTCAACTCCCTCCAAAGATTTTCTATGGGGTTGAGATCTGGAGACTGGCTAGGCCACTCCAGGACCTTGAAATGCTTCTTACGAAGCCACTCCTTCGTTGCCCGGGCGGTGTGTTTGGGATCATTGTCATGCTGAAAGACCCAGCCACGTTTCATCTTCAATGCCTTAAATAAACATGCCCCATTCAAAAAATACAGAACTAAGAACAGATATAGCCCCTGGTTCTCCTCAGACTTGACTGCCCTTGACCAGCACAAAAACATCCTGTGGCGTACTGCATTAGCATCAAATAGCCCCCGCGATATGCAACTTTTCAGGGAAGTTAGGAACCAATATACACAAGCAGTCAGGAAAGCAAAGGCTAACTTTTTCAAACAGAAATTTGCATCCTGTAGCACTAACTCCAAAAAGTTTTGGGACACTGTAAAGTCCATGGAGAATAAGAGCACTTCCTCCCAGCTGCCCACTGCACTGAGGCTAGGAAACACTATCACCAGCGATAAATCTACAATAATCGAGAATTTCAACAAGCATTTTGCTACGGCTGGCCATGCTTTCCACCTGGCTACGACTACCCCGGCCACCAGCTCTGCACCCTCCGCTGCAACTTGCCCATGCCCCCCCGCTTCTCCTTCACACAAATTATGTTCTGAAAGAGCTGCAAAATCTGGACCCCTACAAATCATCTGGGCTAGACAATCTGGACCCTTTCTTTCTAAAACTAGCCGCCGAAATTGTCGCAACCCCTATTACTAGCCTGTTCAACCTCTCTTTCGTAACGTCTGAGATCCCCAGAGATTGGAAAGCTGCCGCGGTCATCCCCCTCTTCAAAGGGGGTGACACTCTAGATCCAAACTGTTACAGACCTATATCCATCCTGCCCTGCCTTTCGAAAGTATTTGAAAGCCAAGTTAACAAACAGATCACCGACCATTTCGAATCCCACCGTACCTTCTCCGCTATGCAATCCGGTTTCCGAGCTGGTCATGGGTGCACTTCAGCCACGCTCAAGGTCCTAAACACGACGGGTCTGACCTAGAGTATGTGGACAACTACAAATACCTAGGTGTCTGGTTAGACTGTAAACTCAACTTCCAGACTCACATAAAGAATCTCCAATCCAAAGTTAAATCTAGAATCGGCTTCCTATTTCGCAATAAAGCCTCCTTCACTCATGCTGCCAAACATGCCCTCGTAAAACTGACTATCCTACCGATCCTTGACTTCGGCGATGTAATTTACAAAATAGCCTCCAACACCCTACTCAGCAAATTGGATGTAGTCTATCACAGTGCCATCCGTTTTGTCTCCAAAGCCCCATACACTACCCACCACTGTGACCTGTACGCTCTTGTTGGCTGGTCCTCACTACATGTTCGTCGTCAAACCCACTTGCTCCAGGCCATCTATAAATCACTGCTAGGCAAATCCCCGCCTTATCTTAGCTCATTGGTCACCATAGCAGCACCCACCCGTAGTCTGCGCTCCAGCAGGTATATCTCACTGGTCATTCCCAAAGCCAACACCTCCTTTGGCCGCCATTCCTTCCAGTTCTCTGCTGCCAATGACTGGAACGAATTGCAAAAATCTCTGAAGCTGGAGACTCTTATCTCCCTAAATAACTTTAAGCATCAGTTGTCAGAGCACCTTACCGATCACTGCACCTGTACACAGCCCATCTGAAATTAGCCCACCCAACTACCTCATCCCTATATTGTTATTTATTTTGCTCTTTTGCACCCCAGTATCTCTATTTGCACATAATCTCTTGCACATCTAGCATTCCAGTGTTAATACTATTGTAATTATTCTGCACTATAGCCTATTTATTGCCTTACCTCCATAACTTGCTACATTTGCACACACTGTATATATATTTTCTGTTGTATTTCTGACTTTATGTTTTTTACCCCATATGTAACTCTGTGTTGTTTTTATTGCACTACTTTGCTTTATCTTGGCCAGGTCGCAGTTGTAAATGAGAACCTGTTCTCAACTGGCTTACCTGGTTAAATAAAGGTGAAATAAAAAAATAAAAAAATAAATAAAAACGATATTATAACCGCGATCGATAATAGACAGTACTGTGCAGCCGTCTTCATCGACCTGGCCAAGGCTTTCGACTCTCAACCACCGCATTCTTATTGGCAGACTAAATAGCCTTGGTTTCTCAAATGACTGCCTCGCCTGGTTCACCAACTACTTCTCAGATAGAGTTCAATGTGTCAAATCGGAGCGCCTGTTGTCTGGACCTATGGCAGTCTCTATGGGGGTGCCACAGGGTTCAATTCTTGGGCCGACTCTTTTCTCCGTGTATATCAATGATGTCGCTCTTGCTGCTGGTAACTCTCAGATCCACCTCTACGCAGACGACACCATTTTGTATACATCTGGCCCTTCATTGGACACTGTGTTAACAAACCTCCAAACGAGCTTCAATGCCATACAACACTCCTTCAGTAGCCTCCAACTGCTCTTAAACACTAGTAAAACTAAATGCATGCTCTTCAATCGAACGCTGCTGGCACCCGCCCACCCGACTAGAATCATCACTCTCGACGGGTCTGACCTAGAGTATGTGGACAACTACAAATACCTAGGTGTCTGGTTAGACCGTAAACTCTCCTTCCAGACTCACATTAAGAATCTCCAATCCAAAGTTAAATCTAGAATCGGCTTCCTATTTCGCAACAAAGCCTCCTTTACTCATGCTGCCAAACATGCCCTCGTAAAACTGACTATCCTACCGATCCTTGACTTCGGCGATGTCATTTACAAAATAGCCTCCAACACTCTACTCAGCAAATTGGATGTAGTCTATCACAGTACCATCTATTTTGTCTCCAAAGCCCCATACACTACCCACCACTGTGACCTGTACGCTCTTGTTGGCTGGTCCTCACTACATGTTCGTCGTCAAACCCACTGGCTCCAGGCCATCTATAAATCACTGCTAGGCAAATCCCCGCCTTATCTTAGCTCATTGGTCACCATAGCAGCACCCACCCGTAGTCTGCGCTCCAGCAGGTATATCTCACTGGTCATTCCCAAAGCCAACACCTCCTTTGGCCGCCATTCCTTCCAGTTCTCTGCTGCCAATGACTGGAACGAATTGCAAAAATCTCTGAAGCTGGAGACTCTTATCTCCCTCAATAACTTTAAGCATCAGTTGTCAGAGCACCTTACCGATCACTGCACCTGTACACAGCCCATCTGAAATTAGCCCACCCAACTACCTCATCCCTATATTGTTATTTATTTTGCTCTTTTGCACCCCAGTATCTCTATTTGCACATAATCTCTTGCACATCTAGCATTCCAGTGTTAATACTAATTGTAATTATTTTGCACTATAGCCTATTTATTGCCTTACCTCCATAACTTGCTACATTTGCACACACTGTATATATATTTTCTGTTGTATTTTTTGACTTTATGTTTTTTTTACCCCATATGTAACTCTGTGTTGTTGTTTTTATCGCACTGCTTTGCTTTATCTTGGCCAGGTCGCAGTTGTAAATGAGAACTTGTTCTCAACTGGCTTACCTGGTTAAATAAAGGTGAACTAAAATTTTTTAAAATGCCCTTGCTGATGGAAGGAGGTTTTCACTCAAAATCTCACGATACGTGGCCCCATTCATTCTTTTCTTTACACGGATCAGTCGTCCTGGTCCCTTTGCAGAAAAACAGCCCCAAAGCATGATGTTTCCACCCCCATGCTTCACAGTAGGTATGGTGTTCTTTGGATGCAACTCAGCATTCTTTGTCCTCCAAACACGACGAGTTGAGGTTTTACCAAAAAGTTCTATTTTGGTTTCATCTGACCATATGACATTCTCCCAATCCTCTTCTGGATCATCCAAATGCACTCTAGCAAACTTCAGACGGGCCTGGACATGTACTGGCTTAAGCAGGGGGACACGTCTGGCACTGCAGGATTTGAGTCCCTGGCGGCGTAGTGTGTTACTGATGGTAGGCTTTGTTACTTTGGTCCCAGCTCTCTGCAGGTCATTCACTAGGTCCCCCCGTGTGGTTCTGGGATTTTTGCTCACCGTTCTTGTGATCATTTTGACCCCACGGGGTGAGATCTTGCGTGGAGCCCCAGATCGAGGGAGATTATCAGTGGTCTTGTATGTCTTCCATTTCCTAATAATTGCTCCCACAGTTGATTTCTTCAAACCAAGCTGCTTACCTATTGCAGATGCAGTCTTCCCAGCCTGGTGCAGGTCTACAATTTTGTTTCTGGTGTCCTTTGACAGCTCTTTGGTCTTGGCCATAGTGGAGTTTGGAGTGTGTCTGTTTGAGGTTGTGGACAGGTGTCTTTTATACTGATAACAAGTTCAAACAGGTGCCATTAATACAGGTAACGAGTGGAGGACAGAGGAGCCTCTTAAAGAAGAAGTTACAGGTCTGTGAGAGCCAGACATCTTGCTTGTTTGTAGGTGACCAAATACTTATTTTCCACCATAATTTGCAAATAAATTCATTCAAAATCCTACAATGTGATTTTCTGGATTTTTTTCCCTCAATTTGTCTGTCATAGTTGACGTGTACCTATGATGAAAATTACAGACCTCTCTCATCTTTTTAAGTGGGAGAACTTGCACAATTGGTGGCTGACTAAATACTTTTTTTCCCCCACTCTATGTTTCACACTAGGCCAAGGCTTTGTCTTCACTAGCTATGTTTCACACCAGGCCAAGGCTTTGTCTTCACTAGCTATGTTTCACACCAGGCCAAGGCTTTGTCTTCACTAGTAATTATATAGTAGTCACCAACCGTCTATGTGTGAGATGGGGATGCTGGCGGTGTCTTCGTCCTGTCCGCTGAGATTGGCCTGTAGAAAGGCTGCGTCCTGGACTAGACTAGCCACCTTGTCTGTGTAGGTGTAGGGGTTACACACCAGACACACCAGCACCTGGGGACATACACACACCACAGGGTTACACACCAGCACCTGGGGTCATACACACATCACAGGGTTACACACCAGCACCTGGGGACATACACACATCACAGGGTTACACACCAGCACCTGGGGACATACACACATCACAGGGTTACACACCAGCACCTGGGGACATACACACACCACAGGGTTACACACCAGCACCTGGGGACATACACACACCACAGGGTTACACACCAGCACCTGGGGTCATACACACATCACAGGGTTACACACCAGCACCTGGGGTCATACACACATCACAGGGTTACACACCAGACACACCAGCACCAGGGGACATACACACATCACAGGGTTACACACCAGACACACCAGCACCTGGGGACATACACACACCACAGGGTTACACACCAGCACCTGGGGACATACACACACCACAGGGTTACACACCAGCACCTGGGGACATACACACATCACAGAGAAGACAGACACATACTGTATCATAAATAGCATAATGCAATCAAACAATCAACCACCCAATCAAACAATCAACCAATCAATCAATCAATCCCTAAGCGCAAAAGGCCTCGGGTAAGAAGGTGTTGATATTTTATTTTATGCTACTTATGATGAAGATCGTAGCGTAACGATAGATTGATCGATTGAGGGTATCTACGATCGATTGATTAATTGATTGACGTATCAATTGATCGATCGATCAACTGTATCTATGGAGGTAGACCAGGTGACTGACCCTCTCCAGGAAGTGTATGACTGTATCCTGCTGGTCTGGTTCTAGTTTGAGTAGGTGATTCAGCCAAAGCTCCAGTTCAGACCAGGTGTACTCAAACACTCCACTGTCCTTCAGCACCTATACCACACAGTGGAGGGAAAGGAGTTTAACAGGAACTCTTTGTAGGTGTACTCAGTAAGTACCCTACGATTCATCTTCTTTCTACGTTGGGCGAAGAGAGTCAGTGGGTACACTACATTCCCTATTCAGTGAACTACATTTACATTTACATTTTAGTCATTTAGCGGACACTTTTGACCCACTACGGGCCCTGGTCAAAAGCAGTGGTGGAAAAAGTACCCAATTGTCATACTTGAGTAAAAGTAAATATTTCCTTAATAGAAAATGACTCACGTTAAAGTGAAAGTCACCCAGTAAAATAATACTTGAGTAAAAAAAAAGTCTACAAAAGTATTTGGTTTTAAATATACTTAAGTTTCAAAAGTAAAAGTATGAATCATTTCAAATTGCTTATATTAAGCAAACCAGACTTCACAGTTTTCTTGTTTTTGTTATTTATGGATAACCAGGGGCACACGCCCACACTCAGACATTTACAAACAAAGCATGTGTGTTTAGTGAGTCCGCCAGATCAGAGGCAGTAGGGATGACCAGGGATGTTATCTTGATAAGTGTGTGAATTGTACCATTTTCTGTCCGGCTAAGCATTCAAAATGTAACGAGTACTTTTGGGTGTCAGGGAAAATGTATGGAGTAAAAAGTACATTATTTTCATTAGGAACGTAGTGAAGAGAAAGTAAAAGTTGTCAAAAATATAAATAGTAAAGATACCCCAAAAAACTACTTAAGTAGTACTTTAAAGTATTTTTTACTTAAGTACTTTCCACCACTGGTCAAAAGTAGTGCACTATGTTAGGGAATAGAGCGCCCAGTATGTGATTCAAACCAGGAGTGAGCTGAGGCAGTATGTGTGCTCACCTTGACCACCAGTTTCCTGGTGGAGATCTTCAGGTGGCTGTTGTTGCTGCTCACAAACATCTTGAGGAGCAGGAAGAACACAGACTTCTCCCCAGAGCCCGCCTCTGTCTCCACATGATCCTGACAGAGAGGGGAGAAACAACAGCAGGACAGTAATGTCATGACCACAGGGTCATAAAGGAGAAACAAATCCTAGGCATTCCTTTGGAATTCTGTCCAAGAGTATGTTATTTTATCTCAGCACGTCTACAGATTCTCCATTCTCCCTTTTTTTTGTTTGCTCGTAGATGTTGATATTGGAGACTGTTATCAGAAGAAACTGTGTAACCAGGCATTTATAGCGGCTAAGAAATGCATTGCCATCAATTGGAAGGTTGGTTATCCTCCCACAATGTGTGTCAGAAATGTCAAGCTATTTATCATTATATTTGACCACACAGTGCTCCCTGTGTGGAAAGACTTTTACCCAGTTAGGGGGCTTTAAATATCATGAGAGAACACGCACAGAAAAAAATACCTACCACTGCTCTCAGTGTGAAAAGACATTTACCCGGTTAGGGAACCTGAAAAAGCATGAGACAATACACACACGAGGAGAAGACATACCACTGCTCCCAGTGCGGAAATACTTTTAGTTAGTTAGGGAACCTGAAAGAGCATGAAATAACACTTACAGGATAGAAGCCAGATTTATTTTGTTGGGTGGGCTGGTTGAAATGGACACACAAATGTATATTGTTTTTATATAAAAATACAAAAATGAAAAGGGTGACATGGCCTGCGGCCCATGGACCTGTTAATACGGGGCGGCAGGTAGCTTAGTGGTTAAGAGCGTTGTGCCAGTAACCGAAAGGTCGCTGGTTCTAATCCCCGAGCCGACTAGGTGAACAATCTGTCGATGTGCCCTTGAGCAAGGCACTTAACCCTAATTGCTCCTGTAAGTCGCTCTGGATAAGAGCGTCTGCTAAATTACTAAAATGTAAATGTACTGCGCAACTTTCATAAGGTCTGGATGCCCTATATGGAATACACCTGAAACCAATAATGAATGTTTAACTAAGATCCTAAAGCTGAGTGGGGTGTGTTGGGTTGGGGCGCTGCAGGGTGGTGGGGCGCTGCAGGGTGGTGGGGCGCTGCAGGGTGGTGGGGCGCTGCAGGGTGGTGGACCCCTAGGGGCAGGACGGGGTGACCCAACTATATTGTGTACAAGTCAAAAGAGCTCTACAATACTATTAGTATATTAATTACAGCTCTGTAATTATTGGGTCAGTGAAGCATTTTTTCTTCTTTTGGCTCTATACTCCAAAAGTATGGTTTTGAAATCAAACAATGACTGAAGTTAAAGTGAAGATAGTCATCTTTAATTTGAGGGTATTTTCATCCATATCGGGTGAACCGTTTGGAAATTAGAGCAATTTATGTACATAGTCCCCCCCCCATTTTAGGAGACCAAAAGTATTGGGACAAATTCACTTATGTGTATTAAAGTAGTCAAAAGTGAAGCATTTGTTCCCATATTCATAGCACACAATGATTACATCAACCTCGTGACTCTACACATTTGTTGGATATATTTGCTGTTTGTTTTGGTTGTGTTTCAGATTATTTTCTGGCAAATAGAAATTACTGGTAAATAATGTATTGTGGAGTCACTTTACATTTTAGTCGTTTAGCAGACGCTCTTATCCAGAGCGACTTACAGTTAGTGAGTGCATACATTTTCATACTGCCCCCCCCCCCCCCCCCGTGGAAAACGAACCCACAACCCTGGCGTTGCAAGCGCCATGCTCTACCAACTGAGCTACAGGGGACACTTTCACTGTAAATAAGAACAGAATGTTTCTAAACACTTCTACATTAATGTGGATTAATGCTACCATTACAGATAATCTGAATGAATCATGAATAATGATGAGTGAGAACGTTACAGATGCAAAAATATTATACCCCCAAGACATGCTAACCTCTAACTATTACCATAACAGGGGAGGTTAGCATTTTTTGGGGGGGTATGATATTTGTGCGTCTATAACATATCCACTCATCATTATTCACAATTCATTCAGGATTATCCATAATCATGGTAGCATCCACATTAATGTAAAAGCGTTTAGAAACATATTATTATTCTTATTTACAATAAAAGTGACTCCAAAAGGGTCATATTAGATTGTGTAGAAATGCAGGAAATGAGCTTTAGATGCCCAAAATAATTCTGGGGGAGGACCCCCCCCAGACGTATGTCCCCACCACTTCCAAACCAAAGTTGCGCCCCTGCAAATAACAGCCTTTTACTGTTGATTTTGTCTCACATTGCCTTTGAAGTCACTCCACGAGATAGCAGACAGGACAACCCCTGGTCTGTTCCACGCTCCTGATATGGCCTTTAAGCAGGGGATATTAAAAGTACTGCTCCATTCTAAACTGAACTCTGAACCAGGACAACTTGCTGGTCTAGAAGCTCCCCTGAACTCTGAACCAGGACAACTTGCTGGTCTAGAAGCTCACCTGAACTCTGAACCAGGACAACTTGCTGATCTAGAAGCTCCCCTGAACTCTGAACCAGGAGAACTTGCTGGTCTAGAAGCTCACCTGAACTCTGAACCAGGAGAACTTGCTGGTCTAGAAGCTCACCTGAACTCTGAACCAGGACAACTTGCTGATCTAGAAGCTCCCCTGAACTCTGAACCAGGAGAACTTGCTGGTCTAGAAGCTCCCCTGAACTCTGAACCAGGACAACTTGCTGGTCTAGAAGCTCACCTGAACTCTGAACCAGGAGAACTTGCTGGTCTAGAAGCTCACCTGAACTCTGAACCAGGAGAACTTGCTGGCCGGCAGGTCCAGGGCCAGCTGTAGTATGTGGTGTTGGAGTACAGGAGGAACCTCCTCCCTCATACCTTTCTCTGACACGATACCTGGGAGAGAGACAAGATACATTAACCATTAACTTAATTTACTTGGACATGATCCCTAAAGATATCCCCAATCAGTGGATAATTTCACAGGCCTTTTGGATACCAATACAGATACTAAGAATGATGTGACAACTATACAATAACTACAGTCATGTTAAAAAAAATATGATGGTCTTCTTAATTTAGTAACACAATGTAAAGCAAATTAATATATATTACATTGTGTTACTACATCAAGAAGACAACTTCCATATTTTTAACATGACTAATAAAGAGCAACAGAGCAAATCAAATCAATCAGTCATCCATCCATTCAGTTTATAGACCAGTACCTTTGAGAGCTTGCTGAAGGCAAACCATTCAGTTTATAGACCAGTACCTTTGAGCAGCTTGCTGAAGTCAAACCATTCAGTTTATAGACCAGTACCTTTGAGCAGCTTGCTGAAGTCGAACCATTCAGTTTATAGACCAGTACCTTTGAGCAGCTTGCTGAAGTCGAACCATTCAGTTTATAGACCAGTACCTTTGAGCAGCTTGCTGAAGTCAAACCATTCAGTTTATAGACCAGTACCTTTGAGCAGCTTGCTGAAGTCAAACCATTCAGTTTATAGACCAGTACCTTTGAGCAGCTTGCTGAAGTCAAACCATTCAGTTTATAGACCAGTACCTTTGAGCAGCTTGCTGAAGTCAAACCTGCTCTGGCTAACCAGATGAGGGACCACCTTCTGGTAGAGACACATAACCTGAAGGATGAGGGCCTTTAGGAGGATGACCTCTGGAGACTCGGGGCCTGGCGGGCCTGGAGGAGACCGACGGGAGAGAGACAGACAGACGGGAGAGAGTCAGACAGACGGGAGAGAGACAGACAGGAGAGAGTCAGACAGACGGGAGAGAGACAGACAGACGGGAGAGAGACAGACAAACGGGAGAGAGACAGACAGACGCACGGGAGAGAGACAGACAGACGGGAGAGAGACAGACAGACGGGAGAGAGACCGACAGGAGAGAGACAGACAGACGGGAGAGAGACAGACCGACGCACGGGAGAGAGTCAGACAGACGGGAGAGAGTCAGACAGACGGGAGAGAGACAGACAGACGGGAGAGAGACAGACCGACGGGAGAGAGACAGACCGACGGGAGAGAGACAGACCGACGGGAGAGAGACAGACCGACGGGAGAGAGACAGACCGACGGGAGAGAGACAGACAGACGGGAGAGAGACAGACAGACGGGAGAGAGACAGACAGACGGGAGAGAGACAGACAGACGGGAGAGAGACAGACCGACGGGAGAGAGACAGACCGACGGGAGAGAGACAGACCGACGGGAGAGAGACAGACCGACGGGAGAGAGACAGACCGACGGGAGAGAGACAGACCGACGGGAGAGAGACAGACAGACGGGAGAGAGACAGACAGACGCACGGGAGAGACAGACAGACGGGAGAGAGACAGACAGACGGGAGAGAGACAGACAGACGGGAGAGAGACAGACCGACGGGAGAGAGACAGACCGACGGGAGAGAGACAGACCGACGGGAGAGAGACAGACAGACGGGAGAGAGACCGATAGGAGAGAGTCAGACAGACGGGAGAGAGTCAGACAGACGGGAGAGAGACAGACAGACGGGAGAGAGACAGACAGACGGGAGAGAGACAGACAGGAGAGAGTCAGTCACCCCTCGTTCAATTAAAGAGGGTTATAGTCGGGACAATATAGAAATTAGGAAAAATACCATATTGGTTAAGGAGTAGGTCAATTTCAATTACAGTTGAAGTCGGAAGTTTACATACGCCTTAGCCAAATACATTTAAACTCCGTTTTTCACAATTCCTTACATTTAATTCTAGTAAAGATTCCCCGTCTTAGGTCAGTTAGGATCACCACTTTATTTTAAGAATGTGAAATGTCAGAATAATAGTAGAGAGAATTATTTATTTCAGCTTTTATTTCTTTCATCACATTCCCAGTGGGTCAGAAGTTTACATACACTCAATTAGTATTTGGTAGCATTGCCTTTAAATTGTTTAACTTAGGTCAAATGTTTCGGGTAGCCTTCCACAAGCTTCCCATAATAAATTGGGTGAATTTTGGCCCATTCCTCCTGACAGAGCTGGTGTAACTGAGTCAGGTTTGTAGGCCTCCTTGCTCGCACACGCTTTTTCAGTTCTGCCCACAAATGTTCTATAGGATTGAGGTCAGGGCTTTGTGATGGCCACTCCAATACCTTGACTTTGTTGTCCTTAAGCCATTTTGCCACAACTTTGGAAGTATGCTTGGGGTCATTGTCCATTTGGAAGACCCATTTGCGACCAAGCTTTAACTTCCTGACTGACGTCTTGAGATGATGCTTCAATATATCCACATCATTTTCCTTCCTCATGATGCCATCTATTTTGTGAAGTGCACCAGTCCCTCCTGCAGCGAAGCACCCCCACAGCATGACGCTGCCACCCCCGTTCTTCACGGTTGGGATGGTGTTCTTCGGCTTGCAAGCAACCCCCTTTTTCCTCCAAACATAACAATGGTCATTATGGCCAAACAGTTCTATTTTTGTTTCATCAGACCAGAGGACATTTCTCAAAAAAGTACGATCTTTGTCCCCATGTGCAGTTGCAAACCGTAGTCTGGCTTTTTTATGGCGGTTTTGGAGCAGTGGCTTCTTCCTTGCTGAGCAGCCTTTCAGGTTATGTCGATATAGGACTAGTTTTACTGTGGATATACAATGAGGGAAAAAAGTATTTGATCCCCTGGTGATTTTGTACGTTTGCCCACTGACAAAGACATGATCAGTCTATAATTTTAATGGTAGGTTTATTTGAACAGTGAGAGACAGAATAACAACAAGAAAATCCAGAAAAACGCATGTCAAAAATGTTATAAATTGATTTGCATTTTAATGAGGGAAATAAGTATTTGACCCCTTTGTGATTGCCAAAAAGGGTTTTGCCACCAAGTACTTAGTCATGTTTTGCAGAGGTCAGACGTTTCTTGTAGTTGGCCACCAGGTTTGCACACATCTCAGGAGGGATTTTGTCCCACTCCTCTTTGCATATCTTCTCCAAGTCATTAAGGTTTCAAGCCTGACGTTTGGCAACTCAAACCTTCAGCTCCCTCCACAGATTTTCTATGGGATTAAGGTCTGGAGACTGGCTAGGCCACTCCAGGACCTTAATGTGCTTCTTCTTGAGCCACTCCTTTGTTGCCTTGGCCGTGTGTTTTGGGTCATTGTCATGCTGGAATACCCATCCACGACCCATTTTCAATGCCCTGGCTGAGGGAAGGAGGTTCTCACCCAAGATTTGACAGTACATGGCCCCGTCCATCGTCCCTTTGATGCGGTGAAGTTGTCCTGTCCCCTTAGCAGAAAAACACCCCCGAAGCATAATGTTTCCACCTCCATGTTTGACGGTGGGGATGGTGTTCTTGGGGTCATAGGCAGCATTCCTCCTCCTCCAACCACGGCGAGTTGAGTTGATGCCAAAGAGCTCGATTTTGGTCTCATCTGACCACAACACTTTTTCCCAGTTCTCCTCTGAATCATTCAGATGTTCATTGGCAAACTTCAGACGGGCCTGTATATGTGCTTTCTTGAGCAGGGGGACCTTGCGTGCGCTGCAGGATTTCATTCAGTCCTTCACGGCGTAGTGTGTTACCAATTGTTTTCTTGGTGACTATGGTCCCAGCTGCCTTGAGATCATTGACAAGATCCTCCCGTGTAGTTCTGGGCTGATTCCTCACCGTTCTTATGATCATTGCAACTCCACGAGGTGAGATCTTGCATGGAGCCCCAGGCCGAGGGAGATGGACAGTTATTTTGTGTTTCTTCCATTTGCGAATAATCGCACCATCTGTTGTCACAGTCTCACCAAGCTGCTTGGCGATGGTCTTGTAGCCCATTCCAGCCTTGTGTAGGTCTACAATCTTGTCCCTGACATCCTTGGAGAGCTTTTTGGTCTTGGCCATGGTGGAGAGTTTGGAATCTGATTGATTGATTGCTTCTGTGGACAGGTGTCTTTTATACAGGTAACAAACTGAGATTAGGAGCACTCCCTTTAAGAGTGTGCTCCTAATCTCAGCTCGTTACCTGTATAAAAGACACATGGGAGCCAGAAATCTTTCTGATTGAGAGGAGGTCAAATACTTATTTCCCTCATTAAAATGCTAATCAATTTATAAAAATTTTGACATGCGTTTTTCTGGATTTTGTTGTTGTTATTCTGTCTCTCACTGTTCAAATAAACCTACCATTAAAATTATAGACTGATCATGTCGTTGTCAGTGGGCAAACGTACAAAATCAGCAGGGGATCAAATACTTTTCCCCCCTCACTGTAGATACTTTTGTACCGGTTTCCTCCAGCATTTTCACAAGGTCCTTTGCTGTTGTTCTGGGATAGATTTGCACTTTTCGCACCAAAGTACGTTAATCTCTAGGAGACAGAACGCGTCTCCTTCCTGAGCGGTATGACGGCTGTGTGGTCCCATGGTGTTTATACTTGCGTACTATTGTTTGTACAGATGAACGTGGTACCTTCAGGCGTTTGGAAATTGCTCCCAAGGATGAACCAGACTTGTGGAGGTGCACAATTTCTTTTCTGAGGTCTTGGCTGATTTCTTTTGATTTTCCCATGATGTCGAGTAAAGAGGCATTGAGTTTGAAGGTAGGCCTTGAAATACATCCACAGGTACACCTCCAATTGACTCAAATGATGTCAATTAGCCTATCAGAAAGCTTCTAAAGCCATGACATCATTTTCTGGAATATTCCAAGCTGTTTAAAGGCACAGTCAACTTAGTGTATGTAAACTTCTGACCCACTGGAATTGTGATACAGTGAATTATAAGTGAAATAATCTGTCTGTAAACAATTGTTGGAAAAATTACTTGAGTCATGCACAAAGTAGATGTCCTAACCGACTTGCCAAAACTATAGTTTGTTAACAAGAAATGTGTGGAGTGGTTGAAAAACTAGTTTTAATGACTCCAACCTACGTGTATGTAAACTTCAACTGTATGTATGAAGATTATAATTCAAGGAAGAGAACATTCCACTGACAGTAAATATATTAAAATGTAAGACATATACCGGGTTGTTCAACTTTAGTTGCAGCCTCTTTGGCATCCCCTTCATTCGCTCCTTTCTCCTTCTTGGTCAATGACTGCCATTTGGACACGATGCTCGTCATGTCCGGTAGAACCTACAGAGAGAACATGGACACCCAGAGTTCAGTTCTACAGAGAGAACATGGACACCCAGAGTTCAGTTCTACAGAGAGAACATGGACACCCAGAGTTCAGTTGATCTCATCCACTCTATTGCGCAGCCGTCAGAGTGGCCTAACCTGTTCATGCAGAGTGGTCATTCAGCCAGATAAAGGAGTTTTCCATTGGATCTAGATAATAGTCCACATTGTGCAATATTGCATTTAGTTTAGTAGGTAGGAGGTCTACTGTATGTTGCCTTCCCCAGTAGGTATACAGTACTACAGTACAGTGCATTCGGAAAGTATTCAGACCCCTTCACTTTTTCCACATTTTGTTACGTTACTCTAAAAAGGTTTCAACTGTTTTTTTTGCTCATCAATCTACACACGATACCCTATAATGACAACGCAAAAACAGGTTTTTAGACATTTTTGCAAATGTATTAAAAATAAAAACGGAAATATCACATTTACGTAAGTATTCAGACCCTTTACTCAATACTTTGTTGAAGCACCTTTGGTAGTGATTACAGCTTCGAGTCTTCTTGGGTATGACGCTACAAGCTTGGCACACCTGTATTTGGGGAGTTTCTCCCATTCTTCTCTGCAGATCCTCGCAAGCTCTGTCAGGTTGGATGGGGAGCGTCTCTGCACAGATATTTTCAGGTCTCTCCAGAGATGTTTGATCGGGTTCAAGTCCAGACTCTGGCTGGGCCATTCAAGGACATTCAGAGACTTGTCCCGAAGCCACTCCTGCGTTGTCTTGGCTGTGTGCTTAGGATCGTTGTCCTGTTGGAAGGTGAACCTTCTTCCCAGTCTGAGGTCCTGAGCACTCTGGAGTAGGTTTTCATCAAGGATCTCTCTGTACTTTGCTCCGTTCATCTTTCCCTCCAGAGTCTCCAGCTTCAGAGATTTTTGCAATTCGTTCCAGTCATTGGCAGCAGAGAACTGGAAGGAATGGCGGCCAAAGGAGGTGTTGGCTTTGGGAATGACCAGTGAGATATACCTGCTGGAGCGCAGACTACGGGTGGGGTGCTGCTATGGTGACCAATGAGCTAAGATAAGGCGGGGGATTTACCTAGCAGTGATTTATAGATGGCCTGGAGCCAGTGGGTTTGACGACGAACATGTAGTGAGGACCAGCCAACAAGAGCGTACAGGTCACAGTGGTGGGTAGTGTATGGGGCTTTGGAGACAAAACGGATGGCACTGTGATAGACTACATCCAATTTGCTGAGTAGAGTGTTGGAGGCTATTTTGTAAATTACATCGCCGAAGTCAAGGATCGGTAGGATAGTCAGTTTTACGAGGGCATGTTTGGCAGCATGAGTGAAGGAGGCTTTATTGCGAAATAGGAAGCCGATTCTAGATTTAACTTTGGATTGGAGATTCTTTATGTGAGTCTGGAAGTTGAGTTTACAGTCTAACCAGACACCTAGGTATTTGTAGTTGTCCACATACTCTAGGTCAGACCCGTCGAGAGTGGTGATTCTAGTCGGGTGGGGCGGGTGCCAGCAGCGTTCGATTGAAAAGCATGCATTTAGTTTTACTAGTGTTTAAGAGCAGTTGGAGGCTACTGAAGGATTGTTGTATGGCATTGAAGCTCGTTTGGAGGTTTGTTAACACAGTGTCCAATGAAGGGCCAGATGTATACAAAATGGTGTCGTCTGCGTAGAGGTGGATCTGAGAGTCACCAGCAGCAAGAGCGACATCATTGATATACACGGAGAAAAGTGTCGGCCCAAGAATTGAACCCTGTGGCACCCCCATAGAGACTGCCATAGGTCCAGACAACAGGATGCTCTACCAACTGAGCTACAGGGGACTACTGGGACTACATGGGGTTCTTGGTCACCTCCCTGACCAAGGCCCTTCTCCCCCGATTGCTCCGTTTGGCCGGGCGGCCAGCTCTAGGAAGAGTCTTGGTGGTTCCAAACTTCTTCCATTTAAGAATGATGGCCACTGTGTTCTTGGGGACCTTCAATGCTGCAGAAATGTTTTGGTACCCTTCCCCAGATCTGTGACTCGACACAATCCTGTCTTGGAGCCCTACGGACAATTCCTTTGACCTGATGGCTTGGTTTTTGCTCTAACAGGCACTGTCAACTGTGGGACCTTATATAGACAGGTGTGTGCCTTTCCAAATCATGTCCAATCAATTGAATTTGCCACAGGTGGACTCCAATCAAGTTGTAGAAACATCTCAAGGATGATCAATGGAAACAGGATGCACCTGAGCTCAATTTCGAGTCTCATAGCAAAGGGTCTGAATATTTATGTAAATAAGGTATTTCTGTTTTTAATTTTTAATACATTTGCAAACATTTCTAAAAACCTGTTTTCGCTTTGTCATTATGGGGTATTGTGTGTAGATTGATGAGGGGAATTATTTACTTAATCCATTTCAGAATAAGGCTTTAATGTTACAACATGTGGAAAAAGGGAAGGGCTCTGAATAAACTGTAGGTATACAGTACTACAGTAGGTATACAGTACTACAGGAGGTATACAGTACTACAGGAGGTATACAGTACTACAGTAGGTATACAGTACTACAGTACTACTGTAGGTATACAGTACTACAGTAGGTATACAGTACTACAGTAGGTATACAATACTACAGTAGGTATACAGTACTACAGGAGGTATACAGTACTACAGTAGGTATGCAGTACTACAGTAGGTAACAGTAGGTATACAGTACTACAGTAGGTAACAGTAGGTATACAGTACTACAGGAGGTATACAGTACTACAGGAGGTATACAGTACTACAGTAGGTATACAGTACTACAGGAGGTATACAGTACTACAGTAGGTATACAGTAGGTATACAGTAGGTATGCAGTACTACAGTAGGTATACAGTACTACAGGAGGTATACAGTACTACAGTAGGTATACAGTAGGTATACAGTAGGTATGCAGTACTACAGTAGGTATACAGTACTACAGGAGGTATACAGTACTACAGGAGGTATACAGTACTACAGTAGGTATACAGTAGGTATACAGTAGGTATACAGTACTACAGTAGGTATACAGTAGGTATACAGTACTACAGTAGGTATACAGTAGGTATACAGTAGGTATGCAGTACTACAGTAGGTATACAGTACTACAGTAGGTATACAGTACTACAGGAGGTATACAGTACTACAGTAGGTATACAGTAGGTATACAGTAGGTATGCAGTACTACAGTAGGTATACAGTACTACAGTAGGTATACAGTACTACAGTAGGTATGCAGTACTACAGTAGGTATACAGTACTACAGTAGGTATACAGTACTACAGTAGGTATGCAGTACTACAGTAGGTATACAGTACTACAGTAGGTATACAATACTACAGTAGGTATACAGTACTACAGTAGGTATACAGTACTACAGTAGGTAACAGTAGGTATACAGTACTACAGTAGGTAACAGTAGGTATACAGTAGGTATACAGTACTACAGTAGGTATACAGTACTACAGTAGGTATACAGTAGGTATACAGTACTACAGTAGGTATACAGTACTACTGTAGGTATACAGTACTACATTAGGTATACAGTAGGTATACAGTACTACAGTAGGTATACAGTAGGTATACAGTACTACAGTAGGTATACAGTAGGTATACAGTACTACAGTAGGTATACAGTAGGTATACAGTACTACAGTAGGTATACAGTAGGTATACAGTACTACTGTAGGTATACAGTACTACATTAGGTATACAGTAGGTATACAGTACTACAGTAGGTATACAGTAGGTATACAGTACTACAGTAGGTATACAGTAGGTATACAGTAGGTGTACAGTACTACAGTAGGTATACAGTACTAAATCTCCAGAATCAGAATCACTTTTATTTTCCAAGTACATTTACACATACCCGGAATTTCACTTAGTGAATTAGTGCTGCCAGCAATAGATACATATACAGACAGAATACAGGCAGAATTCAGTCAGGAATTTAGACAAAGTCAACATACAGTATATATACACAATAGAACTACAGTAAAACATAAAAGCTTGGAGCACGGGCTGCTTCCCAGTGAGGATATACGTGTAGGTTACCTTGCCGAGCGCCTCACTGTACTGCTGTATGAAGTCCTCCATGTTGGCCGGCGTGTACAGATCAGAGCCGAGCCACACAGAGCGGTCCTGACAGAACTCTATGTTCCTCAGAGCTCTCTTCAGGAGGAACGACATCAGGGACAGGGTCGTGTGCTGAACCACCGCGTTGGTAAACTGGGACAGACACACAGAGAGAGGAAAGATGGGTAAATAGTCCAGAACTGGAAACATTGGGCAACATTTTCATCACCAAAGTGTGGATAAAAAGTCTGCTAAATAACCATTATATTATTACAATGTCACCCTCTGTGTCTTGACTGACAGGTGAGGTGCTGTGACAGGTGACGTGTTGTAACAGGTGAGGTGCTGTGACAGGTGACGTGCTGTAACAGGTGAGGTGCTGTAACAGGTGAGGTGCTGTGACAGGTGACGTGTCGTAACTCACGTTGATGCCCTGCGTGAAGAAGGCCTTGTTACAGACGGGAGGAAGTGATGTCACCAGCACCATGGACAGGAGGCGTGGCAGAGGAACGACCTCTCTGGTCTGGAAGGCCTTGGACACCTCCGGCTGAGACTCATAGATCTGTAAGACAGGACAGAGCAGTTAACAGCTATCGAAATGACAGTGCCTATGATTGACAGGCAAAGGACAGCCAATTGTGGCAGTCTTGGCAGATTCACATTTTGTCTGTTGATTTCTGTAAGGTAGGAGCGGCCCCACTGTGTATGGTGACGTCAGATCTTTATACATTTATACAACAGAATACATCTTAGAATTCTCTATGTTGTTGGTGCCAAAGTTACAGACAGGACTGTCCCAGAGGTTTGAAAAGGTAATAAAATAACTTGATAAAACCAATAAAACCAATGAAACAAACAGGTTATTAACCTTCTTGAGCAGAGTGATGTTGTCCGTCCAGGCAGATTTGAGGCGAGGGGTGAAGGAGTACTGTGTCTCCTTGAAGAACCTGGGCAAGACGTCAGGGCTGACCCTTAGTATATTAACCACCAGATCAGACACCAGGTCATCCTCTGTAGCCTGCTTCAGCCCTACCACAAACTGTAGTAGCACAATGTTACCAGCCCTGGACAGAAGACAGACACAGAACAATATCAGGACTATGTCTGCTGTACAGACAGACACACACAACAACTTCAGGAGGGTGATGGAGAAAGGGGAGAGAGAGGGGCAGCAAAGATTGAGGAAATAGAGGAGGTAGAACAGAGAGAAGGAGAGGAGAGGACAGAGGAGAGAGAGAGAGGGGGGACAGAGGAGAAGATAGAGAGAGAAGAGGGTGTACAGAGGAGCAGAGAGAGAGGGACAGAGGAAGAGGAGCTGGGACAATTTAGATAGAGAGAGAGATAGGGGACAGAGAGAGCGAGAGGGGGGGGACAGAGGAGAAAGAGAGGGGGGACAAGGGAGAAGACTGGACAGAGGAAGAGAGAAGAGAGAGGGTACAGAGGAAGAGAGAGAGAGGACAGAGAGAGAGGGAACATAGTAGAGAGAGAGAGAGAGGGACAAGAGGATGAGGGGAGAGAGAGAGAGATAGGGTACGAGGGAGAGAGAGAGGGGACAGAGTAGAGAGAGACGACAGAGGAGAGAGATGAAGAGACAGAGAGGATCGAGAGAGAGGACAGAGGATATAGAGAGAGGACAGAGGAGAGAGAGGAGGCCGATGGAAGAGGATAGAAAAGAGAGGGGGGCCAGAGGAGAGAGAGAGAGAGGGGACATAGAGCGATAGAGGACAGAGGCATAGAGAGTACATATGTAGAGATATTACATATTAGATAAGAAGAGAGGACAGATTATATATATAGAATTACGATTATATATATATTAGATTACATATTATAGTTATATATGCATATTATAGAGTATAGATATCTCAGATCATATTATAGATATAATGATATATTACATATTAATATAGAGAATATATATATGTTACATATAGATGGTACAGAGATATATAATAGATTACAGAGATATATTTTCATAGTATATATATTATCTAATATACTTTGGTACCGATTATAGATAATATAGATATATTTACAGATTTTATATATATATAAGATGATTGACCTAGTAGATAGATATGTTAACATATTTATATATTATATTTACCTATTAGAGAGAGAGAGGACACAAAAGGATAAGAGGGAGAATGAAGAGCCCGGATGCATCAGATCCATGACTGACCTGCCGGCGTTCCAAAGCTGGGTTCATAGAAACTGATGCCATGTTTCCGGGAGCAGCACAAATCCAGGAGGAAGTTGTGAACCAGTTCCCTCACGACCATCTTCCCTGCTTCCTCTGCATTCTCTGCCATCTGAAGAAATGGACATTCAAAACAACACTCAGTGATGATTGTGAGTGAGTGAGAATCATGTAGGGGGTGTAACGGAAATGTGTTTCTTGCATATCCCGATGCCCCCTGGAGACACCCCCAGGGAGTGGGGTCATGGCCAGGGTCACCGTTGTCCAGCGCCCCTGGAGCAATTGGGGTTAAATGCCTTGCTCAAGGGCACAGCAACAGATTTTTTCACCTTGTCATCTCCGGGATTCTAACCAGTGACCTTTCGGTTACTGGCCCAAAGCTCTAACAGAGAGAGAGAGAGAGAGAGAAAACTATTGGATAGAGCCATTACCTTGCTGTCGTCTGTGCTTGCATCCACAATGCCATTCCACCTGTAGAGAGATGCAATCTGGGCCAGGAGAGACGGGGTGAAGAAACGTACCTTCTGGGTCTTACTGATGGCTTTGCTCTGGACCACCTTCAGCAGAGGAAACACTCTGTTACACGTCACTTAAAGTCTGCATTAGGATGCAGTTATTAATGCACTATAATACTTGTCATGAGCACGTACAACCACCTTATAACGTCTCCTAATCATCCTGACTAAATAGCCCTTTTCACTCATTACCCTGACAACTAAAAGGTGGAAATGACAAGTCACTGAGATAAGAGAGTAGGCCCTACCTTAGTCTGCAGAGTAGACAGAATCAGGTTGACAATGGATAAACGATCCTCCTTCAGTCCGCTGCTTAGAATGTCTGGCAGGAAATCTGACAAACAATAAAACATTTCATCATGAAACACTGGAAAGGTAGGCCTATATTCCTATATTTTCAAACTTATTTTATTCGCATTATTCTTGTTATATCTTCCATCATTTTGAAATGTAGTATAATCCTGACCTTTCATCTCCAGTAGTTGTCCAATAGTAGCGTTGTCACCAGAGACCAGGAAGGAGAGGGCAAACTGGATGTAAGCCATGCGGACATCAGGTCTACCCTAGAGAGAGAGAGACAGAGAGAGAGAGAGAGTAGAGAGGAGAGAGAGAGAGAGAGAGAGAGACAGAGGTAGAGAGAGAGACAGACAGAGAGAGAGAGAGACAGAGAGAGAGACAGAGGTAGAGAGAGAGAGGAGAGAGAGAGAGAGAGAGAGAGAGAGAGAGACAGAGGTAGAGAGAGAGACAGACAGAGAGAGAGACAGAGAGAGAGACAGAGGTAGAGAGAGAGCAGAGAGATAGAGAGAGAGAGAGGAGAGACGAAGAGAAAGAGAGGAAGAGAGAGAGAGAGAGAGAGAGAGAGGGAGAGAGACAGAGAGAGAGACAGAGAGAGAGAGACAGAGAGGGAGTGAAAGAGAGAGAGATGAATGTGATCACAGAATACTAGTGGTTAGAGATGTATAGTTATAACCTGAATCCAAGCCCTGGTTCTAACTATGGGACATCGTTGTTCCTGTTCAGATCAAACGGTCAGGATGACCTCTTGACCTTAGTTATACACGACACTACAGAAGAGCAGAGGAACCCAACAGTTGGTTTACAACGACACTAACGAGAACTATAAACCCTTCATACAGAGGGTGCACCAAATGGCACCCTATTCCCTATGGGGCCCTGGTCAAAAGTAGTGCACTATATAGGAAATAGGGTGCCATTTGGGATGCAGCCAGACACTAGCCAGGTCTCTTACCATCTTATCCTTCCTCTTGGCCAGAGCAGACAGGCCTTTGGTGAAGTGGAAGTGGCTGAAGACTTCTCTGGCTGTGTCTGCTCCCTGGGACACCATGGCTGACAGGAAACTCAGGCACTGACGGACAAACCTGGCCAAGAGGAGACGGCAACACTATGTTAGATTGACACACACACACACAATCTGGATTTTGTTCAAACAAAACTTGCTTCATGTTCCAATGTACCTGTGGTTTTCTGAGTGTAGGGATGTCTGTATGAGTTTCATAATGCTGGAGACAGCCTTCTTAACTATAGTGGATCCCACCATGCTGAAATGAGAGAGATCACTGGCCGTACGTAGCAGAATCATCTCCAAACTCTGGAAGATCACCATCATCTGGACAGAGACAAGGACAATGTGATGTCTAACAGATTATTACATAGTGTGTGTGTGTGAGTGAGTGAATAGACTGATTTCCAGTGAACAGGAGACTGACAGAAGCAAATGCTGTACTCTACGTACTTCGCTCTCCTTCTGCTTGTCTCCCTCCAGCAGTTTGAAGATCTCAGAACACTCCATGGAGATCTTGATGTAGCCCTCAACGACGTCGTACAGGTCAGAGCATGGCAGCTTCTTTGCTGTCGTGATGAATGTCTCCAAGCCTGCAGTGCAGAGAGAACGAGTTTTGAAAACAGACAGCGGTTGTTTAGTATTGACATATTCAATGACAACACAGCTAACACCTTTGATAATTGACATACTATCTGCAAAATAATGAAAACAAAGAGTGCAATCATATCACTGCAAAGTTGAGAACAATACGTTATAGCGCCATTGTAGCTAGCTAGCTAACGGTAGCTAATAGCAACACTGCCACTCACCCTTCATTGCCTTGGTCGGCTCCTTCAACATGGCTTTAAAAACGGTTCCATTGAACTCCGCTGTCTCAGATACTTTTCCTTTCTTCGCATGCGTGTTGGACTCATCCACATCTTCACTCGACCGTTTCTTCCCCATCTTGTTTGAGAGGTAAAGCGAGAAAGCGTTCAAATATTTTTTAGCCACCGGTCTCGCTGACTACACATGTGAGAATCTAAACAGAAAATTGTTCATTTGTCAATGTGTCCGGGCGAGTTCCATTTCCCCTTCACTTTGGTTCCAGGCTGTGCAATCAGCGAGCATTCTCTTTCGTTGCGCACACGCACAATATTCCTCAAATATAAATAATTCATTCAAATACAGATCTGAGACTGACAGTCTCGTTTCTTTTATTTCCTCTTCAAGGAGGGATCATTATTAGAATAACAGAATAATGGTTCAGGAATTGAGTCTGTCATGATGAGTATTCCTACCCCATTCACCTCATTATAAAGATCATGCAGAAACACATAGAACTTTATCATTATTTAAAGAATCCCCCTTCTGGGATTAATGAAGTATTGTATCTATCTGTAATGCACTGCTACTCCTACTGCTCTCTCCTCGTCTGACCATGTGTTCTCGCATACCCCGAGAGCATCTGGTCAGCGGGGTGGTGGCACAGGAATCCTCATCTCTCCCAAGTGGACATTCTCAATTTTTCCCCTAACCCATCTGTCCATCTCCTCATTTGAATTCCATGCTGTCACAGTCTTTAGCCCATTTAAGCTTAATATCCTTGTCATCTATCGCCCTCCAGGTTCCCTTGGAGAGTTCATCAATGAGCTTGACGCCTTGATAAGTTCCTTTCCTGAGGATGGCTCACCCCTCACAGTTTTGGGGGATTTCAACCTCCCTACGTCTACATTTGACTAATTTCTCTCTGCCTCCTTCTTTCCACTCCTCTCCTCTTTTGACCTCACCCTCTCACCGTCCCCCCCCTACTCACAAGGCAGGCAATACGCTTGACCTTATCTTTACTAGATGCTGTTCTTCTACTAATCTCACTGCAACTCCCCTCCATGTCTCCGACCACTACTTTGTATCCTTTTCTCTCTCGGTCTCCTCCAACACTACTCACTCTGCCCCTACACAGATGGTAATGCGCCGCCGCAACCTTCGCTCTCTCTCCCGCTACTCTCTCCTCTTCCATCCTATCATCTCTTCCCTCTGCTCAATCCTTCTCCCTCCAATCTCCTGATTCTGCCTCCTCAACCCTCCTCTCCTCCCTTTCTGCATCCTTTGACTCTCTATGTCCCCTATCCTCCCGGCCGGCTCGATCCTCCCCTCCAGCTCCGTGGCTTGATGACTCATTGCGAGCTCACAGAACAGAGCTCCGGGCAGCTGAGCGGAAATGGAAGAAAACTAGACTCCCTGCGGACCTGGCATCTTTTCACTCCCTCCTCTCTACATTTTCTTCATCTGTTTCTGCTGCTAAGGCCACTTTCTACCACTCTAAATTCCAAGCATCTGCCTCTAACCCTAGGAAGCTCTTTGCCACATTCTCCTCCCTGCTGAATCCCCCCCCCCTCCTCCCTCTCTGTGGATGACTTTGTCAACCACTTTGAAAAGAAGGTTGACGACATCCGATCCTCGTTTGTTAAGTCTAATGACACTGCTGGTCCTGCTCACACTGCCCTACCCTATGCTTTGACTTCTTTCTCCCCTCTCTCTCCAGATAAAATCTTGCGACTTGTGACTGCAGGCCGCCCAACAACCTGCCCCGCTTGACCCTATCCCCTCCTCTCTTCTCCAGACCATCTCCGGTGACCTTCTCCCCTACCTCACCTCGCTGATCAACTCATCCTTGACCGCTGGCCCGTCTTCAAGAGAGCGAGAGTTGCACCCCTTCTCAAAAAACCAACACTCGATCCCTCTGATGTCAACAACTACAGACCAGTATCCCTTCTTTCTTTTCTTTCCAAAACTATTGAGCGTGCCGTCTTTAGCCAACTCTCTTGCTATCTCTCTCAGAATGACCTTCTTGATCCAAACCAGTCAGGTTTCAGGACTGGTCATTTTTTTTTATTTATTATTATTTTTTTATTTTTTTTTATTTCACCTTTATTTAACCAGGTAAGCCAGTTGAGAACAGGTTCTCATTTACAACTGCGACCTGGCCAAGATAAAGCAAAGTAGTGCAATAAAAACAACAGAGTTACATATGGGGTAAAAAAAAAAACATAAAGTCAGAAATACAACAGAAAATATATATACAGTGTGTGCAAATGTAGCAAGTTATGGAGGTAAGGCAATAAATAGGCTATAGTGCAGAATAATTACAATAGTATTAACACTGGAATGCTAGATGTGCAAGAGATTATGTGCAAATAGAGATACTGGGGTGTAAAAGAGCAAAATAAATAACAATATAGGGATGAGGTAGTTGGGTGGGCTAATTTCGGATGGGCTGTGTACAGGTGCAGTGATCGGTAAGGTGCTCTGACAACTGATGCTTAAAGTTATTGAGGGAGATAAGAGTCTCCAGCTTCAGAGATTTTTGCAATTCGTTCCAGTCATTGGCAGCAGAGAACTGGAAGGAATGGCGGCCAAAGGAGGTGTTGGCTTTGGGAATGACCAGTGAGATATACCTGCTGGAGCGCAGACTACGGGTGGGTGCTGCTATGGTGACCAATGAGCTAAGATAAGGCGGGGATTTGCCTAGCAGTGATTTATAGATGGCCTGGAGCCAGTGTGTTTGACGACGAACATGTAGTGAGGACCAGCCAACAAGAGCGTACAGGTCACAGTGGTGGGTAGTGTATGGGGCTTTGGAGACAAAATGGATGGCACTGTGATAGACTACATCCAATTTGCTGAGTAGAGTGTTGGAGGCTATTTTGTAAATTACATCGCCGAAGTCAAGGATCGGTAGGATAGTCAGTTTTACGAGGGCATGTTTGGCAGCATGAGTGAAGGAGGCTTTATTGCGAAATAGGAAGCCGATTCTAGATTTATCTTTGGATTGGAGATTCTTTATGTGAGTCTGGAAGTTGATTTTACAGTCTAACCAGACACCTAGGTATTTGTAGTTGTCCACATACTCTAGGTCAGACCCGTCGAGAGTGGTGATTCTAGTCGGGTGGGCGGGTGCCAGCAGCGTTCGATTGAAAAACATGCATTTAGTTTTACTAGTGTTTAAGAGCAGTTGGAGGCTACTGAAGGATTGTTGTATGGCATTGAAGCTCGTTTGGAGGTTTGTTAACACAGTGTCCAATGAAGGGCCAGATGTATACAAAATGGTATCGTCTGCGTAGAGGTGGATCTGAGAGTCACCAGCAGCAAGAGCGACATCATTGATATACACGGAGAAAAGTGTCGGCCCAAGAATTGAACCCTGTGGCACCCCCATAGAGACTGCCATAGGTCCAGACAACAGGCCCTCCGATTTGACACACTGAACTCTATCTGAGAAGTAGTTGGTGAACCAGGCGAGGCAGTCATTTGAGAAACCAAGGCTATTTAGTCTGCCAATAAGAATGTGGTGGTTGACAGAGTCGAAAGCCTTGGCCAGGTCGATGAAGACGGCTGCACAGTACTGTCTATTATCAATCGCGGTTATAATATCATTTAGGACCTTGAGCGTGGCTGAAGTGCACCCGTGACCAGCTCGGAAACCGGATTGCATAGCGGAGAAGGTACGGTGGTATTCGAAATGGTCGATGACCTGTTTGTTAACTTGGCTTTCGAATACTTTCGAAAGGCAGGGCAGGATGGATATAGGTCTGTAGCAGTTTGGATCTAGAGTGTCACCCCCTTTGAAGAGGGGGATGACCGCGGCAGCTTTCCAATCTCTGGGGATCTCAGACGTTATGAAAGAGAGGTTAAACAGACTAGTAATAGGGGTAGCGACAATTTCAGCGGCTAGTTTTAGAAAGAAAGGGTCCAGATTGTCTAGCCCAGCTGATTTGTAGGGGTCCAGATTTTGCAGCGCTTTCAAAAACATCAGCTGTCTGAATTTGTGTGAAGGAGAAGCGGGGGGGGCATGGGCAAGTTGCAGCAGAGGGTGCAGAGTTGGTGGCCGGGTTAGTGGTAGCCAGATGGAAAGCATGGCCAGCTGTAGCAAAATGCTTGTTGAAATTCTCGATTATTGTAGATTTATCGGTGGTGATAGTGTTTCCTAGCCTCAGTGCAGTGGGCAGCTGGGAGGAAGTGCTCTTATTCTCCATGGACTTTACAGTGTCCCAAAACTTTTTGGAGTTAGTGCTACAGGATGCAAATTTCTGTTTGAAAAAGTTAGCCTTTGCTTTCCTGACTGCTTGTGTATATTGGTTCCTAACTTCCCTGAAAAGTTGCATATCGCGGGGGCTATTTGATGCTAATGCTGTACGCCACAGGATGTTTTTGTGCTGGTCAAGGGCAGTCAAGTCTGAGGAGAACCAGGGGCTATATCGGTTCTTAGTTCTGTATTTTTTGAATGGGGCATGTTTATTTAAGATTGAGAGGAAATTACTTTTAAGGAACAACCAGGCATCCTCTACTGACGGAATGAGATCTATATCCATCCAGGATACCTGGGCCAGGTCAATTAGGAAGGCCTCCTCGCTAAAGTGTTTTAGGGAGCGTTTGACAGTGATGAGGGGTGGTCGTTTGACCGCGGACCCGTTACGGACGCAGGCAATAAGGCAGTGATCGCTGAGATCCTGGTTGAAGACAGCTGAGGTGTATTTAGAGGGTATGTTAGTCAGGATGATATCTATGAGGGTACCCATGTTTACGGATTTAGGGTTGTACCTGGTAGGTTCGTTGATAATTTGCGTGAGGTTGAGGGCATCTAGCTTGGATTGTAGGATGGCTGGGGTATTAAGCATATCCCAATTTAGGTCACCAAGCAGTACAAACTCTGAGGATAAATGGGGGGCAATCAATTCACATATGGTGTCCAGGGCACAGCTGGGGGCTGAGGGGACTGCTCTTCTCTGTGTCACGGAGGCTCTCCGCACTGCTAAAGCTAACTCTCTCTCCTCTGCTCTTGTCCTTCTAGACCTGTCTGCTGCCTTTGATACTGTGAACCATCAGATCCTCCTCTCCACCCTCTCCGAGCTGGGCATCTCCGGCGCGGCTCACTCTTGGATTGCGTCCTACCTGACCGGTCGCTCCTACCAAGTGGCGTGGCGAGAAGCTGTCTCCGCACCACGTGCTCTCACCACTGGTGTCCCCCAGGGCTCAGTTCTAGGCCCTCTCCTATTCTCGCTATACACCAAGTCACTTGGCTCTGTCATATCCTCACATGGCCTCTCCTATCATTGCTACACTGACGATACACAACTAATCTTCTCCTTTCCCCCTTCTGATAACCAGGTGGCGAATCGCATCTCTGCATGTCTGGCAGACATATCAGTATGGATGACGGATCACCACCTCAAGCTGAACCTTGGCAAGACGGAGCTGCTCTTCCTCCCGGGGAAGGACTGCCCGTTCCATGATCTCACCATCACGGTTGACAACTACGTTGTGTCCTCCTCCCAGAGTGCGAAGAGCCTTGGCGTGACCCTGGACAACACCCTGTCGTTCTCCGCTAACATCAAGGCGGTGACCCGATCCTGTAGGTTCATGCTCTACAACATTCGGAGAGTACGACCCTGCCTTACACAGGAAGCGGCACAGGTCCTAATCCAGGCACTTGTCATCTCCCTTCTGGATTACTGCAACTGTTGGCTGGGCTCCCTGCCTGTGCCATTAAACCCCTACAACTCATCCAGAATGCCGCAGCCCGTCTGGTGTTCAACCTTCCCAAGTTCTCTCACGTCACCCCGCTCCTCCGCACACTCCACTGGCTTCCAGTTGAAGCTCGCATCTGTTACAAGACCATGGTGCTTGCCTATGGAGCTGTGAGGGGAACGGCACCTCCGTACCTTCAGGCTCTGATCAGTCCCTACACCCAAACGAGGGCATTGCGTTCATCCACCTCTGACCTGCTGGCTCCCCTTCCTCTGCGGAAGCATAGTTCCCGCTCAGCCCAGTCAAAACTGTTCGCTGCTCTGGCACCCCAATGGTGGAACAAGCTCCCTCACGACGCCAGGACAGCGGAGTCACTCACCACCTTCCGGAGACATTTGAAACCCCACCTCTTTAAGGAATACCTGGGATAAGATAAAGTAATCGTTCTACCCCCCCCCCCCCCCCAAAAAATAAATAAAAAATAATAATAATTGTAAAGTGGTTATCCCACTGGCTTTAGGGTGAATGCACCAATTTGTAAGTCGCTCTAGATAAGAGCGTCTGCTAAATGACGTAAATGTAAATGTAAATGTAATGGATATCAAGTTTTGGTACATTCAACAGATAATTGACATGAATGCCCATGGCTGATGTCCACTGTGTAGTTTGTGGCGGCAGAGCTGCAGTCTCCTCCCTTCCATCACTGTATTATTGCATTGCGAGGAGGAGGAAGCCAGGGGCTGAGGCTCCCATCACTCTGATTGTTGATCCATGTCCCGGATGAACTTCAGAGTCACGTCCTTCATCCGCTCCTCATAGACCTGGTCAAACCTCTCCCTCTGGGCCACCGTGAACACGGTTCTTCCAGTCCCCGATTTGACCCATCGCAGCACAACCAACAGGTCATTATTCAGAGTAAGAGCATTACAAATGGTTTATATGCAGTTTATTTACAATCTGTTTTTTCCCCCCCCCCAATCTCAGGCCCATAATCATGAAGCATTTCAGAGTAGGTGTTCTGATCTAGGATCAGCCCCCCCCATGTAATCTTATTCATTAGGATCTAAAAGGCACAACTGGTCCTAGATCAGCACTGCTATAGAGATGCTGTGTGAATACAGGCATTTGCGTAGGAACTGCCCCTTTTTGAGCATGTCCTCTGGTATGAACTCATAGTTGGCCTTGGGGTCGTGTTTCATGTTTTTGAACGTGGCTTTTTCCACTATCTTGATGATGTCTGCTTCATTCAGGTGGCAGATCTTCAGCATGGCTATCTTCAGATCCTGAGAAAAAAAGGAACATGTCCATTAAAGATGAAACCCCTGCCCTGAGGTTGGTCGAGTGGTGAAGGCCACTGCCCTGAGGTTGGTCGAGTGGTGAAGGCCACTGCCCTGAGGTTGGTCGAGTGGTGAAGGCCACTGCCCTGAGTTTGGTTGAGTGGTGAAGGCCACTGCCCTGAGGTTGGTCGAGTGGTGAAGGCCACTGCCCTGAGGTTGGTTGAGTGGAGTGGCCCAAGAGATTCGGGATAGGCAAGCCAGGCTGGTTGAATGTCTCTAGATAGCTAGCACAGCACAGGTCAGAGGTGTTAAATGAGTCTGTAATATCTTACCATGATCATGTCCTCATAGGTCAGAAACAGGATGTTGTACTGGTCTCCCTCACTGTGCCACTCTCTGATGTGGTCAAACCAGGACGAAGCACCAACTGTTGGGCAATAATAGGGTCATAACAGCTTGTGTCACCAAGGTCATTACATTTAAGTCATTTAGCAGACGCTCTTACCCAGAGCGACTTACAAATTGGTGCATTCAACTTAGGATAGCCAGTGGGACAACCACCACTGGGGGAGGGGGGGTGTAGAAGGATTACTGTTATACTATTCCAGGTATTCCTTAAAGAGGTGGGGTTTCAAGTGTCTCCGGAAGGTGGTCAGTGACTCCGCTGTCCTGGCGTCGTGGGGGAGCTTGTTCCACCACTGGGGTGCCAGAGCAGCGAATAGTTTTGACTGGGCTGAGCGGGAACTGTGCTTCCGTAGAGGAAGGGGGGCTAGCAGGCCAGAGGTGGATGAATGTAGTGTCCTCGTTTGGGTGTAGGGTCTGATCAGAACCTGAAGGTAAGGAGGTGCCGTTCCCCTCACAGCTCCGTAGGCAAGCACCATGGTTTGTGCGGAGGAGCGGGGTGACATGAGAGAACTTGGGAAGTTCTCTCATGCATGGCTATCTTCAGATCCTGAGATAAAAGGAACATGAAGTTACAGTATTCATGGGTTAGTCAAAAGTAGCGCACTATATAGTGAATAGGTTGACATTTAGGACACAGGCTGTCAGGTTCATAACAGGCTGTTGAGTCCGAAAATTGCACCCTATTCCGTATATAGTGCACAGAGCCCTATTGGCCCCTGGTCAAAATGAGTGCACTATGTAGGGAATAGGGTTCCATTTGGGACCCAACCATGGTGTTATATGAATGATGTCTTTACTCTACCATTCCCTGCTAACCACTGGTCCAGAAAGTCCTCGAAGCTCTTTGGGGTCTCAAACATGGCCCAGTTAATACACCAGCGATAGTAGGAAATCATGTTGTCCTTTGGGTTCCGCATCACATAGATCATCTGGCAAAGAACAAGAGAAGGCATTTACTATACATTTACAGCCCTTTGGGCCCTGGTCAAAAGTAGTGCACTATAAAAGAGAATAGGGTGGTATTTGGGACGCAAACCATACAGTAGGGCCTCCATCATCCCCTCCTCTGCCTACCTTTGCCTTCTTGTTCCTCAGGCCTGGGGGCATGAGTACGGGGGTGAGGTTGGAGGCGAATAGCCGCGGGTTGCGACGTAAGGAATTGTCAGGGCGTTTTTCCATATACTCCAGCCATGGCATCATCTCCAAGTTGTTGGGATAGACATCACCCACCTCTGACTCACAGATAGAGGTGATGATTTGCTGTGCCCAGATAGTTCCCCACAGGTCAGCATCATGAAAGGTGTCAGTCATAGAGCTCTGGGGGGGGGGGGGCGACTTGGTTAAAGGGCGATTCGAAAAACAATAAAGAGGTCACCCTGCCAGAGCTGAAGGGGCTGGAGTAAAACAAGCGTTAAGATAGTTGAACTAACCTCATGAGGCATTTATAAGTTATATTCTTTAAGAATCAACAAATATCACTCATTTAAAATTCCAAAGATTATGTTCTAATCCCGGATTGTCCCTTTAACTTTCTAAAAAATCTGTTTTCATGCTCTCTCCCCTCACTGATTACCTAAACCAAGCAAAGGTTCTCAACCTTTTTCATGTCAAGGACACCCAAGTATGATAAGTGTCTGGACCATCTCAAAAGCTGTTTATCCAGCCAGTAGATTTGTCACTCACCTGATTTAAGGTAAGTGACCAGAAAGATGTCACTGTCCCGGATCTCAAAGGTCTGCAGGGAGTCAATGTACTCAGCGGTGGTCAAATATTTCGCCAAGACAGTCCTTGTACTTGATCAGGTCATCTGTGAGCTTATCCATAATAATGGTAGTTTTGTATATACAGTATTAGTATCTATAGCACCTATGAATAGCTACGCCGCAAATAACCAAATGAAGTTGGAATACAGCACGTTTAGACTTTGGAACCTGTGGTAAGTTTCACAAAGTTATTAGGATCAGAGTACGTACCAACTCGGTACATATTTGGGACACACCACTTTGTACTGCAGCAAAAAACATGGAACACATCTGTGATCTCTCCGTAGCCGATGTGAGCAAGACCTTTAAACTGGTCAACATTCACAAGGCCGCAGGGCCAGACGGATTACATTTACATTTACATTTACATTTTAGTCATTTAGCAGACGCTCTTATCCAGAGCGACTTACAGTTAGTGAATACATATATTTTTTTTTTTTATTCTGGCCCCCCGTGGGAATCAAACCCACAACCCTGGCGTTGCAAACGCCATGCTCTATCAACTGAGCTACATCCCTGCCGGCTATTCCCTCCCCTACCCTGGACGACGCTGGGGCAATTGTGCGCCGCCCATGAGTCTCCCGGTCGCGGCCGGCTGCGACAGAGCCTGGATTCGAACCAGGATCTCTAGTGGCACAGTTAGCACTGCGATGCAGTGCCTTAGACCACTGCGCCACTCAGGAGATTACCAGGACGCGTACTCAGAGCATGCGCTGACCACATTGCAAGTGTTTTTTCACTGACGTTTTCAATCTCTCCCTGACCCAGTCTTTAATACCTACATGTTTCAAGCAGACCACCATTGTCCCTGTGCCCAAGAACGGCAAGGTAATCTGTCAAAATGACTATCGCCCCGTAGCACTCACAGCAATGAAATGCTTTGAAAGGCTGGTCATGGCTCACATCAATACCATCATCCCAGACACCCTGGACCCACTCCAATTAGCATACCGCCCCAACAGATCCACAGATGACACAATCTTTATTGCGCTCCACACTGCCCTCTCCCACCTGGACAAGAGGAACACCTACGTGAGGATGCTGTTCATTGACTACAGCTCAGCGTTCAACACCATAGTACATCACTAAGCTCAGGACCCTGGGACTGAACACCTCCCTCTGCAACTGGATCCTGGACTTCCTGAATGGCCACCTCTAAGGTGGTGAGGGTAGGCAACAAGACATCTGCCACGCTGACCCTCAACACCGGGGCCCCTCAGGGGTGCGTGCTTAGTCCCCTCCTGTACTCCCTGTTCACCCACGCAGGACTCCAACACCATCATTACGTTTGCTGACGACACGACGGTGATAGGCCTGATCACCGACGACGATGAGACAGCCTATAGGGAGGACGTCAGTGACCTTGCAGCGTGTTCCCAGGACAACAACCGCTCCCTCAACGTCAGCAAGACAAAGGAGCTGATTGTGGACTACAGGAAATGGAGGGCCGCGCACGCCCCCATCCACATCAACGGGACTGTAATGGAATGGGTCGAGAGCTTCAAGTTCCTCAGTGTACACATAACTAAGGAAATAACATGGTCCACACACACCAACACAGTCGTGAAGAAGGCACGACAATGCCACTTCCCCCTCAGGAGGCTGAAAATATTTGGCATGGGCCCTCAGATCCTCAAAAAGCTATACAGCTGCACCATTGATAGTATCTTGACTGGCTGCATCACCGCTTGGTATGGCAACTGCTTGGCATCCGAACGCAAGGCGCTACAGAGGGTAGTGCGTACGGCCCAGTACATCACTGGGGCTGAGCTCCCTGCCACCCAGGACCTCTATACCAGGCGGTCTCAGAGGAAGACCCTAAAAATGGTCAAGGACTCCAGCTATCCAAGTCATAGGCTGTTTTCTCTGCTACCGCACGGCAAGCGGTACCGATGCACCAAGTCTGGAACCAACAGGACCCTGAACAGCTTCTACCCCCAAGCCATAAGACTGCTAAATAGTTAACCAAATGTCTACATTGACCCTTTTTGCACTAACTCTTTTGACTCATCACATATGCTGCGTCTACTGTTTATTATCTATCCTGTTGCCTAGTCATTTTATCCCTACCTATAAGTACACTGAACAAAAATATAAACTCAACACATAAAGTGTTAGTCCCATGTTTCATGAGCTGAATTAAAACATCCCAGAAATGTTCCATACGCACAAAAAAGCTTATTTCTCGCAAATGTTGTGCTCAAATTTGTTTACATCCCTGTTAGTGAGCATTTCTCCTTTGCCAAGATAATCCATCCACCTGACAGGTGTGGCATATCAAGAAGCTGATTAAATAGCATGATCATTACACAGGTGCACCTTGTGCTGGGGACAATATAAAGCCACTCAAATGTGCAGTTTTGTCACACAAACACAATGCCACAGATGCCTCAAGTTTTGAGGGAGCGTGCAATTGGCATGCTGACTGCAGGAATGTCCACCAGAGCTGTTGCCAGTGAACTGAATGTTCATTTCTCTACCGTAAGCCGCCTCCAGCGTCGTTTTAGAGAATTTGTCATTACGTCCAACCGGCCTCACAACCACAGACCACGTGTAACCAGCCCAGGACCTACACATGCGGCTTCTTCACCTGCAGGATCGTCTGAGACCAGCCACCCGGACAGCTGATGAAACTGTGGGTTTGCACAACTGAACAATTTCTGCACAAACTGTCAGAAACTGTCTCAGGGAAGCTCATCTGTGTGCTCGTCATCCTCACCAGGGTCTTGACCTGACTGCAGTTCGGCATCGTGACCGACTTCAATGGGAAAATGCTCACCTTCAATGGCCACTGGCACGCTGGAGAAGTGTGCTCTTCACGGATGAATCCCGGTTTCAACTGTACCGGGCAGTATGGCGTCGCGTGGGCGAGCGGTTTGCTGATGTCAACGTTGTGAACAGAATGCCCCATGGTGACAGCGGGGTTATGGTATGTGCAGGCATAAGCTACAGACAACGAACACAATTGAATTTTATCAATGGCAATTTGAATGCACAGAAACACCGTGATGAGATCCTGAGGCCCATTGTCGTGCCATTCATCCACCGCCATCACCTCATGTTTCAGGACGATAATGTGAGACAAGGATCTGTACACAATTCCTGGAAGCTGAAAATGTCCCAGTTCTTCCATGGCCTGAATGTTTGGGATGCTCTGGATCGACATGTACGACAGCATGTTCCAGCGTGTTCCAGTTCCCACCAATATTCGCACAGCCATTGAAGAGGAGTGGGACAACATTCCACAGGCCACAATCAACAGCCTGATCAACGGTGGTCACACCAAGTATGGACTGTTTTTCTGATCCACACCACTAGCTTTATTTTTAAGGTATCTGTGACCAACAGATGCATACAGTGCCTTGCAAAAGTATTCATCCCCCTTGGCGTTTTTCCTATTTTGTTGCATTACAACCTGTAATTTAAATGGATTTGTATTTGTATTTCATGTAATGGACATACACAAAATAGTCCAAATTGGTGAAGTGAAATTTAAAAAATATCTTGTTTCGAAAAATTCTAAAAAATAAATGACGGAAAAGGGGTGCGTGCATATGTATTCACCCCCTTTGCTATGAAGCCCCTAAATAAGATCTGGTGCAAGCAATTACCTTCAGAAGTCACATAATTAGTTAAATAAAGTCCACCTGTGTACAATCTAAGTGTCACATGATCTGTCACATGATCTCAGTATATATACACCTGTTCTGAAAGACCCCAGAGTCTGCAACACCATTAAGCATGCGGCACCATGAAGACCAAGGAGCTCTCCAAACAGGTCAGGGACAAAGTTGTGGAGAAGTACAGATCAGGGTTGGGTTATAAAAAAAAAAAAAAAACTTTCAACATCCCACGGAGCACCATTAAATCCATTATTAAAACATGGAAAGAATATGGCACCACAACAAACCTGCCAAGAGAGGGCCGCCCACCAAAACCAGGCAAGGAGGGCATTAATCAGAGAGGCAACAAAGAGACCAAAGATAACCCTGAAGGAGCTGTAAAGCTCCACAGGGGGGGGGGGGGGGGGTTATCTTTGGTGGGAGAACTTGCACAATTGGTGGCTGACTAAATACTTTTTTCCCCCACTGTATCTACAATACAACATGTATAATCCCACCATACAACAATATTACAATGTACGTGTGTGTAGAGTGTGTGTGCTAGCGTTTGTGTGCGTATGCGTGTGTCTGTACCCATGTGTGTGTCTCTTCACAGTCCCCGCTGTTCCATAAGGTGTATTTATACATCTGTTTCTACTGCGTACATCAGTTACCTGATGTGGAATAGAGTTCCATGTAGTCATGGCTCTATGTAGTACTGTGCGCCTCCCATAGTCTGTTCTGGACTTGGGGACTGTGAAGAGACCTCTGGTGGCATGTCTTGTGGGGTATGCATGGGTGTCCGAGCTGTGTGCCAGTAGTTCAAACAGACAGCCCGGTAAATTCAGCTTGTCAACACTTCTTACAAAAACAAGTAGTGCTGAAGTCATTCGCTCTTCCACTTTGAGCCATGAGAGACTGACATGCATTCCATTAATGTTAGCTCCCAGTGTACTTTTAAGGGCCAGACCTGCTGCCCTGTTTTGAGCCAATTGTAATTTTCTTAAGTCCCTCTTTGTGGCACCTGACCACACTACTGAACAGTAGTCCAAATGCGACAAAACTAGGGTCTGTAGGACCTGCCTTGTTGATAGTGTTGTTAAGAAGGCAGAGCAGGGCTTAATTATGGAGAGACATCTCCCCATCTTAGATACTGTTGTATCAATATGTTTTGACCATGACAGTTTACAATCCAGGATTACTCCAAGCAGTTTAGTCACCTCAACTTGCTCAATTTCCACATTATTCATAAAAAGATTTAGTTGAGGTTTAGTGAATGATTTGTCCCAAATACAATGCTTTTAGTTTTTGACATATTTAGGACTGACTTATTCCTTGCCACCCATTCTGAAACTAACTGCAACTCTTTGTTAAGTGTTGCAGTCATTTCAGTCGCTGTAGTAGCTGACGTGTATAGTGTTGAGTCATCCGCATACATAGGCACACTGGCTTTACTCAAAGCCAGTGGTCTGTCATTAGTAAAGATTGAAAAAAGGGCCTAGACAGCTGCCCTGGGGAATTCCTGATTCTACCTGGATGATGTTGGAGAGGCTTCCATTAAAGAACACCCTTTGTGTTCTGTTAGACAGGTAACTCTTTATCCACAATATAGCACAGGGTGTAAAGCCATAACACATACGTTTTTCCAGCAGCAGACTATGATCGATAATGTCAAAAGCCTCACTGAAGTCTAACAAAACAGCTCCCACAATATTTGTATCATCAATTTCTCTCAGCCAATCATCAGTCATTTGTGTAAGTGCTGTGCTTGTTGAATGTCCTTCCCTATAAGCGTGCTGAAAGTCTGTTGTCAATTTGTTTACTGTAAAATAGCATTGTATCTGGTCAAACACCATTTTTCCCAAAAGTTTACTAAGGGTTGGTAACAGGCTGATTGGTCGGCTATTTGAGCCAGTAAAGGGGGCTTTACTATTCTTAGGTAGCAGAATGACTTTTGCTTCCCTCCAGGCCTCACTTTCTAGTAGGCTTAGATTGAAGATGTGGCAAATAGGAGTGGCAATATCTACCTCAATTACCTCGTACCCCTGCACATACTATCATACTATCCAGGTCTGTGCCCAAACAGTTTAAGTCTCACACTGTTGCCGCTTGCTACAGACCCCCCTCAGCCCCAGCTGTGCCCTGGACACCATATGTGAATTGATTGACCCCCATCTATCCTCAGAGATCGTATTGCTTGGTGACCTAAACTGGGATATGCTTAACACACCGGCCATCCTACAATCTAAACTAGATGCCCTCGATCTCACACAAATTATCAACGAACCTACCAGGTACAACACTAAATGTATTGCCCTACCTCCATAACTTACTACATTTGCACACACTGTATATAGATTTTCTGTTGTATTTTTGACTTTATGTTTTGTTTACCCCATATGTACAGTGGGGGAAAAAATTATTTAGTCAGCCACCAATTGTGCAAGTTCTCCCACTTAAAAAGATGAGAGAGGCCTGTAATTTTCATCATAGGTACACGTCAACTATGACAGACAAATTGAGGAATTTTTTTTTCTCCAGAAAATCACATTGTAGGATTTTTAATGAATTTATTTGCAAATTATGGTGGAAAATAAGTATTTGGTCACCTACAAACAAGCAAGATTTCTGGCTCTCACAGACCTTTAACTTCTTCTTTAAGAGGCTCCTCTGTCCTCCACTCGTTACCTGTATTAATGGCACCTGTTTGAACTTGTTATCAGTATAAAAGACACCTGTCCACAACCTCAAACAGTCACACTCCAAACTCCACTATGGCCAAGACCAAAGAGCTGTCAAAGGACACCAGAAACAAAATTGTAGACCTGCACCAGGCTGGGAAGACTGAATCTGCAATAGGTAAGCAGCTTGGTTTAAAGAAATCAACTGTGGGAGCAATGATTAGGAAATGGAAGACATACAAGACCACTGATAATCTCCCTCGATCTGGGGCTCCATGCAAGATCTCACCCAGTGGGGTCAAAATGATCACAAGAACGGTGAGCAAAAATCCCAGAACCACACGGGGGGACCTAGTGAATGACCTGCAGAGAGCTCGGACCAAAGTAACAAAGCCTACCAGTAACACACTACGCCGCCAGGGACTCGAATCCTGCAGTGCCAGACGTGTCCCCCTGCTTAAGCCAGTACATGTCCAGGCCGTCTGAAGTTTGCTATAGTGCATTTGGATGATCCAGAAGAGGATTGGGAGAATGTCAGATGAAACCAAAATAGAACTTTTTGGTAAAAACTCAACTCGTCGTGTTTGGAGGACAAAGAATGCTGAGTTGCATCCAAAGAACACCATACCTACTGTGAAGCATGGGGGTGGAAACATCATGCTTTGGGGCTGTTTTTCTGCAAAGGGACCAGGACGACTGATCCGTGTAAAGGAAAGAATGAATGGGGCCATGTATCGTGAGATTTTGAGTGAAAACCTCCTAACCTCCTAATCATGGCTACCCGGACTATTTGCACTGCCCCCCCACCCCATCCTTTTTACGCTGCTGCTACTCTGTTAAGTATTTATGCATAGTCACTTTAACTCTACCCACATGTACATATTACCTCAACTACCTCAACTAGCCGGTGCCCCCGCACATTGACTCTGCAACGGTACCCCCCTGTATATATATAGCCTCCCCACTGTCACTTTATTTTACTGTATATATAGCCTCCCTACTGTCACTTTATTTTACTTCTGCTCTTTTTTTCTCAACACTTTTTTTGTTGTTGTTTTATTCTTACTTTTTTTTGTTTAAAATAAATGCACTGTTGGTTAAGGGCTGTAAGTAAGCATTTCACTGTAATGTCTGCACCTGTTGTATTCGGCGCATGTGACCAATAAAATTTGATTTGATTTGATTTGATTCCATCAGCAAGGGCATTGAAGATGAAACGTGGCTGGGTCTTTCAGCATGACAATGATCCCAAACACACCACCCGGGCAACGAAGGAGTGGCTTCGTAAGAAGCATTTCAAGGTCCTGGAGTGGCCTAGCCAGTCTCCAGATCTCAACCCCATAGAAAATCTTTGGAGGGAGTTGAAAGTCCATGTTGCCCAGCCACAGCCCCAAAACATCACTGCTCTAGAGGAGATCTGCATGGAGGAATGGGCCAAAATACCAGCAACAGTGTGTGAAAACCTTGTGAAGACTTACAGAAAACGTTTGACCTGTGTCATTGCCAACAAAGGGTATATAACAAAGTATTGAGAAACTTTTGTTATTGACCAAATACTTATTTTCCACCATAATTTGCAAATAAATTCATTCAAAATCCTACAATGTGATTTTCTGGATTTTTTTTCTCATTTTGTCTGTCATAGTTGACGTGTACCTATGATGAAAATTACAGGCCTCTCATCTTTTTAAGTGGGAGAACTTGCACAATTGGTGGCTGACTAAATACTTTTTTTCCCCACTGTAACTGTGTTGTTGTTTTTATCGCACTGCTTTGCTTTATCTTGGCCAGGTCGCAGTTGTAAATGAGAACTTGTTCTCAACTGGCTTACCTGGTTAAATAAAGGTGAAAAAAAAAAAAAAACATTGACTTGGTACTGGTACCCTTTGTATACAGTGTGTGTATATATATATATATATATACACACCTCGTGTTATTTTTCTCTCTGCACTGTTGGGAAGGGCCCCGTAAGTAAGCATTTCACTGTTAGTTAACCCGTTGTTTATGAAGCATTTACACATCCAGTAGGTGGCGCACTGGAGTATTTTCCAGAATCCCCCCCCCCCCCCCGATACAGCTCTGACGTCAGTGCGTTTCTGAGCATGCCTACAAGACTCGAAAATAAACAAAGACCGAAAGCGGATGATTGATCATTAAGCTGCCATAAACTTAACTTAAAATACTTTAAAGGCATTTTTTAGGTACTACAAACACTCAGCATCTGAAGCAAGACGTCCCTACGGCAATGGAAAACGCATTGTTGATGCGAGTGAGTGTTTTCTCCGACCAGGGAGGCAGGAAATACATGGAGGACGTTACCGAGGTTGTAGTGGAGCCCGAGCCGGGGGAAGACGAGCTTAACTCGGACGAACAAGATGATGCCAAAGGGGATAGCTCGACGGTCGACACTGTGCCTGAAAACGAGCAGCCTGATCGGACTGCAAACAACGAGCCTCTATCTGCCTCCACTACAGTTGCATGGACACAACATGTACAAAATGGGGACCGAAGTTGTGCAGCAGCTGCACTGGCAGTATCGACAGTGGAGAGTTCACCGGCTGCGGCCGAGAGTGATAACCGCCCCCGGCGCTCAGTGGCTTTCTTCGCGGTGTTTGATGGCCACGGAGGCCGCGAGGCAGCGCAATTCGCACGGGACTATTTATGGGAATTCATCAAGAAACAGCGGGGGTTTTGGTCCAAGGATGACGAGGAAGTGTGTGCAGCTATTCGTAAAGGCTTCGTCGCCTGCCACCATGCTATGTGGAAAAAGCTGCGTAAGTTAGAATCGTCCATATGTCTCGCTAACTATGTATATCGGTATTTGTTTTCGCATTTAGCTAGCAAGCCGCTAAGGATTAAATGGCCACCACATGCTCGATGTGGTTTGGTTTCTCTGGCTTAGCTATCAACATAAACCTACCACTGCTGGCCATCTGTCAGTAGTAGAGCAAAGAAAGAGATCCCATGATTCCTACCTAAACCCCCAACCTATCAGGTCACACGCACAGGCGGGTCCGCGGGGCTCCGTGGTGCCTTCCTCTGTTTGCATTTCGATACACGTTACAATGGTTTAGCTGATTGTTTGGAAAGAGGTTGCGTGACATCGATGGCATAACAAATCAGGTTTATTGTTGGAGTAGGCAGCATGTGAGATCTGATGTTGTTGGTTGTAAAGGAGATGCATCATATTTATTGGATTTGGCAAGTCAATGCGTCCCATCTCCTCTTTTATCCGTTTGATGAACAAGTCTCTTTTCTTATCAGCTGTGAGGGCAGTTGTATTTAGGGCAGTCATCAGCGTTCTGCTCTGGATCTTTCAACTGCCCTGTCAAGTCAGTAGTACACAGCCTGCTCTACACCAGTGGTTTCCAAACTGAAACATTAAAGTTATCCTTTTTAGATAAAACTATACTAAATATATTAATGTCACCAAATAATTGATTAAAACACACTGTTTTGCAATGAAGGTCTACAGTAGCCTCAACAGCACTCTGTAGGGTAGCACCATGGTGTAGCCGGAGGACAGCTAGATTCTGTCCTCCTCTGGGTACATTGACTTCAATACAAAACCTAGGAGGCTCATGGCTCTCACCCCCTTCCATAGACTTACACAGTAACTATGACAACTTCCGGAGGACGTCCTCCAACATAGAGCTCTTGCAGCATGAACTGACATGTTGTCCACCCAATCAAAGGTTTAGAGAATTAATCTAGTACTGAAAGCATAAGCTACAGCTAGCTAGCACTGCAGTGCATCAAATGTGGTGAGTAGTTGACTCAAAGATAAAGACAATAATTGAACAGTTTTGAACAAATTCATTTGGTCAAAAATGAAGGAGAAGCAAGAGCGAGAGCTATATTTCGTTGCAGCTAGCTACAGTTGAAGTCGGAAGTTTACATACACTTAGGTTGGAGTCATTAAAACTTGTTTTTCAACCACTCCACACATTTCTTGTTAACACTATAGTTTTGGCAAGTCGGTTAGGACATCTACTTTGTGCATGACACAAGTAATGTTTTCCAACAATTGTTTACAGACAGATTATTTCACTTATAATTCACTGTATCACAATTCCAGTGGGTCAGAAGTTTACATACACTAAATTGACTGTGCCTTTAAACAGCTTGGAAGATTCCAGAAAATGATGTCATGGCTTTAGAAGCTTCTGATAGGCTAATTTACATCGTTTGAGTCAATTGGAGGTGTACCTGTGGATGTATTTCAAGGCCTACCTTCAAACTCGGTGCCTCTTTGCTCGACATCATGGGAAAAGCAAAATAAATCAGCCAAGACCTCAGAAAAAAAATATTATAGACCTCCACGAGTCTGGTTCATCCTTGGGAGCAATTTCCAAACGCCTGAAGGTACCACACTCATCTGTACAAACAATAGTACGCAAGTATAAACACCATGGGACCACGCAGCCGTCATACCGCTCAGGAAGGAGACTCGTTCTGTCTCCTAGAGATTAACATACTTTGGTGCTGAAAGTGCAAATCAATCCCAGAACAACAGCAAAGGACCATGTGAAGATGCTGGAGGAAACCGGTACAAAAGTATCTATATCCACAGTAAAACGAGTCGTATATCGACATAACCTGAAAGGCCGCTCAGCAAGGAAGAAGCCACTGCTCCAAAACCGCCATAAAAAAGCCAGACTACGGTTTGCAACTGCACATGGGGACAAATATCGTACTCTTTGGAGAAATGTCCTCTGGTCTGATGAAACAAACATAGAACTGTTTGGCCATAATGACCATCGTTATGTTTGGATTAAAAAGGGGGTGCTTGCAAGCCGAAGAACACCATCCCAACCGTGAAGCACGGGGGTGGCAGCGTCATGCTGTGGGGGTGCATTGCTGCAGGAGGGACTGGTGCACTTCACAAAATAGATGGCATCATGAGGAAGGAAAATTATGTGGATATATTGAAGCAACATCTCAAGACATCAGTCAGGAAGTTAAAGCTTGGTCGCAAATGGGTCTTCCAAATGGACAATGACCCCAACCATACTTCCAAAGTTGTGGCAAAATGGCTTAAGGACAACAAAGTCAAGGTATTGGAGTGGCCATCACAAAGCCCTGACCTCAATCCTATAGAACATTTGTGGGCAGAACTGAAAAAGCGTGTGCAAGCAAGGAGGCCTACAAACCTGACTCAGTTACACCAGCTCTGTCAGGAGGAATGGGCAAAAACTCACCCAATTTATTATGGGAAGCTTGTGGAAGGCTACCCGAAACGTTTGACCCAAGTTAAACAATTTAAAGGCAATGCTACCAAATACTAATTGAGTGTATGTAAACTTCTGACCCACTGGGAATGTGATGAAAGAAATAAAATCTGAAATAAATCATTCTCTCTACTATTATTCTGACATTTCACGTTCTTAAAATAAAGTGGTGATCCTAACTGACCTAAGACAGGGAATTTTTACTAGGATTAAACGTCAGCAATTGTGAAAAACTGAGTTTAAATGTATTTGGCTAAGGTGTATGTAAACTTCCGACTTCAACTGTAGTTTAGCCTACTCAAACACCCGGCTCAAACAGAGAGGGATGCTATGTTAGCTAGCTGGCTATGGCTATCCAACACTGGAACTCTTCCAAGTCAAGGTAAGCTTTTGGTTTTATTAATTTATTGCCACCCGGGGCCCGCCGGTGTAACTTCTAAACTGCTTGCTGATTGTACACTGTAGTGCGTGATTGTATCGGGTTTACTAACGCGTTAGTTCTAGTAGCTATGTTGACTATGACGTTAGCTAATTTGGTGACAACGATGTAGGCTGTGTGTAGCGGTTATGATATGAAGGTTTGGCTTAGAAAGGTTTTTTCGCCTGGTCACAGACATCTGATGTGTTGAGCACTGAAGCCCACGAGCGAAGGGAAAAGGTGAGAGGAGGAGAGCACGTAGATGAGAGAAGGAATTATGCTGTTTGTATGTGGCTGCTATGAAAATGAACTGTGTTTGCGTGTGATCAGGGGTGTATTCATTCCGCCGATTCTGTTGAAAAACATTTCTTAAACGGAATGAAACAGAGATAAACATTCCTGAATTTGTCCAATGGAAACTCTCGTTTGCAACTGTTGGACTAATGATTACACCCTAGATCAGCTAGATGCAGGCAAGAGTGTGCAAGGCGGGATTGAACGTGTCACTGTCTGTCACCTTGATTACTCGAATGATTCTCTCGACCTGTGCACCTACGTTGTAAACTTTTCAGAAACTAGGTTGTAGCAACTTCATGATGAAGGGAATATCAGAGTATCATGTAGTAGCCTAAACCTATCGATGTTACATTGAGCTGGGTGAATGGAATATGAATGACAGTCATCCAATATGCTGTAATAGAAATAAGGCCATGCTCATTCAAAACATAATCGTCCTCCCTCATCTTAAACGTCACCGACCTCCACTGCTTTCAACTTACTCTTGAAAGTTGTAATATTAGAATGCACAAGGTACAATTTCTAAATTGGGTATTGCATCATCAGTTCCTCTTGTCATGTCAGTCATTGCACATCTTAGAGAGCTATTTATAACTTGTCAGAAATGTCCAGATCAACTAGCCCATGTCAGCTAACGTTTTTTAGCTACGTTTTTCAGCCCATAGATTTTGTTGTAATGTTTGAGTCACTCAAATATCACATGAATAAACATTAGACATGGTAAAATGTATAGAACTGCAAGAAAATAAGCTTTTAAACCTGAACATTTTTCTGTCTGTCAACAAGAGGGGTGTGAACAGTTTGTGTCATGAATAATGCTCGTGCCCATAGAAAGAGAGGTGGCAGGGGCGCAGGATGCTCCCCAATGCTGGAAGGGGGGGCCTGAGTGGAAAAGTTGGGGGACCCTGCTCTACACAAAAGGATCATCCAAACGGCAGTCTAGTCTAGTCCTGGGGAAACCCCAAGGATGTGCACATTTTTGTTCCAGCCCAGTATTAACACACCCGATTCAACATATCAACTAAATCAAGCCCTTGATCTAGTTGAATCATGTGTTTTGTTAGTGCTTAGTGCTGATCTGGAACAAAAATGTGCAGCAACTAGATTATTAGTTAAATGTCTATGAATGCGTCCCAAATGGAATCCTATTCCCTATATCAGGGCTGCCCAATCCTGTTCCTGGAGAGCTACCCTGCTGTAGGTTTTTCGCTTCAACCCCAGTTGTAACTAACCTGATTCAGCTGATCAACCAGCTAATTATTAGAATCAGGGGTTGAAGTTAAAACCTACAGGATGGTAGCTCTCCAGGAACGGGGTTGGAGTTAACCTACAGGATTGGAGCTCTCCAGGAACAGGGTTGGAGTTAACCTACAGGAGGGTAGCTCTCCAGGAACGGGGTTGAAGTTAAAACCTACAGGATGGTAGCTCTCCAGGAACAGGGTTGGAGTTAACCTACAGGAGGGTAGCTCTCCAGGAACGGGGTTGGAGTTAACCTACAGGAGGGTAGCTCTCCAGGAACAGGGTTGGAGTTAACCTACAGGAGGGTAGCTCTCCAGGAACGGGGTTGGAGTTAACCTACAGGAGGGTAGCTCTCCAGGAACAGGGTTGGAGTTAACCTACAGGAGGGTAGCTCTCCAGGAACGGGGTTGGAGTTAACCTACAGGAGGGTAGCTCTCCAGGAACGGGGTTGGAGTTGACCTACAGGAGGGTAGCTCTCCAGGAACGGGGTTGGAGTTAAAACCTACAGGATGGGAGCTCTCCAGGAACAGGGTTGGAGTTAACCTACAGGAGGGTAGCTCTCCAGGAACGGGGTTGGAGTTAACCTACAGGAGGGTAGCTCTCCAGGAACGGGGTTGGAGTTAACCTACAGGAGGGTAGCTCTCCAGGAACGGGGTTGGAGTTCAAACCTACAGGATGGGAGCTCTCCAGGAACAGGGTTGGAGTTAACCTACAGGAGGGTAGCTCTCCAGGAACGGGGTTGGAGTTAACCTACAGGAGGGTAGCTCTCCAGGAACGGGGTTGGAGTTGACCTACAGGAGGGTAGCTCTCCAGGAACGGGGTTGGAGTTAAAACCTACAGGATGGGAGCTCTCCAGGAACAGGGTTGGAGTTAACCTGCAGGAGGGTAGCTCTCCAGGAACGGGGTTGGAGTTAACCTACAGGAGGGTAGCTCTCCAGGAACGGGGTTGGAGTTAAAACCTACAGGATGGGAGCTCTCCAGGAACAGGGTTGGAGTTAACCTACAGGAGGGTAGCTCTCCAGGAACCGGGTTGGAGTTAACCTACAGGAGGGTAGCTCTCCAGGAACGGGGTTGGAGTTAAAACCTACAGGATTGGAGCTCTCCAGGAACAGGGTTGGAGTTAACCTACAGGAGGGTAGCTCTCCAGGAACGGGGTTGGAGTTCAAACCTACAGGATGTGAGCTCTCCAGGAACAGGGTTGGAGTTAACCTACAGGAGGGTAGCTCTCCAGGAACAGGGTTGGAGTTAAAACCTACAGGAGGGTAGCTCTCCAGGAACAGGGTTGGAGTTAAAACCTACAGGAGGGTAGCTCTCCAGGAACAGGGTTGGAGTTAAAACCTACAGGAGGGTAGCTCTCCAGGAACAGGGTTGGAGTTAAAACGTACAGGAGGGTTGGAGTTAACCTACAGGAGGGTAGCTCTCCAGGAACAGGGTTGGAGTTAAAACCTACAGGAGGGTAGCTCTCCAGGAACAGGGTTGGAGTTAAAACCTACAGGAGGGTTGGAGTTAAAACCTACAGGAGGGTAGCTCTCCAGGAACAGGGTTGCTCTCCAGGAACAGGGTTGGAGTTAAAACCTACATGAGGGTAGCTCTCCAGGAACAGGGTTGGAGTTAACCTACAGGAGGGTAGCTCTCCAGGAACAGAGTTGGAGTTAAAACCTACAGGAGGGTAGCTCTCCAGGAACAGGGTTGGAGTTAAAACCTACAGGAGGGTTGGAGTTAAAACCTACAGGAGGGTAGCTCTCCAGGAACAGGGTTGGAGTTAAAACCTACAGGAGGGTGGCTCTCCAGGAACAGGGTTGGAGTTAAAACCTACAGGAGGGTAGCTCTCCAGGAACAGGGTTGGATAATGCACTACTTACTTTCTTTCACTTGCCCAGACTTGTCACAGGTGTTGATCAAAGGTCTGTCTGGGTCTATGTTGAGATTGAGATAGTAGTGTGTCTGTAATCTGGAGAAGCATCTGGCTCTCTCATCCTGACCCTGTCGTGTGTGTTCCTCTGATCTCACTGGCCTGTCTGTCTGTCTGTCTGTCTGTCTGCCTGTCTGCCTGTCTGCCTGTCTGCCTGTCTGCCTGTCTGCCTGTCTGCCTGTCTGCCTGTCTGTCTGTGAAGATGGCAGAGAAAGTTGTCTTTAGTTTAAAGTTTAGTTCCTTCCTAACTGTTGTTGTATTCAGGGGGCATATTATTGCAGGCACGGCCCTCAGGGAAGTAGGTTAGTCTGACTCCGAAGGCTACTTCTAAGGCCGGCCAGGTTCCAATATTTTAGCGTCTTCTCTCTCTCTCTCTCCCTCCCTCTGCAGCCGAATGGCCCAAAACTCTCACGGGGCTGCCCAGCACCTCAGGCACCACGGCCAGTGTAGTGGTCATCCGGGGGGACCGCATGTACGTGGCCCACGTAGGAGACTCTGCCATAGTGCTAGGGGTCCAGGACGACCCCACTGACCAGTTCATCAGGGCCGTGGAGGTCACACAGGACCACAAGCCTGAGCTGCCCAAGGAGAGGGAGCGCATCGAAGGACTGGGGGGCAGGTAATGCCGACTCGTACTACCCTACTAGGTTAGCTCTTTAGCCAGCCAACTCAAGAACTAACTCAACATTGTAATGTTTTGTCTGTCTGACAGACAGACTAGCCTCACCAACACATAATACTGTACTAGGGCCCCTAACAACCGTAGCCTCGTGTGACTGTGCATCCAAAACAACAGCCCCTATGACAAGACAATAGGTTTTGCACAATAGCGAATCAAACTCTTGTCTGCTTTGGGTTGATGACAACATTGTCTGCTCTACTGCAAACTCAGTCAGATGAAGCATTGTAGCATCTATACATGTACGCCTGCTTGGTCTCTGACTGACTGGGTAACTAGACTAGAGGGACGGACAGACACTGGGTAACTAGACTAGAGGGACGGACAGACACTGGGTAACTAGACTAGAGGGATGGACAGACACTGGGTAACTAGACTAGAGGGACGGACAGACACTGGGTAAACAACACACTACTGTAGAGCCATCTCCTTCAGATAAGGAACACACAGGCTGCGTCCCAGATGGCCCTGGTCAAAAGTCTCTGGTGGTCCTCTGTAGCTCAGCTGGTAGAGCTCAGCTGGTAGAGCTCGGCTGGTAGAGCTCGGCTGGTAGAGCTCGGCTGGTAGAGCTCGGCTGGTAGAGCTCGGCTGGTAGAGCTCGGCTGGTAGAGCTCGGCTGGTAGAGCTCGGCTGGTAGAGCTCGGCTGGTAGAGCTCAGCTGGTAGAGCTCAGCTGGTAGAGCTCAGCTGGTAGAGCTCAGCTGGTAGAGCGCGGCGCTCGTAACGCCAGGTTAGTGGGTTCCATCCCCGGGACCACCCCATACGTAAAAAATGTATGCGCACATGAGACTGTAAGTCGCTTTGGATAAAAGCGTCTGCTAAATGGCATATTATTATTTATATATTATATTAATGGGGTGCTATTTGGGACGTAGCCAGTGGTACCCACAGAGGGACTGAGCTTGGAGCGATTTCCAGTGACTTTAAGACTCTTGCCAGACTAGTTATCAGCATCGCAGCAGTTTACTGCCGATTTTAAATTGTGCTGGTCACATACCATAAGGGTTATTATATCAACCAGCCAATTTAAATAAAGCTAGTCACTTTATTTATACCACTTCTATTAATTAGCCATTTCTAAGACGTGTTAGTGGTTTACTGAACATTTTGTAAAAGGTGCGTCTGAAATAACACCCCATTCCTTCCTTCTATAGTTCACTATAAAGGCAGTAGGGGGTCTGAAATAACACCCCATTCCTTCCTTCTATAGTTCACTATAAAGGCAGTAGGGGGTCTGTAATAACACCCCATTCCTTCCTTCTATAGTTCACTATAAAGGCAGTAGGGGGTCTGTAATAACACCCCATTCCTTCCTTCTATAGTTCACTATAAAGGCAGTAGGGGGTCTGTAATAACACCCCATTCCTTCCTTCTATAGTTCACTATAAAGGCAGTAGGGGGTCTGTAATACACCCCATTCCTTCCTTCTATAGTTCACTATAAAGGCAGTAGGGGGTCTGTAATAACACCCCATTCCTTCCTTATATAGTTCACTATAAAGGCAGTAGGGGGTCTGTAATAACACCCCCATTCCTTCCTTCTATAGTTCACTATAAAGCAGTAGGGGTCTGTAATACACCCCATTCCTTCCTTCTATAGTTCACTATAAAGGCAGTAGGGGGTCTGTAATAACACCCCATTCCTTCCTTCTATAGTTCACTATAAAGGCAGTAGGGGGTCTGTAATAACACCCCATTCCTTCCTTCTATAGTTCACTATAAAGGCAGTAGGGGGTCTGACTGGCTAAATCAGAACTACTACTTCATTAATACTTTATTAAATACCAGTGATAACTCTCCTGTCTCTCTCCCTCCTGTCTGTCTCTCCCCCTCCTGTCTCCAGTGTGATAACCCTCCTGTCTGTCTCTCTCCCTCCTGTCTCCAGTGTGATAACTCTCCTGTCTGTCTCTCTCCTGTCTCCAGTGTGATAACCCTCCTGTCTCCAGTGTGATAACTCTCCTGTCTCTCTCCCTCCTGTCTCCAGTGTGATAACTCTCCTGTCTCTCTCCCTCCTGTCTCCAGTGTGATAACTCTCCTGTCTGTCTCTCCCTCCTGTCTCCAGTGTGATAACTCTCCTGTCTCTCTCTCTCCCTCCTGTCTCCAGTGTGATAACTCTCCTGTCTCTCTCTCTCCCTCCTGTCTCCAGTGTGATAACTCTCCTGTCTGTCTGTCTCCCTCCTGTCTCCAGTGTGATAACTCTCCTGTCTCTCTCCCTCCTGTCTCCAGTGTGATAACTCTCCTGTCTCTCTCCCTCCTGTCTCCAGTGTGATAACTCTCCTGTCTGTCTCCCTCCTGTCTCCAGTGTGATAACTCTCCTGTCTGTCTCTCTCCCTCCTGTCTCCAGTGTGATAACTCTCCTGTCTCTCTCCCTCCTGTCTCCAGTGTGATAACTCTCCTGTCTCTCTCCCTCCTGTCTCCAGTGTGATAACTCTCCTGTCTGTCTCTCTCCCTCCTGTCTCCAGTGTGATAACTCTCCTGTCTGTCTCTCTCCCTCCTGTCTCCAGTGTGATAACTCTCCTGTCTCTCCCCCTCCTGTCTCCAGTGTGATAACTCTCCTGTCTCTCTCCCTCCTGTCTCCAGTGTGATAACTCTCCTGTCTCTCTCCCTCCTGTCTCCAGTGTGATAACTCTCCTGTCTGTCTCCCTCCTGTCTCCAGTGTGATAACTCTCCTGTCTGTCTCTCTCCCTCCTGTCTCCAGTGTGATAACTCTCCTGTCTGTCTCCCTCCTGTCTCCAGTGTGATAACTCTCCTGTCTCTCTCCCTCCTGTCTCCAGTGTGATAACTCTCCTGTCTGTCTGTCTCCCTCCTGTCTCCAGTGTGATAACTCTCCTGTCTGTCTGTCTCCCTCCTGTCTCCAGTGTGATAACTCTCCTGTCTCTCTCCCTCCTGTCTCCAGTGTGATAACTCTCCAGTGTGATAACTCTCCTGTCTGTCTCTCTCCCTCCTGTCTCCAGTGTGATAACTCTCCTGTCTGTCTCTCTCCCTCCTGTCTCCAGTGTGATAACTCTCCTGTCTCTCTCCCTCCTGTCTCCAGTGTGATAACTCTCCTGTCTCTCTCCCTCCTGTCTCCAGTGTGATAACTCTCCTGTCTGTCTCCCTCCTGTCTCCAGTGTGATAACTCTCCTGTCTGTCTCTCCCTCCTGTCTCCAGTGTGATAACTCTCCTGTCTCTCTCCCTCCTGTCTCCAGTGTGATAACTCTCCTGTCTCTCTCCCTCCTGTCTCCAGTGTGATAACTCTCCTGTCTGTCTCTCTCCCTCCTGTCTCCAGTGTGATAACTCTCCTGTCTGTCTCTCTCCCTCCTGTCTCCAGTGTGATAACTCTCCTGTCTCTCCCCCTCCTGTCTCCAGTGTGATAACTCTCCTGTCTCTCTCCCTCCTGTCTCCAGTGTGATAACTCTCCTGTCTCTCTCCCTCCTGTCTCCAGTGTGATAACTCTCCTGTCTGTCTCCCTCCTGTCTCCAGTGTGATAACTCTCCTGTCTGTCTCTCTCCCTCCTGTCTGTCTCTCTCCCTCCTGTCTCCAGTGTGATAACTCTCCTGTCTCTCTCCCTCCTGTCTCCAGTGTGATAACTCTCCTGTCTGTCTCCCTCCTGTCTCCAGTGTGATAACCCTCCTGTCTATCTCCCTCCTGTCTCCAGTGTGATAACCCTCCTGTCTGTCTCTCTCCCTCCTGTCTCCAGTGTGATAACTCTCCTGTCTCTCCCCCTCCTGTCTCCAGTGTGATAACTCTCCTGTCTCTCTCCCTCCTGTCTCCAGTGTGATAACTCTCCTGTCTGTCTCTCCCCCTCCTGTCTCCAGTGTGATAACTCTCCTGTCTGTCTCTCTCCCTCCTGTCTCCAGTGTTATAAAGAAGTCTGGTGTGAACAGGGTGGTGTGGAAGAGACCCAGGTTGACTCACAACGGCCCCGTCCGGAGGAGCACTGTCATAGACCAGATCCCTTTCCTGGCTGTGGCCAGAGCTTTAGGTATGTTGTTGTTGTCTTGAAGTTCCAAAGAGGTACCCACATTTCTATTATATGTAAATAGTTTGATTATTTTGTTAGATACTTCTACTTATTAGCTGAAATCGTATTTTTTTTCCAAAGCCATTTGAGCTGTGGCACTAGCTGTTCGGTCTGAACAGATTCACAAATCACGGACATGTCTTGCACTATGCAGATGTTGCCTCCCTCAGAGGCGCATGTTGCTAGGCAACCCCCCTGGACTTGCCCGGACAGGCCCTGGCTAAAGCCAGTAGTGATGGGAAGTTCGGTTCTTTTTACTGACTCTGATCTTTTCGACTCGTTCGGTCAAAATAACTAATCTTTAGACTCATTTCTTTCATTTGAGTCAGTAATGCCCAGAGCCCTACTGGCGAACGATGAACTGAAAACTCGAGTCTCTCGTTCACCACGGGCAGCTTATTGGAGCATACAAATGAGATTATTTCTTGATACATTTGAAACGAGGTCTAGTTGTGGCCACAACCAGACTAGACTGCGAACGACTTTTGGCGGAATGGATTGCTTGACTTCCGTGAGGGTGATTAAGCACATTATCGTTCGTGAGCTGAAGGCCCCCAAAACGATTCTTTCTCCATTTTGTTGAGCAGAGGCTGTGTATGTTTTGGTTCAAAAAAAAAAAAGCTGTGTCCATCATAACAATCAATAATCAATTAAGTGCATTCATTATTGCAGCATGCGATCAATTATGTGATCCATGATCAGTTATCTTTCTTTATCTTTCTGTCTGTTTTCACCCAGCCTTCATCTCAATCTTTGAGATGCTCTTTGTAATGGAAAGTGCTGTATAAAATACATCTTATTATTATTTGAATTATTATCTTTTTTGTTTTTGGCATTCGTTAATTCATATCAAAGATTAGATGTGTCATTTAAATTAGATATAGAACTAAAAACAAAGTGCTGGATATGCACTGAGCAAAAATATATATACGCAACATGCAACGATTTTAACGATTTTACTGAGTTACAGTTCATTTAAGGAAATCAGTCAATTGAAATAAATAAATTAGGCCCTAATCAATGGATTTAGCATGACTGGACATATGCCCACCCACTAGGGAGCCAGGCCCACCCACTAGGGAGCCAGGCCCAGCCAATCAGAATGAGTTTTTCCCCACAAAAGAGCTTTATTACAGACAGAAATACTCTGGGTGGCTTGTCTCAGACGATCCCGCAGGTGAAGAAGCCTGATGTGGAGGTCCTTGGCTGGTGTGGTTACACGTGGTTGTGAGGCCGGTTGGACGTACTGCCAAATTCTCTAAAACGACGTTGGAGGCGGCTTATGGTAGAGAAATTAACATGAAATGATCTGGCAACAGCTCTGGTGGACATTCCTGCAGTCAGAATGCCAATTGCACGCTCCCTCAAAAATGGAGACATCTGTGGCGTTGTGTGACAAAACTGCACATTTCAGAGTGGCCTTTTATTGTCCCCAGCACAAGGTGCACCTGTGTAATGATCATGCTGTTTAATAAGCTTCTTGATTACCTCACACCTGTCAGGTGGATGGATTATCTTGGCAAATGAGAAATGCTCACTAACAGGGATGTAAACAAATTTGAGCACAATTTTAGAGAAATAAGCTTTTTGTGCGTATGGAACATTTCTGGGATCTTTTATTTCAGTTTATGTAGCACGGGACCAACACTTTACATGCTGCGTTTTATATTTTTATTCAGTATAGATTTTCTCTAAATACATTTTTGACATTCTTGTTTTTGGAGGAGCAGGTTTGTTAACTTTCCAAAAGTTTTCCAGGAGTTGTCCTCCTCTCTCTGCACATCCCTAAAGTACTCCTAGTTTGTCTCCAACCCATAGATTTTCTTCAAACCATATAAATCTAACTTAATTCACTGGATGCATTGTGAAGCAAGTAAAGTGAAGCACTGCACCTTGACATAAGGTCCCTTGTTTCTCAGTCGGTTTCACAGGTATGCTTCTTTCCATAGGGGATGCTCACTGTTTTCCATAGGGGATGCTCACTGTTTTCCAGAGGGGATGCTCACTGTTTTCCATAGGGGATGCTCACTGTTTTCCATAGGGGATGCTCACTGTTTTCCATAGGGGATGCTCACTGTTTTCCATAGGGGATGCTCACTGTTTTCCAGAGGGGATGCTCACTGTTTTCCATAGGGGATGCTCACTGTTTTCCATAGGGGATGCTCACTGTTTTCCAGAGGGGATGCTCACTGTTTTCCGTAGGGGATGCTCACTGTTTTCCATAGGGGATGCTCACTGTTTTCTATAGGGGATGCTCACTGTTTTCCATAGGGGATGCTCACTGTTTTCCATAGGGGATGCTCACTGTTTTCCATAGGGGATGCTCACTGTTTTCCATAGGGGATGCTCACTGTTTTCCATAGGGGATGCTCACTGTTTTCCATAGGGGATGCTCACTGTTTTCCAGAGGGGATGCTCACTGTTTTCCATAGGGGATGCTCACTGTTTTCCATAGGGGATGCTCACTGTTTTCCATAGGGGATGCTCACTGTTTTCCGTAGGGGATGCTCACTGTTTTCCATAGGGGATGCTCACTGTTTTCTATAGGGGATGCTCACTGTTTTCCATAGGGGATGCTCACTGTTTTCCATAGGGGATGCTCACTGTTTTCCATAGGGGATGCTCACTGTTTTCCAGAGGGGATGCTCACTGTTTTCCGTAGGGGATGCTCACTGTTTTTCCATAGGGATGCTCACTGTTTTCCATAGGGGATGCTCACTGTTTTCCATAGGGGATGCTCACTGTTTTCCATAGGGATGCTCACTGTTTTCCAGAGGGGATGCTCACTGTTTTCCATAGGGATGCTCACTGTTTTCCATAGGGGATGCTCACCTGTTTTCCAGAGGGGATGCTCACTGTTTTTCCGTAGGGGATGCTCACTGTTTTCCATAGGGGATGCTCACTGTTTTTCCCATAGGGGATGCTCACTGTTTTCCATAGGGGATGCTCACTGTTTTCCATAGGGATGCTCACTGTTTTCCAGAGGGGATGCTCACTGTTTTCCATAGGGGATGCTCACTGTTTTCCATAGGGGATGCTCACTGTTTTCCAGAGGGGATGCTCACTGTTTTCCGTAGGGGATGCTCACTGTTTTCCATAGGGGATGCTCACTGTTTTCTATAGGGGATGCTCACTGTTTTCCATAGGGGATGCTCACTGTTTTCCATAGGGGAGGCTCACTGTTTTCCATAGGGGATGCTCACTGTTTTCCATAGGGGATGCTCACTGTTCTGCGTAGGGGATGCTCACTGTTTTGCGTAGGGGATGCTCACTGTTTTCCATAGGGGATGCTCACTGTTCTGCGTATGGGATGCTCACTGTTTTGCGTAGGGGATGCTCACTGTTTTCCATAGGGGATGCTCACTGTTTTGCGTAGGGGATGCTCACTGTTTTCCATAGGGGATGCTCACTGTTTTCCAGAGGGGATGCTCACTGTTTTGCGTAGGGGATGCTCACTGTTTTGCAGAGGGGATGCTCACTGTTTTGCAGAGGGGATGCTCACTGTTTTGCAGAGGGGATGCTCACTGTTTTGCAGAGGGGATGCTCACTGTTTTCTATAGGGGATGCTCACTGTTTTCTATAGGGGATGCTCACTGTTTTGCAGAGGGGATGCTCACTGTTTTGCTCTTCACAAACATAAAGAGCCCATATATAACTATGTCTGGGAACAGCAATACAGGCAGCGAGGCATTTCATCTTCTTTTTGTCCAGTTACTGTAAATATTATGGAAGTGTGTAAAACCCCTCCCTTCACGTCTCCTTTCCCCTTGGTATCCAGTGTGTAAAACCCCCTCCCTTCACGTCTCCTTTCCCCTTAAACCCCCTCCCTTCACGTCTCCTTTCCCCTTGGTATCCAGTGGGTAAACCCCCTCCCTTCACGTCTCCTTTCCCCTTGTTATCCAGTGTGTAAACCCCCTCCCTTCACGTCTCCTGTCCCCTTGTTATCCAGTGGGTAAACCCCCTCCCTTCACGTCTCCTTTCCCCTTGTTATTCAGTGTGTAAACCCCCTACCTTCACGGCTCCTTTCCCCTTGGTACCATTGTTGTAAAACCCCCTCCCTTTCAGGCTCTTTCCCCTTAACATCAACCCCTCCCTTCCAACGTCTCCTGTCCCCTTGGATATCCAGTGGTAAACCACCCTCCCTATCACTTCTCCTTTCCCCTTGGTATCCATTGGTAAACCCCCTTCCTTCACGTCTCCTGATCCCTTGTATCTCATTGGGGAACCCCCTCCCCTTCACGTCCCTTTCCCCTTAATCCCCTCCCTTCACGTCTCCTTTCCCCCTTGGTATCAGTGGGTAAACCCCTTCCCTTCACCGTCTCCTGTCCCCCTTGGTATTCCCGTGGGTAAACACCTCCTTCACGTCGCCTTTCCCTTGTTATCCAGTGGGTAAAACCCCCCCCTTCAACGTCTCCTGTCCCCTGGTACAGTTGTTTAAGACCCCCTCCCTCACGTCTCCTATTCCCCTTGTTATCCGTGGGTAACCCCCTCCCATTCCCGTCCTCCTTTCCCCTTGATCCAGATGGGTACACCCCCTCTCCCTTCACCGTCTCCTTTCCCCTTGTTATCCAGTGGGTAAAACCCCACTCCTTCAACTTCTCCTTTCCCCTTAAAAAAACCCCCCTCAACCTTCACGTCTCCTGTATCCCCGTGGTATCCAGTGGGTAAACCCCCTCCTCACAGCTCCTGTCCCCTTGGTATCCAGTGGGTAAACCCCCCCTCCCGGCACTTCTCCTGTCCCCTTGTTATCAATAGGGTACAACCAACCCCCTCCCTTCACGTCTCCTGTCCCCTTGGTATCCAGTGGTAAACCCCCGCCCTTCTACTCCACGTCTCCTTTCCTTGTTATCCATGGGTAAAACCCACTACCCTTCCCGTCTCCTTTCCCCTTGTGTATCCATGGGTAAACCCCCTCCCTTCACGTCTCTTTCCCTTGTTATCCATTGGCGTAAACCCCTAAAAAAACCCCCCTCCCTTCACGTCTTCACTTTCCCCTTGGTATTCACCAGTGGTAAACCCCTCCCCTTCACGTCTCCTTTCCCCTTGTTTTATCCAGTGGGAAACCCCCTCCCTTCACGCTCCGTTCCCCCTTGTTAAAAAAAAGAATGCCCATGGTTAAACCCCCTCCCTTCACGTCCTCCTTTTCCCCTTATTATCTCCAGTGGGAAAACCCCCTCCTTCACGGTCTCCTTTCCCCTTGTTATCCAGTGGGTTAAAACCCCCTCCTTCAACGTCTCTTTCCCCTTAAACCCCCTCCCTTCACGTCTCCTGTCTCCTTAATAACCCCTCCCTTCACGTCTCCTTTCCCCGTAAAAAACCCCCTCCCCCTTCACTTCTCCTGTCCTCCCTTGGTATCCTGGGTCAAACCCCCTCCCTTCACGTCTCCTTTCCCCTTGGTATCGCAGATGGGTAAACCCCCTCCCTTCACGTCTCCTTCCCCTTGGTATCAGTGGTTAAAACCCCCTCCTTCACGTCTCCTGTCCCCTTGTTATCCAGTGGGTTAACCCCTCCCTTCACTCACGTCTCCTTTCCCTTGGGATCCGTGGGTAAAACCCCCTCCCTTCACGTCTCCTTCCCCTATGGTATTCAGTGGGTAAAACCCCCAAACCCCTCCCTCACGTCTTCCTTTCCCCTTGGTATCCAGTGGGTAAAACAACCCTCTTATCGACTTCTCCTGTCCCCTTGGTATCCGTGGGTAAACACACCCCTCCCTTCACGTCCCTTCCCTTGTATCCATTAGTGTAAACCCAACCAAATCACCCTCCCTTCACGTCTCCTGTCCCCTTGTTATCCATGGTTAAACCCCCCCCGTCACTCTCCTTTCCCCTTGTATCCAGTGGTGTTAAAACCCCCCCTCGCCTTCACGTCTCCTTTCCCCTTGTATCAGTTGGTAAACCCCCTCCCTCACGTCTCCCTTTCCCCCCTTGTTATCCATGTGTAAACCCCCTCCTTCACGTCTCCTGTCTCTCCTGTCCCCTGTTTTAATCCAGTGCGTGTAAACCCCCTCCCTTCACGTCCTTTTCCTGTCCTCCTTGTTATCCAGTGGGTAAACCCCTCCCTTCACGTCTCCTGTCCCATTGTTATCCAGTGGGTAAACCCCCCCTTCCCTTCACGTCTCCTTTTCCCCTTGGTATCCAGTGGGTAACCCCCTCCCTTCACGTCCCTATCCCCTGGGTATCCAGTGGGGAAAAACCCCCTCCCTTCACAGTCTCCTGTCCCCCTTGGTATCCGTGGGTAAACCCCCTCCCTTCACGTCTCCCCTTTCCCCTTTGTATCCAGTGGGTAACCCCCTCCCTTCACAGTCTCCTTTCCCCTTTGTATCCAGTGGGTAAACCCCTCCCTTCACGTCTCCTTTCCCCCTTGTTATCCGTGGTAACCCCCTACACCTTCAACGTCTCGCTTTCCCCTTGTTATCCGTGGGTAAACCCCCTCCTTCAACGTCTCCTTTCCCCTTGTTATCCATTGTGTCAACCCCCCCATCCCTTCACTCTCCTTTCCCCCTGTTAACCAGTGTGTAAAACCCCCTCCCTTCACTTCTCCTGTCCCTTGGTACCAGTGGGTAAAACCCCTCCCTTCACGTCCTCCCTGTACCCCTTGGTATCCAGTGGGTAGAACCCCCCCCTTCACGTCTCCTTTCCACTTGGTATCCATGGGTAAACCCCTCCCTTCAACTCTCCTGTCCCCTTGGTATCCAGTGGGTACAACCCCCACTCCTTCAGTCTCCTTCCCCTTGGTATCCAGTGGGTAAAACCCCCTCCCTTCACCGTCTCCTTATCCCTTAAACCCCCATCCCTACGTCTCCCTGTCCCCTTAGAACCCCCTCCCTCACTTCTCCTTTCCCTTAAACCACCCCTCACCTTCACTTCTCCTGTCCCCTTTTATCCAGTGGGGTAAACCCCTCCTTTCACGTCTCCTTCCCCTTGTTATCCATGGGTAACCCCCTCCCTTCAAACGTCGTCCTTTCCCCCTTGTTTTATCCCGTGGTAAACCCCCTCCCTTCACGTCCCTTTCCCTTGTTCTCCAGTGTGTAAAACCCCCTCATTCAAATCACGTCTCCTTTCCCCTTGTTATCCGTGTGTAAAACCCCCTCCCTTCACGTCTCCTGTCCCTTGTATCCAGTTGGTTAAACCCCCTCCCTTCAACGTCTCCCTGTCCCCATTGGTATACATTGGGTAAACCCAAACCCCCCCACGCCCATTCAACGTCCTTCCTTTTCCCCTTGTATCACAGTGTGTAAAAACCCCCCCTCCCTTCACGTCTCCTGTCCCCTTGGTATCCATGGGTAAAAACCCCCTCAAAACCCTTCACGTCTCCTGTCCCCTTGGTATCCAGTGGGGATAAACCCACTCCCTTCAACGTCTCCTTTCACCCCCCTTGGTAATCCGTGGGTAAAACCCCCCCCTCCCTTTTCACTGTCTCCTTTCCCCTTAAACCCCCTCCCTTCACGTCTCCTTTCCCCTTCAACAACCCCCTCCCTTCACGTCTCCTTTTCCCCTTAAAAACCCAACCCCCTCCTTCCCTCTTCACGTCTCCTTTCCCCCTTAACAACCCCACCCCCTCCCTCCTCACGTCCCTTTCCCCCTTGTTATCCAGTGGGTAAACCCCCCCTTCCATCTCCTGTCCCCCTTGTTTATCCAGTGGGTACAAACCCCCTCCCTTCACGTCTCCTTTCCCCTTGTTATCCAGTGGGTAAACCCCCTCCCTTCACGTCTCCTTTCCCCTTGGTATCCAGTGGGTAAAACCCCATCCCCTTCACGTCTCCTTTCCCCTTAAAAAACCCCCTCCCTTCACGTCTCCTGTCCCTTGTTACCATTGTGTAAACCCCCTCCCTTCAACTCTCCTGCCCCTTGGTATCCAGTGGGTAGACCCCCTCCCTTCACCTATCATCCTGTCCCCTTGGTATACAGTGTGTAACCCCCTCCCTTCACAGTCTCCTGTCCCCCCTTTGTATCCAGTGTGTAAACCCCCTCCCTTCACGTCTCCTTCCCCTTGTATCCATTGGGTAAAACCCCCTCCCTTCACGTCTTCCTTTCCCCTTGGTTCCAGTGGGTAAAACCCCCGCCTTCAACAGTCCTCCTGTCCCTTGGGTATCCATGGGTAAACCCCCTCCCTTCACGTCTCTTTACCTTCCCCCTGTTTTATCCAGTTGTGTAAACCCCTCCCATTCACGTCTCCTGTCCCTTGGTATCCAGTGGGGTAAAACCCCCCATCCCGTTCACGTCTCCTGTCCCCTTGTTATCCATTTGGTAAACCCCCTCCCTTCACGTCGTCCTTTACCTTGGTATCCAGTGGGTAACCCCCTCCCTTCCGTCTCCTTTCCCATTGTTTCCAGTGTGTAAACCCCCTCCCGTCACGTCCCTTTCTTCTCCCTTGGTATCAGTGTGTAAAAACCCTCCCTTCACGTCTCCTGTCCCCCTTGTTAATCACAGTCTGGGGAACCCCCTCCTTCACGGCTCCTTCCCTTGTTATACAGTGGGTAACACCACCCTCCTTCACGTCTCCTGTTCCCCTTGGTTATCCAGTGGGTAAACCCCCCCCCTCCCTTCATCACGTCTCCTTTCACCTTGGTATCCAGTGGGGTCAACCCCCTCCCTTCACGCCCTCCTTTCTTCCCCTGTATTCCGTGGGTAAACCCCCCTCCCTTTCAACTTCACGTCTCCTTTCCCCTTGTTATCCAGTGTGTAAAAACCCCCTCCCTTCACGTTCTCCTGTCCCCTTTGTTATCCAGATGGAGTAAACCCCCCCTCCCTTCAACGTTCTCCTTTCCCCTTTTATCCAGGTGTAAAACCCCCCTCCCCTCCCTTCAGTCCCTGTCCCCGTGGTAATCCTTGGTAAACCCCCTCCCTTCACGTCTACCTGTCCCACTTGGAATCCACGTGGGGTAAACCCCCTCCCTTCATCCCTTCACGTCCCTGTCCCCTGGGTATCCAGGTGGTAGCCCCCTCCCTTCACTCTCGCTGTCCCCTTGGTATCCAGTGGGGGTTAAAAACCCCCTCCCTTCACGTCCTCCTGTCCCCTTGTATCGTGGGTAACCCCCTTTTTTTCCTTCACGTCTCCTGTCCCCTTAGGGATCCAGTGGGTAACCCCCCTCCCTTCACGTCATCCTTCCCTTGTTATCCAGTGGGTAAAACCCCCCATCCCTTCACGTCTCCCTTTTTTCCCCTTGTATCCAGTGTTTAAAACCCCCTCCCTATCCACGTCTTCTGTCCCCTTGTATCCCGCATGTGAAACCCCCTCCCCTTCACGTCTCTCCTTCCCTGGTATCACAGTGGGTAACCCCCTCCCTTCACGTCTCCTTATTCCCCTTGGTATCCAGTGTGTAAACCCACCCCCTCCCTCACGTCTCCGTTTCCCCTTGGTATCCAGTAGGGAAACCCCCTCCCTTCACGTCTCCTGTCCCCGGTTGGTATCCAGATGGGTTACCCGCACCCGCCCTTCACGTCTCCTGTCCCCTTTGGTATCCCAGTGGGTAACCCCCCTCCCCTTCACGCTCCTGTCCCCTTGGTTCCCAGTGGGTAAAACCCCCTCCCTTCAGGTCTCCTGGCCCCGTGGTAGCCATGGTAAACCCCCTCCCTTCACGTCTCCTGTCCCCCTTTGCTTATCCAGTGTTTAAACCCCCTCCCTAGTCATCGTCTCCTGTCCCCTTGGTATCCTTGAGGTAAAGAACCCCCTCGCCTTCCACTCTCCCTTTCCCTTGGTATCGCAGTGGGTAAACCCCCGCCCTTCACACGTCTCCCCTCCCCTTGGTAGCCATTGGTAAACCCCCTCCCTTCACGTCTCCTTTCCCTGTTTATCCCATTGGGATAAAACCACCCTCCCTTCACGTCTCCGTCCCCTTGTTTATCCATTGGAGGTAAACCAACCCTCCCTTCACGTCGCCTTTCCCCTTTGTTATCCAGTGTGGTTATCACCCCCTCCCTTCACATTCTCCTTTCCCCTTGGGTATCCAGTGTGTAAAACCCCCTCCCTTCACGTCTCCTGTCCCCTTGGTATCCAGTGGTCAACCCCCTCCCTTCATCCCGTCTCCTTTTCCCCTTGTTATCCAGTGGGTAAACCCCCTCCCGTCACTCTCCTGTCCCCTGGTATCCATGGGTACACCCCCTCCCTCACTTCTCCGTCCCCCTTACAACCCCCTCCCTTCACGTCTCCTTTCCCCTTGGTATCCAGTGGGTAAAACCCCTCCCTTCACGTCTCCTGTCCCCTTGTTATCCAGTGGTAAACCCCCTCCCGTCACGTCTCCGTCCCCTTTGTTATCCATTGGGTAAACCCCCAAAAACCCCCCCCCTCCCCTTCACGTTCCTGTCCCCGTGGATCCGTGTGTAAACCCCCTCCCTTCACTCTCATTTCCCCTTGTATCCTGTGGTAAAACCCCTCCCTTCACGTCTCCTGTTCCCCCATTGGTATCCAGTTGGGTAAACCCCTCCTTCACGTCTCCTGTCCCTTGTTTTATCCAGTGTGTAACCCCTCCCTTCAGGTCACGTCTCCTGTCCCCTGTATCCCCGTGGGTAAACCCCCTCCCTTCATTCCCCTTCTCCCTGTCCCCTTGGTATCCAGTGGGTAAACCCCCTCCCTTCCGTCTCCGTCCCCTTGTTTTATCCAGTTTGTAAACCCCCTCCCTTCACGCTGTCCCCCCTTGTACCAGTGGGTAAAACCCCCTCCCCTTCACGTCCTCTCCTTCTTCCCCCTTTGGTATCCAGTGGGTAAACCCCCTCCCTTCACGTCTCCTTCCCCTTGGTATCCATTGGTACACCCCTCCCTTCACGTCTCCTTTCCCCTTGTTTATCCGTTGGTAAACCCCCTCCCTTCAACTCTCCCTTTCCCCTTGTTTCTCCAGTGGGTAAACCCCTCCCTCAACGTCTCCTTTCCCTTGTTTCCAGTGGGTAAACCCCCTCCCCTTCACGTCTCCTTTCCCCTTGTTATCCAGTGTGTAAAACCCCCTCCCTTCACGTCTCCTTTCCCCTTGTTAGCCAGTGTGTAAAACCCCCTCCCTTCACGTCTCCTGTCCCCTTGGTTATCCAGTGGGGTTAAAACCCCCTCCCCTTCACGTCTCCTTTTCCCCTTGGTAATCCAGATGGGTAAACCCCCTCCCGTCACGTCTCCTGTCCCCTTGGTATCCAGTAAGTAAACCCCCTCCCTTCACGTCTCCTGTCCCCTTGGTATCCAGTGTTCCATAACCTTTATTTAATGATTCTGTCACTATAGGGGACCTGTGGAGCTATGACTTCTACAGCGGAGAGTTTGTGGTGTCCCCAGAGCCAGACACCTGTGTTCTGACCCTTGACCCCCATAAACACCGTTACATCATCCTGGGCAGTGACGGGCTGTGGAACATGGTGCCCCCCCAGGACGCCGTCTCCATGTGCCAGGATAACGATGAGGCCATGGTGAGTTGTGGTGCTACGTCCTGTTCACCAGGGTAAAACATTTTTGCAATGAGAAACAAAACAAATCTGTTTCTTATTGGTTTAGGGTAGCACCTCCCTTTAGGTAGGACCTCCGTAATTATTTGAATACCAACATGATGATACATTAAAAAACCACACAACTACTGTAAACAACCTTAGGCGTCGTGCGGGGTGTCCAGCGCTCGCCAGCTGGTGAGCCACGCCCTCCTGAGGTGGCGCCAGAGGATGCTGCGTGCGGACAACACGTCGGCCATCGTGATCGCCCTGCAGGAGCCCGGCGTCCCCCAGGAGCCCCTCCACCATGAGGAGGTGCTGCTCAACCTGGCCGAGGGACAGCACTGTGGCCCCACATCGGGCTCCCGCTCCAACACACCACTCATCAAGGTACAGAGCAGAGGGACTCGTAAGACTGTGTCCCAAATGGTTTCTATTCCCTATATAGTGCACTGCTTTTGACCAGGGCCCTATGGGAAAATAGGGAGCAATTTGGGACAAAGGCTAAATCATAATACTACTTCATTACTACGTTACTACTGTATGAAATGCTCTCTCTCTCCCCCCTCTCCCCTCTCTCTCTCCCACCCTCCCCCTCTCTCCCTCTCCCCTCTCCTCCCCCCCTCTCTCTCCCCCCTCTCTCTCCCCCCTCTCTCTCTCCCCCCCTCTCTCTCCCTCCCCTCTCTCCCTCTCCCTCTCTCTCTTCCCCCTCTCCCCCCTCTCTCTCCCCACCCTCTCTCCCGACGCTCTATCTCCCCCCTCTCTCTGAGAACCTTCTGATCTCTCTCTCCCCCCCCTCTCCTTCTCCCCTCTCGCTCTCTCCCTCCCTCTCGTCTCCCCCTCCCTCTCTCCCTCCACTCTACTCTCGCGCTCTCTCTCCTCCCATCTCCCTCTCTCTCTCTCCCCCTCTCTCTCTTCTCTCTCTCTCTCTCGCTCTGTCTCTCTCTCTGTCTCTCTCTCTCTCTCGCTCTCCCTCTCTCCCTCTGTCGCTCCCCTCCCCACCTCCCCCCCACCTCTCTAGGTTCCAGACATGGACATGCCGTCTGCTGTGTGTGAGCTCCTCCCGACCCTGGAGCGGGGAAACGGCCTATCAGGGAGCAGCCTGTACGCCCTGGCCCTATCAGATCCCTTCGGCCCGCCCCTCTCCGACTCGGACGACGACTCCCGCACCGGTTTTCCCTTGACGACAGACAGCCCCACCCCGGGGGAGGAGCTTAGCGATGTCACTGCCAGGACACACGGCGGCCAAACGGACGCTGGATGAGACGTCGGCCAACCCCGTCCCGTCCGCCAAGAGGACCCGGAGGAAGAATGGCGCGAGAACGCTGGCAGGAGCAGCGGGGGCAAAAGGCAGTGGAGGAAAGGACCAGAAACAGACTCCGACTCCGCCCCCCACGCTACTCCAGCAGCAACGCGGCAAGGCCACCGTCTGTGTGTGCTGAGAGAGAGACTCACACACACACCCTCTCTCACACACTCTGCAGATGGACAAACAGGGACACAAGACAGACAATAACATTCTGCCTCTTCTTCCACAACCTTTTACAAACGACTACTGACTGAGAGACCAGTCACTTTCAGGATCGTAGTCTGTCTCTGGAGTGACACCTACTGGCCACGTTGATGAATTGCATATTGGCATTGTGTTGTGCGCTCTCTTTACTCCTCTCTGTTTTCTTTCAGCTTACTCTGTTCCCTGGGATGGGTGGAGAATGATTTTAAGTGCTGGTCTGTCATTTTAATTATTTTTTAACCCTCCGTAAGTAACTCTGTGATATAAAAGAAAGGAAAACAATTTTCTGGCTGCAAAACAGCTCTTGCGACGCATTAAAAACGTTTTCCCAAAAATAACCAAAACATTTGGGGTCGACGGACACTTCCAAAAAAATCGTTTGGAATACTGCATCTGGTAATTGCAACGCATGAAAGTCCACATAAAGCTATAAGATATCTCTCACTCCCACTATGACATCGTGAATATTTTTTTGTTTTTTGTTTTTTTGCAGAGTTTAGTGCTGTTTTGCGGACAGAAAATCACCCAAAGTATGAATTTGTCCAATCTGTAAATATTCTGCAAATCTTGACGTGGGGTTCATTGATAAGTACATGTGTTACTTACTTTAAAGTAAAGCAATATATTTTTATACATTGTTTTATTTGACTATTGTAGAAGCTACAGAAGAGGATAACCAACCATTTTAGATTCAATACATTTCCGCCATCACCTAAATTCACACGTTGTCCTAATAATCTTGATATTCACTTGATATTGTCATAATCTTGACATTCAATCCCCCTTTATGGTTTCACTATGCCCGATCCTGGTTTTAAAATGGGATTTATATGTGTTGTGTTTTCGATTTGTGTATTCTGTTATTTCTTCACATATTGAATGAGATCATCCCAAACTGAAGGTGCTGTTACAGTTAAAACTAATGAACTAATAATTCATTAATAGTTGAAGAAGGTGAACTGTATAATATAGTCAGTCAGGATGTTGTTGTTCCCTCTGTCAGATGAGATCACATGACACCTTGTGGCCATTACCTGTAACTGCAATGCTTTGCCTATTGGTCCCTTTCTGCTATGTTTTACCCCCCAACAACAACATCTGCAGAAAATGAACTGTAGGGAAATACACACGCTCCAGTTGAGTCCAGGGGTTCTGCTGTCTGCAGTGGTCTTAGAGAAAAGGGTTGTTGGGAACTAGCTAGTTGTCAATATACATTAGTTTTTTAGTTTTTTAGAGGGGTTTGAATTCGGGAAGAATACTGGGGGAAAAGGTGTTACTTAAAATAACTTTTATTTGATTCTCAAGTTGATTTGACTTGGGAGTAGGACTGATAGGCTTGACTTCTTTTGAGTGACATCAATGTTCTATTTAAAAAGCAGTCAGACGCTTCGTCTTCATTTACCTACACGGATGTTACTTTCATGTATGAATGATGTGATCAAAGTTAAAAGCATTGTTTCATTAATTTGACCCGTTTTTCCTCACGTAGCTGCTGCTGTGATTACAGTGCATCAGACGTTTGACAGTACTGGTGTTTTTAGGAAAGGTCTGCCGACTGCCACATGACAAGCTCTCGTTAAAATATTCAGCATTTTCCGTGTGTAGTTTTTAGTTTTTCTAGACCAAAGTGCAATTTTAACTGGCAATTTGTAGCGTTTTTATTTGTTGTTTTTATTTCCTAGTAGGCCTGTATTTGTTTTAGTTATTTTTACTCCGTTTTGTTGGATTTAAAAATGTCATTTTTTTTAGGTGAAGTGCTACTGGTGTGTGACATTCTACCAGAACATATTTTCTGTTACTTTGTTGGTGATGGTTTTTTTGCATAATGTTTTTAGGAAAATTCTTGGTGGTTTCCCAAATTGCACCCTATTCCATATGTAGTGCACTACTTTTGACCACAGTGCATTCGGAAAGTATTCAGACCCCTTGACTTTTTCCACATTTTATTATGTTACAGCCTTATTCTAAAATTGATTAAAATCGTTTTTTTTTCTTCCCCTCATCAATCTACACACAATACCCCATAATGACAAAGCAAAAAACTAGTTTAGACATTTTTTGCAAATTAAAAAATACATAAAAATGTAAATATAACATTTACATAAGTATTCAGACCCTTTACTCAGTACTTTGTTGAAGCACCTTTGGCAGTGATTACAGCCTCGAGTCTTCTTGGTTTCCAGGTAAAGTGATTCATTTTCCAGGTTCATTTAGTTGCGTGATGGTATCCTGCCCTGCTTGGCGCTGACATAGCTGTGCTGGCAGCAACTAGTGCATGTCTACAGTGTTCATTTGGAAAAGAAACACCACTTGTTTTGAATTGGAAAAATATATGAAATAAAAATATGCTTTCTGAGTGGTGTCTTCTTGACTTATTGGGGGGGGGGGGTTTCAAAGTACACCATGTAGCTCAATAACAATTACTGTATATACACTTTCATAAAGATGGAATTTAAGATAGAAATCTAATTGAAAGAATACCAGTTACAACACATTTTGGCACAGGACCAGAGGAGACATTTAGGATGTGCACCCACGAACTCAGTACATTACACTGTCCCAGAAGAAAGCATACGTCACAAATGGCACCCTATTCCCAATGAACAGCGAAACTGCAAAAAAGACAACCTAGAATGCCACCTGATCTGTGACAACGACACTGTATTATACCTGTCCTTTACCAACAATACTGTATTAACCTGTCCTGTACCAACGATACTGTATTAACCTGTCCTGTACCAACGATACTGTATTAACCTGTCCTGTACCAACGATACTGTATTAACCTGTCCTTTACCAACGATACTGTATTAACCTGTCCTGTACCAACGATACTGTATTAACCTGTCCTTTACCAACGATACTGTATTAACCTGTCCTGTACCAACGATACTGTATTAACCTGTCCTGTACCAACGATACTGTATTATACCTGTCCTTTACCAACGATACTGTATTAACCTGTCCTGTACCAATGATACTGTATTAACCTGTCCTGTACCAACGATACTGTATTAACCTGTCCTGTACCAACGATACTGTATTAACCTGTCCTGTACCAACGATACTGTATTATACCTGTCCTTTACCAACGATACTGTATTATACCTGTCCTGTACCAACGATACCTGTACAGAAGGTGGCAACCGTGGGCACGTTGTGTGATAAAGTCATTGGTCGGAAGCTTCATATAGTCATTGGTCGGGAGCAGAGAGAGTGTAATATTTACTGTTCACTTTAGTTTATTATCTATTTCACTTGCTTTGGCAATGTTAACATATGTTCCCCATGTCAATAAAGTCCCTTGATTTGAATTGAGAGAGCAGTAGAGAGGGATCTTGCAAACGATCGGGGATGAAGGACAAAACATGAGATTGTTTGTTTTTGTTTATAAACTGGGTGGTTCGAGCCCTGAATGCTGATTGGCTGACAGCCAGTGGTTGTTTTTGTCTAATCAATCCCCTTGAATCGTTCTCTTTTTTCCTCTGAGCTGGAAGCAAAAGGCCTCAGATTTTCACTTCATCACTTATAGTCGGTCGGTTGCGGATGGGTTATTAGCAATTGCTGGCGGGTGCTGGTGAACAAATCTTATCAAATTGTATTGGTCACATACACGTGTTTAGCAGATGTTATTGCTGGTGTAGCGAAATGCTTGTGCTTCTAGCTCCGACAGTGCAGTAGTATCTAACAAGTAATATCTAACAATTTCTCAACATATACCCAATACACACAAATATAAGTAAGGAATGGAATTAAGAATATATACATATATGGACGAGCAATGACAAAGCGGCAGTGACTAAGATAAAGTAGAATAGTATAGAATACAGTATATACATACACTACCAGTCAAAGGTTTGGACACACCTACTCATTCAAGGGTTTTCTTTATTTTTACTATTTTCTACATTGTAGAATAATAGTGAAGACATCAAAACGATGAAATAACACATATGGAATCATGTAGTAACCAAAAAAGTGTTAAACAAATCAAAATATATTTTATATTTGAGTTTCTTCAAATAGCCACCCTTTGCCTCGATGACAGCTTGACACACTCTTGCCATTCTCTCAACCAGCTTCATGAGGTAGTCACCTGGAATGCATTTCAATTAACAGGTGTGCCTTCTTAAAAGTTCATTTGTGGAATTTCTTTCGTTCTTAATGCGTTTGAGCCAATCAGTAGTGTTGTGACAAGGTCGGGGGGGTATACAGAAGATAAGCCCTATTTGGTAAAAGACCAAGTCCATATTATGGCAAGAACAGCTCAAATAACGACAGTCCATAATTACTTTAAGACATGAAAGTCAGTCAATACGGAAAATTTCAAGAACTTTGAAAGTTTCTTCAAGTGCAGTCGCAAAAACCATCAAGCGCTATGACGAAACTGGTTCTCATGAGGACCGCCACAGGAAAGGAAGACCCAGAGTTACCTCTGCTGCAGAGGATAAGTTCATTAGAGTTACCAGCCTCAGAAATTGCAAGGGTGTGTGGAGGGAAGGAGAGACCGTAGTGTCGTCAATGGTGAGGGTGAAGTTGCCAGCTTTGGTGAGGGTGGATTTGGTGTCTATGAGGAAGAGTTCGGTTCTATCACTGTTGAGCTTGAGGAAGTGTTGTTGCATCCATGTTTTTATTTCAGAGAGGCAGGATTCAATGTGGGTCAGAGGTGGGTTGAGGAGGGATTTGGTACTGATCTGTGTGTCATCGGCATAGCAGTGGAAGTCAAGGTTGAAGTAACGGAGGATGTGACCAAGATGTAGGTGATGAAGAGTTAGGGTTAGGGTTAGGGGACCCAGCACAGAGCCCTGGGGGACACCCTGTAGAACTGCAGCTTAGTCTGAGGTGTAGCCATTGAGGGAGATGTAGTCGGTTTGTGAGGTATGATTGTAGCCAGGAGACATTGAGGGAGATGTAGTCGATTTGTGAGGTATGATTGTAGCCAGGAGAGCGCGGTGCCCTCAAAACCCAGACCCTCAAGCCTGGTGAGGAGGATCTGATGACTCACTGTGTCAAAAGCGGCACTTGGGTTGAAGAGATTCAGGAAGTTGAGGGCATCAGCAGGGGTGAGGGGCAAAGGTTCACCTTCCAACAGGACAACGATCCTAAGCACACAGCCAAGACAATGCAGGAGTGGCTTCGGGACAAGTCTCTGAATGTCCTTGAGTGGCCCAGCCAGAGCCCGGACTTGAACCCGATCGAACATCTTTGGAGAGACCTGAAAATAGCTGTGCAGTGACGCTCCCCATCCAACCTGACAGAGCTTGAGAGGATCTGCAGAGAAGAATGGGAGAAACTCCCCAAATACAGGTGTGCCAAGCTTGTAGCGTCATACCCAAGAAGACTCAAGGCTGTAATCGCTGCCAAAGGCGCTTCAACAAAGTACTTAGTAAAGGGTCTGAATACTTATGTAAATTTGATATTTCCGTTTTTTATTTGTAATACAATTTTACAAATTAAAACCTAGTTTTGCTTTGTCATTATGGGGTGTTGTGTGTAGATTGATGAGGGAAAAAAACAATTGAATACATTTTAGAATAAGGCTGTAATGTAACAAAATGTGGAAAAAGGTCAAGTGGTCTGAATACTTTCCCGAATGCACTGTATATACAGACATTCAAACACACACACTTACCGATGGCGATGGATGGTCGGATGGTCGGATGGTCGGTAGAGTCTCAGGGTCTTCATACAGGTTCATGTCATGTTCTATAGGGAGCAAGGAGCATCCAGGATGGGACTGGTTCACCAACCTCGTCACACTAATCCAATCCAAGGAGCATCCAGGATGGGACTGGTTCACCAACCTCGTCACACTAATCCAATCCAAGGAGCATCCAGGATGGGACTGGTTCACCAACCTCGTCACACTAATCCAATCCAAGGAGCATCCAGGATGGGACTGGTTCACCAACCTCGTCACACTAATCCAATCCAAGGAGCATCCAGGATGGGACTGGTTCACCAACCTCGTCACACTAATCCAATCCAAGGAGCATCCAGGATGGGACTGGTTCACCAACCTCGTCACACTAATCCAATCCAAGGAGCATCCAGGATGGGACTGGTTCACCAACCTCGTCACACTAATCCAATCCAAGGAGCATCCAGGATGGGACTGGTTCACCAACCTCGTCACACTAATCCAATCCAAGGAGCATCCAGGATGGGACTGGTTCACCAACCTCGTCACACTAATCCAATCCAAGGAGCATCCAGGATGGGACTGGTTCACCAACCTCGTCACACTAATCCAATCCAAGGAGCATCCAGGATGGGACTGGTTCACCAACCTCGTCACACTAATCCAATCCAAGGAGCATCCAGGATGGGACTGGTTCACCAACCTCGTCACACTAATCCAATCCAAGGAGATAACTATTTATTTGACTTTCTTCACAGAAATCTCTTTTTCATTTGTTTCTTATTATCTTTCTTTGCCTTTTTTCATTTGTATCTGAACCAGTGTAGCTCTGAACGTCTCTACTCTGCTCCCTGAACCAGTGTAGCTCTGAACATCTCTCTACTCTGCTCCCTGAACCAGTGTAGCTCTGAACGTCTCTCTACTCTGCTCCCTGAACCAGTGTAGCTCTGAACGTCTCTCTACTCTGCTCCCTGAACCAGCGTAGCTCTGAACGTCTCTCTACTCTGCTCCCTGAACCAGTGTAGCTCTGAACGTCTCTCTACTCTGCTCCCTGAACCAGTGTAGCTCTGAACGTCTCTACTCTGCTCCCTGAACCAGTGTAGCTCTGAACGTCTCTCTACTCTGCTCCCTGAACCAGCGTAGCTCTGAACGTCTCTACTCTGCTCCCTGAACCAGCGTAGCTCTGAACGTCTCTACTCTGCTCCCTGAACCAGCGTAGCTCTGAACGTCTCTTCGCTCAGCTCCTTTTTGGAGACATGGAATACACCACAGCCCCTTCGTTGTATTCACTCAACAGCCACGTGACCACACACCAGTGACTCTGAGGATGTGTCCCAAAATGGCACCCTATTCCTTACATAGTGGGAGTATTTCCTATGGGCCCTGGTCAACAGTAGTGCACCATAAATAGGGAGCCATTTGGGACACCCTCCCTCCCAGATGTCACCATAAAGGAGGGCAAATGAAACGAAAACAGAAAAGTGTAATGATTTCTATAAACACTAGATGACTGATAGGGTGCTGTTTTGAAGCCACCACGCCTCCATCTTGGCACCACTGTAAAAAATAACAGAATGCAACAATGACAAGAAACTGTAAGTGGCTCATTTCAGCTCATTTCATCTTGTTCTTGATACCATGTCTTGTTTTGAGATGTTTTTGACTGATTTCACGTCAATGCTAATATGGCAAAAAATTCACTAGATGGCTAACCAACAACTGTCACAATGTATTTGAGATACAAGTGCTCATTGTGAAAATGTATGTTTTTATATAAACATTGGAGACTAAATATAGTTCACATGTTGTCAACAATCTAAGCCAGCCCCCCGTCTGTTTCGCCCCCATACAGTGCCTTGCAAAAGTATTCATCCCCCTTGGCGTTTTTCCTATTTTGTTGCATTACAACCTGTAATTTAAATGGATTTTTATTTGGATTTCATGTAATGGACATACACAAAATAGTCCAAATTGGTGAAGTGAAATTTAAAAAATAACTTGTTAAGAAAAATTCTAAAATATAAATAACAGAAAAGTGGTGCGTGCATATGTATTCACCCCCTTTGCTATGAAGCCCCTGAATAAGATCTGGTGCAACCAATTACTTTCAGAAGTCACATAATTAGTTAAATAAAGTCCACCTGTGTGCAATCTAAGTGTCACATGATCTGTCACATGATCTCAGTATATATACACCTGTTCTGAAAGGCCCCAGAGTCTGCAACACCACCAAGCGGCACCATGAAGACCAAGGAGCTCTCCAAACAGGTCAGGGACAAAGTTGTGGAGAAGTACATATCAGGGTTGGGTTATAAAAAAATATCAGAAACTTTGAATATTCCACGGAGCACCATTAAATCCATTATTTAAAAATTGAAAGAATATGGCACCACAACAAACCTGCCAAGAGAGGGCCGCCCACCAAAACTCACGGACCAGGCAAGGAGGGCATTAATCAGAGAGGCAACAAAAAGACCAAAGATAACCCTGAAGGAGCTGCAAAGCTCCACAGCGGAGATTGGAGTATCTGTCCATAGGACCACTTTAAGCCGTACACTCCACAGAGCTGGGCTTTACGGAAGAGTGGCCAGAAAAAAAGCCATTGCTTAAAGAAAAAAATAAGCAAGCACGTTTGGTGTTCGCCAAAAGGCATGTGGGAGACTCCTCAAACACTCTGGGAGGAGGACACAACGGAGTTCTCAACCGTGATGGCGAGATCATGGAACGGGCAGTCCTTCCCCGGGAGGAAGAGCAGCTCCGTCTTGCCGAGGTTCAGCTTGAGGTGGTGATCCGTCATCCACATAGAGCCCTATGGTCCCTGGTCAAAAGTAGTCCACTATGTAGGGAATAGGTTATAATTTGGGATGCAGCCCCAGAGGTTCTCTTGATGGAGACCTTTCATTCACAGATCTACAAATTAAGTTATTTCTCAACCTGCTTTAGTGTTGTCTTAAGCCCCGTTTATACTTGGTGCTAACTTGGGTCCTTTGTCCTGACCTTGTCTACATTCTGATTGTGTCCACACTTCCAGAAATATGTCTACACATGGTACTAAAATGTATCTGTTGTCCGTCCACTGAGTCTGCACTGTGACCAGATTTCCTGGTCCCTTCCTCTATGCAAATTATTTCACAGCTATTATTTCAGAATAATATTTATTTATTGTAAGACGCATATTGACGTAGTCAAGTCAATGGTGCCACCTGTCGATGACTCGAGGGTGGAATAATTATGACTGAAATGGTTTCTGTGTCCAGATCTTTCTACACTTCCAGACACAATGCTGATCACAATGTCTCTTTTGATAGTCTACATCTGTCTAAAAATGTAGGCACAATCAGAATGTGGACAAGATCAGGACAAAATACGCATGTTAGAACCAGGTATAAACGGGGCTAAAAACTCAAGACACAACAGAGATGTTTAATTGGAACGTTTTAAGGAACGTGACAAAAGTGCATCGCTAGCCTGGGTACCATCATGCCCCTCCTTGTCATGCCAAGGGAGTTGACATGATGGCACAAACCAATCTGGCTAGACGTGCATCGCTTCGTACGGCCAATGTTTGCAGTGCCAGTGAGTGAACCCCACCACTCAAATAAACATAGAGCGTATGGGATAATGAATCATGATTGGTGGGATTTATATATTACTGATCTCCTGCACCTCCTCCAATTAAAATGACATTGTATGTTCATAACAGAATGGTCTGAATTGCTGTCTGTATAAAATAATGAGAATGAGAGCTACATAGTAAAGTATATCCCTTATAGGGATACATATTGTCTAACTATATCCCCTCTTGTTTTTCTCTGTCAGAATAGTTTTACATGTTTAGTCATTTAGCAGACGCTCTTATCCAGTGCGACTTACATTATCTTTTATTTTATTTTATTTTTCATACTGGTCCCCCGTGGGAATTTACGTGGCTAGAGAATCAAAACATGAAGATGCAACAATTGTAAAAGAATCAAAGCAACTTCATTGTGCAGCAAATACTGTTTGTTTAAATATGAAACCATTTTATAAAACCATTTCAAACGTTTAGACAATGATTATGAGGCCTTTATTTACATTTAAGTCATTTAGCAGACGCTCTTATCCAGAGCGACTTACAAAATTGGTGCATTCAACTTATGATAGCCAGTGGGACAACCACCTATAAAACGTTTAAAATAGATACATATGGTATACAGTACTGTAGGTCAAAAGTGAATATTCATGTTTTGTAACCACCTTCATGGATAGATTCAGCTCATTGCTTTTGCTAAGAGTATAGAACAGGTCAAAAGGTCAAATCATAGCAACATGTAGAACAGGTCAAATCATAGCAACATATAGAACAGGTCAAATCATAGCAACATGTAGAACAGGTCAAATCATAGCAACATGTAGAACAGGTCAAATCATAGCAACATGTAGAACAGGTCAAATCATAGCAACATGTAGAACAGGTCAAATCATAGCAACATGTAGAACAGGTCAAATCATAGCAACATATAGAACAGGTCAAATCATAGCAACATGTAGAACAGGTCAAATCATAGCAACATGTAGAACAGGTCAAATCATAGCAACATGTAGAACAGGTCAAATCATAGCAACATATAGAACAGGTCAAATCATAGCAACGTGTAGAACAGGTCAAATCATAGCAACATGTAGAACAGGTCAAATCATAGCAACATGTAGAACAGGTCAAATCATAGCAACATGTAGAACAGGTCAAATCATAGCAACATGTAGAACAGGTCAAATCATAGCAACGTGTAGAACAGGTCAAATCATAGCAACATGTAGTAGTAGTTTGTTTACTTCCGTTTAAGTGCTCTTCACTTTTCTTTTTGTCTCTTTTAATCAAAACTCGGTTTTAATTGAATGTTGCTTTTTTAGTTTACAGCACATTTGGACCCTGTCAAAATAGGAGTTCCTGAGGCTTTATGAGCAGCATAGAACAGAGTGCTTCAGTATTCTGTCATTCTCACTCCCTCTGTTCCTCCACCTCATCTTTGGTAAGGTATTTAATGTGAGCCCATATGCACCATATCTGGAGAGACGGAGAGAAAGGGGGGTAAAAAAAGTGTCAACGTGTGTGTGCGAGTATGTGTGTTTACATCAGTGTAGTCCCATCAGTCAGTTGTCTTACCTCCACTGAGACACCCAGGAGCCTCCCTCCTGCCAGGATCAGAGTCCCCAGTGTCTGCAGCCAGAGGGGGGCACAGAGGGGGTGGGTGAGGACCCCCCGCTGGTACCCATACAGCCACAGGGGTAGGCCGTGTAAACCACCAATCACCCACGTCCCCAGGGGCGTCCGAAACCCTAGCAACATGAGAGAGAATGTTCCAGGATCTTTCCATTCACTTCAGTCTGAAATCCAGGGTCTGTATTCAAAAGTGTCTCGGTGTCTAGGATCAGGCTCATCTTATTCCATTTTCTAAGTTCAAATATATCGTTCATTGAGATGAACCAAAACATGACAGGTAGCTACAGCAGAGAACACCTTATTAGAATGTCTTATTTTGGCAGACAACTTCTGTGAAACGTTTATGAAAAACATGTCATAGACTAAAGGCTGGCTTCAGACATCCAGTGTAGTGGATTAGCCCTTTACCTTTGGCCATGATGGTCTGTACCCACAGAGGGCTGTCTGTAAAGCTGCTCTTCCACTGGGCACCACGGGCAGTGTGGTTACACACAAACACACACCACTCCACTGAAGACACCAGCCAGCCCCACTAGAACAGAACAGAACATTATATGGACGCTGGCATACCAGGGCCTACACAAGGAAGACTGGCAGGACATAATACACTCTTGATGTCTCATGTTACATTACATTACATTTTAGTCATTTAGCAGACGCTCTTATCCAGAGCGACTTACAGTTAGTGCATACATTTTTATACTGGCCCCCCCCCCCCCGTGGGAATCGAACCCACAACCCTGGCGTTGCAAACACCATGCTCTACCAACTGAGCCACATCCCTGCCGGCCATTCCCTCCCCTACCCTGGACAACGCTGGGCCAATTGTGCGCCGTCCCCATGGGGTCTCCCGGTCGCGGCCGACTACGACAGAGCCTGTGTTGCACTGCAGTTACTTACTATACAGGTTATTTAGTGAACATTGCCATTACATGACGAAAAGTGCACAACTGAAAGCTGCCTCAAGGTTCAACAAGTTCAAAGTTTGCACAGAAAGAGAGACATGTTTTCGGTAGTGCTCAGTGTTTAAGAAACATATTTAGACATTGGAGTCATTTAGCAGACACTCTTATCCAGAGTGACTTAGTTAGTGAATTCATGTTAAGATCGCCAGGTGGTACAACAACACATCACAATCGTATCAAGTATATTTTTCCCTCAACAAAGAAGTTATCAGCAAAGTCAGTGCTGGTTGGAAAAGACTAGTGCCTTTTAGAACTGTATTATTGTCATTTTTTAATTGGGAGGGAGGGCGTCAGGGGCGCCATGAGAGTTATTTAAGATACTCTTCAAAGAGGTAGGGTTTCAGACATTTTGGGAAGATGGGCAGGGGCTCTACAACTAAAAAAAACACTTAAATATAGCACGTGGTGCAGACACAGATCCTCTCCTCGTCACCTGGTAGGAGCGGCCTGCCAGGTAGGATGTAATCCAAGTGTGTGCAGAGCCTGAGACGCCCAGCCCTGAGAGGGTGGAGAGGAGGATCTGATGGTTCACGGTGCACTCACCATTTGTGGGCTACAAATGCCCCCCTATTCTCTATGTAGTGCATTACTATCCATAAGGCTCTGGTCAAAAGTAGTGCACTTTATAGGGAATCGGGTGGCATTTGGGACTCAGCCTCTGTCTTGAAGGTACATAGCCTACCTACTTCATACAGCTGGTTCCACACCATGCTTCTCCCAAGGTTGTCTATCACCACGTCTAACCAGGCCCCAAACCTGGAGGTCTGCCCAAGCCTCCGAGCTAGCCATCCATCCAGCCCTGGACAACACAGGAACTACATATGTTAATGTGATAACAAAAAACACAGAAACTGTGGGCTACTGTTCAATAGCCATAAATATACACAGGTGCAACTGGACGTTATTGTAATGTGATTTAACTTGGAATTGAGGATTCGGTCATAAAGTGTAAACTGATAGGTCAATGGAATATGCACACAAACTTTGGACTACTGTTAAATAGGCATATCGCAATCAAGATCATTTTAGTATGATATTTCATGTTTAAACATGACTTTGAAGATGATTTAATTGTTTTATTATTTACCATCTAGAATGACAGAGATGGAGTAGGTGGAGAGAAACACGGGTGGATTGTTGAAGGCAGTCCAAGCAGAAAGTATAAAGACTAGGCGGATATAACCTGTAACCAGAATGAAGAATGAACATGAGAAAAATCAAGAATACTGTTAGAAATTAGTAAATTGTACAACTAATAATACATTATGTACATTATTTAATCAATGGAGCATCCATTACTTATGCTTCTTGCTTACTATACATTTATCTTGCCATAGGTCTCTGGTAAGAGACAAAAACTTTTTTTTCTCTCACCTATGATGTTGGGCCAATAAACAAAAACCTCTTGTCCCATATTCAGTCAGTTACTAATAGGACCATATCGTCCCTCTTCCCCTGTCACCAATGTCATCCGAATTGTTAGCCTCTGATTGTGGCTCCGGATCAGACAGCGCTCACCCGGTAACAAAGATGATGCAACCTTTCAGCGACCTCTAGCTACCAACAGCGAAGATATCTCGAAATGTATTACCGACTTTTATTTATGAAGTGGATATATGCGGCTATAGAATCCCGAATCGGTAGTATAGGGATGTACACATTATGGCAGTCACCGAAGGGTTTGCTGTATAATAAGAACCGGACCTGTCGAAAGGCTCTTCCTCTTCCCGTCACAGGAAACTCTGACTTAGCAACATAAATTGTCCCTGAACCATGCTGGTGACCAGGTATGCGGCTAGGTTGAAGTAGCCCTATCTTGCGGTAGCTACGGTAGTCCAGGTGCAACCCAAGACATTAAATTGGACTTTCGATTGAGGATCTGGTCATAAAACTATGAACTGATAGTCAAGCGGAAGACCACACACGAAGAATAAATGTACAGTGTTATAACTGTAGCATATTGCATCCTGTCGACTTCAACTGTATCCACAGGGGGGGAGCCAGAGACCAATCAAAGGATCAAAGCCAATGACGTATTTCCGAAGCGTCGATTTACCGAAGTGTTTGCAGACGGACGAAAAATGATGATGTATCCACCAATCCAAAGAAAGGATCGACCGGAGCCGTGTCGCTTTGTGGACTAACGACTCCCATTGTTAGGGCGGAGGGACATGTAACTTGTCAGTGTAGCCATAATCTTTGATGAAAGTCAATGAACTAAGAAGGAGCCCAGACCCAGCTGCTATTGGACTGCTGTCTATAGGAGACACGTCTAGTTAAGTAGACCGGAAATGACCCTTTTTGTAAACGGCGAGTGAACCATCTTTGGTGCGTTCAGAAGGATGGTAAACAAACAACAATGGCAGCCGTAGGCCTAGCTCTTTGCAGCCAGACGTTAGTTCTACATAGTTTTCAAGGTATATCAGACCCATATCCATCCATACAGAACACCTGTCGGCTCTGTGGACAAAATCTGCTCATCAAGGGGACATTACAGGCAACACGAAGAATATTTGACAATCCCAAAGCCTCAAAGGAAAAAAAGTTGTGTGACAGATTCCTTGCCACTGGTTTAGTGCTAACTGAAGCACCAGGGGTGAAGTCGGGCAGAATTTGTGCTAAGTGCTATCGACTATTTCTCAGGATAGAGGAATCTGTAAGCGTTTTAAAGAAATGGCAATCGGAGCATCATACACCGGGGACGAGCGAGAAGAGGAAGCGTGAACTGGAGCCGAGTCCATCTGAAACAGACAGGGGAGCCAAGAAGAAATGTCCTCCCTATAAAAAGGTTCCCCCGAGGAGCAGTCTTGTCGAGGTAGTTATACTAACCAACTAGCCCAACGTTGGACTAAAGGAGCCTAACGTTACTCCTTAGTCCAAGGACCTTACATATTCTGTTTAAAGGACGTATTGGCTCTGGAAGCCAAAACAGCCAAATACTCCATCTAATCGATTCTCAATTGCGGTACGGTTCTAGAAACATAAATCCATCTACTTTCATACACACTTAATGTACACTGTTTTAACCGGTTTTAACAGTTGCAGCCGACAGTATATTTCAGTGACAACACGTTGTTGCATCGGTCTTCCCTTTACATACAGGTGTTCGGAGGCGCAGGTAGTCGACTGTGTCTTCTGTCTGTTTTCAGTGAACAAGCTCTGTAACATGGAAATATGGCCGTGTGGGAATTGTGTGTTTAAAAAAAAAAAGTTATTTCTCGCCGATATGAAAGATAAGGTTATTTTAATGCTACCAAAACCGTACCGCAAGCCATGCGTGTTAATATTCAAGACGGAGCATAGTGGCTCTTAAAGCAACATCCAGAACATGCATCCCCTAGCTAGCTATCAAGCGCCCCCCCATATATATATATACACTTGTACTGTAGTATACGTACCTACTGTATTTTCAGAATAATACTATTTTAGTTTATTCATTTCACATTATTTTGCAGGTTGGTCATAACATACCCAAACCAACTGGATCCAAAGCTGAAAAAGAGGGTTGAGAAGGTTTCCTCAGAATTTTCTGGAATGGTTGAAAACTTGGCAAAAGGCAAATTGACGACATTTGTCAGGTTAGCCTTGACAAATGAAACCATATGTCAAGAAATCAGAAAGCAGATGACACAGAAAATAGAAGCAGAGGTCAAGGCATATGCAAGACCCTTAAATTACTTGACTTCTGCTGAACCTTGCATCTTGAGTAGTACCTCGTTGGAGAATCTGAAGGCTTTTTCATATGAAGCGTTGGATGATGAGTTGTCCAGGAAGACACCGTGGCTTTATACCACCATCAATACTGCAACAGGTGGTTCCACCATCCATAACTGTGTGGCTGCCTCTGTGGCCCTGAGAGGTAGAAACCCCAGGCTTTCTGCACTGGCCTATGTCATCAACTCAACACTGACCCAAGGGGGGGTTAAGCCCATTTTCAAAAGACTGTCTAAGATGGGTATAACAACCACACATAGCAATGTCCTCACTAAGCAGAAGGAGATGAGGGCAGCTGGGTACAACAACATCAAATGCTGGAGGGAGGACTGTGAGCTGTTTTTCCAACACAGTGCCAGCGGAGAAGTCTGCCCCCGACCCCCTCCTACTGCTAAACCAACAAAGGAGGCTGGAAGAGAGGAGGAAGAGGAGGACTGGGGGACCAGTGGAGGAAGAGTTTGAAATAGAGCTGGACTGGGGTCCACTGGAGGAAGAGGGTGAAGGAGAAGAGGAAGAGTGGAGTCCAGTGTCAGAAGAGACAGAAAGAGAGGAGGACAGAGGATCAACAGAGCAGGGAGAGACAGAAAGAGAGGAGGATGGAGGATCAACAGAGGAGGAAGAGAGAGGAGAGGAGGCAGAGTGGGGTTCCCTGCTAGGAGAGACAGAAAGAGAAGAAGAAGAAGGACGTACATCATCAGTGCTAGAAGGAAATGACAGACAGGAAGAGGACTCTGATTCAACAGTGGATTCAGAGACTGAATACTTTGGATTAAACCTTACCTGTGAGAGTGATTAGAGAAGTGTCCTAACACAGGGTCTGTAGATTACAGGGTATTAGGCTACATCTCTGAACAACAAGGGACTAATCATAGCATGCTTCCCAAATGGAACCCTGTTCCCTATATAGTGCACTACATTTGACCCGGGGCCATTTGGGACACAATCATACAGTGAAATGACTCCTACTAAGGGGGTCAAGGTGTGAGGTATACTGATCCTGGTGAGTGTACAGGATGTTTACAATGGTATTAAAGAGACCAGTCCCATTTAAAATGTTCAATTCAAACTTTATTGTCCCAGCAGGGAAATGTACAGCTAAGAGTACAAAGCCGCTCAACACGAACTTCCATTTTTGTTATTTTGCGCTTCCCAAAATGGCACCCTATTCCCTGTATAGCGCACTACTTACCCATTTTTACACATTTTAGTCATTTAGCAGACGCTCTTATCCAGAGCGACTTACGGTTAGTGAATACATATTTTTTTTATACTGGCCCCCCGTGGGAATCGAACCCACAACCCTGGCGTTGCAAACGCCATGCTCTATCAACTGAGCTACATCCCTGCCGGCCATTCCCTCCCCTACCCTGGACAACACTGGGCCAATTGTGTGCCGCCCATGAGTCTCCCGGGTCGCGGCCGGCTGCGACAGAGCCTTGATTCGAACCAGGATCTCTAGTGGCACAGTTAGCCTTAGACCACTGCGCCACTCAGGAGAACTACCCCATAGGGCTCTGGTCAAAAGTAGTGCACTATATAGGGAATAGGGTGTCATTTGGGATGCAGATCCTTGGGCCAAGATGACCCAGACAATAAACCACTTATAATTAAACAACCTTTTTATGACCCATGAATAAAAAGTATTTCCTGAAATATTACACAACTCATTGTTACTTCCTACAGTGTATTTACACAAATGGTAGTAGCGCCATGAGGAAAAAGTAAAATTGACAGAATTTCTAATACAAAAATAATGCAAATTTTTTTAAATGACCATGAGCTTGCCTGAGATAGTAGATTCATATTTTGTACAAATGTAAACTAGCATCAATCCTGATATGGGGCTCCCGGTCCAGCTGTGACACGGCTGTAGTGGAACCTCAGCCTTAGACTGCTGAGAAGATGACATTTTTATGGGTTCATCTGAGGAAGAAGAAGAGCTGGATGGAAGGCTGCTCACACTGAATCGTTCTCCATGATGTCCTCCAGGATTCTCAACATCTGTGAAGGACGGCCTGGAAGGGCAGGGTTCCACCCAGCAGTCTCGCGTTATCTGCAGTCAGAGGGAGAGAAAGGGGAGAGCTAGGCTGCATCCCAAAATTACACCCTATTCCCTATATAGTGCTCCCAGATGGCTCTGGTCATAAGTAGTGTACTAAATAATGAATAGGGCGCCATTTGTGACGAAGCAAAAATAATACGAAAAAAAAGAAGCCACATCCAGTATTCCATAGAGGGGTCTGTTCATGCCTGGGTTGTGTTCAGGAAGGAGACATATTAAAAAAAAACTGAAGTCCTACCTGAAATTGTCTAAACAAGGGTTAGGGTTAAACAAAGTGGTCCTACCTGAAATTGTCCAATAAGAACACAGGTTTTTGTTTTGCCACCTTGTGCCCTACTGAAAACGACCCTGTCGCTGCCGTTACAACAACACTATCAATGATGTCACGGTCACTCACATCTCTGGCCTGCAGCCTTCAGGGACAGGTCTGTGTTCTTGTGACCGGCGCAGGTGCAATAGACCACGGCCTCTGGCGTCTCCGGGTACGGTAAGGTACGGTAAGGTGCGGTAAGGTGCCTGGGAACCACAAACATGGTGTTATAATTACTTTTAATTTAGAATTTTGTCCTCAATTACTTATCTGGGTAAATAAAGTTTAGATGAATACAATCTTTCAGGCCTGTCGTTATCATTATGGACACTGGGCAGCCATCCATACAGGCTGTAAGTGATGGCAGATGTTTTGTTTCCATTGTTTATGAACACAAAACTCGCCAAACGTCTGCATCTCCCACAATAGTAATAGTTGGTTCTGAAGTACTCAGGGAGGTACCAGCGTAGGGGCACACGTTCCTACACACACAACCGAACGTTGGAAATGGTTACCCTTTAAAACTCACACTAAGACCATCAACACATTTAGGGCCGGTTTCCTGGGACAGATCAAGCCTAATCCTGTGCTAAAAAGCATTGCCAATGCCCCTGTGACTGGGCTACCCCCCCAAATTTGCTACAGTATAAAATCTGACCCGTAGGTGTTTCCTGTGGTTTCTGTCAGCGTGTGTGTGTGACTGAACGATGTGTGTATTACATTTTACATTTACGTCATTTAGCAGACGCTCTTATCCAGAGCGACTTACAGTTAGTGAGTGCATACATTTTCATACTGGCCCCCCGTGGGAAACGAACCCACAACACTGGCGTTGCAAGCGCCATGCTCTACCAACTGAGTTACACGGGACTATAGGACAGGTTGTGTATCTGTGACTGTGTGTGTGAGACTGACCCGTGTGTGTGTGAGACTGACCCGTGGAAAATCACATTGTAGGATTTTTAATCAATCAATCAATCAATCAATTTTATTTTATATAGCCCTTCTTACATCAGCTAATATCTCGAAGTGCTGTACAGAAACCCAGCCTAAAACCCCAAACAGCTAGTAATGCAGGTGTAGAAGCACGGTGGCTAGGAAAAACTCCCTAGAAAGGCAAAACCTAGGAAGAAACCTAGAGAGGAACCAGGCTATGAGGGGTGGCCAGTCCTCTTCTGGCTGTGCCGGGTGGAGATTATAACAGAACCATGCCAAGATGTTCAAAAATGTTCATAAGTGACAAGCATGGTCAAATAATAATCAGGAATAAATCTCAGTTGGCTTTTCATAGCCGATCATTAGAGTTTAAAACAGCAGGTCTGGGACAGGTAGGGGTTCCATAACCGCAGGCAGAACAGTTTAAACTGGAATAGCAGCAAGGCCAGGCGGACTGGGGATAGCAAGGAGTCACCACGGCCGGTAGTCCCGACGTATGGTCCTAGGGCTCAGGTCTCTCAGTTGGCTTTTCATAGCCGATCATTTAGAGTTGAAAACAGCAGGTCTGGGACAGGTAGGGGTTTCGTAGCCGCAGGCTCCGCCTTTGCGGGATGCACGGGGAATATGGTCACTAGTGTAACCAGGAGGTGAGGCCTCATTTAACACAGCAAATTCATCAGGCTTAAGCCATGTTTCAGTCAGGCCAATCACATCAAGATTATGATCAGTGATTAGTTCATTGACTATGACTGCCTTTGAAGTGAGGGATCTAACATTAAGTAACCCTATTTTGAGATGTGAGGTATCACGATCTCTTTCAATAATGGCAGGAATGGAGGAGGTCTTTATCCTAATAAGATTGCTAGGGTGGACACCACCATGTTTAGTTTTGCCCAACCTAGGTCGAGGCACAGACACAGTCTCAATGGGTATGGCTGAGCTGACTACACTGACTATACTATTGGCAGACTCCACTAAGCTGGCAGGTTGGCTAACAGCCTGCTGCCTGGCCTGCACCCTATTTCACTGTGGGGCTAAAGGAGTTAGAGCCCTATCTATGTTGGTAGATAAGAGGAGAGCACCCCTCCAGCTAGGATGGAGTCCGTCACTCCTCAGCAGGTCAGGCTTGATCCTGTTTGTGGGTGAGTCCCAGAAAGAGGGCCAATTATCCACAAATGTTATCTTTTGGGAGGGGCAGAAAACAGTTTTCAACCAGCGATTAAGTGCTGAGACTCTGCTGTAGAGCTCGTCACTTCCCCTAACTGGGAGGGGGCCAGAGACAATTACTCGATGCCGACACATCTTTCTAGCTGATTTACACGCTGAAGCTATGTTGCACTTGGTGACCTCTGACTGTTTCATCCTAACATCGTTGGTGCCGACGTGGATAACAATATCTCTATACTCTCTACACTCGCCAGTTTTAGCTTTAGCCAGCACCATCTTTAGATTAGCCTTAACGTCGGTAGCCCTGCCCCCTGGTAAACAGTGTATGATCGCTGGGTGATTCGTTTTAAGTCTAATACTGCGGGTAATGGAGTCGCCAATGACTAGGGTTTTCAATTTGTCAGAGCTAATGGTGGGAGCCTTCGGCGTCTCAGACCCCGTAACGGGAGGAGTAGAGACTAGAGAAGACTCAGACTCAGACTCCGACTCGCTACATAATGGGGAAAACCGGTTGAAGGTTTCTGTCGGCTGAATGAGCGACACCGGTTGAGCATTCCAACAGTATTTCCCTCCAGAAGCCATGAGAAAGTTGTCCGGCTGCGGGGACTGTGCGGGGGGATTTATACTAACGTTACTGTCTGTACTTACTGGTGGCACAGACGCTGTTTCTTCCTTTCCTACACTGATATTGCCCTTGCCTAACGATTGCGTCTGAAGCTGGGCTTGTAGCACAGCTATTCTCGCCGTAAGGCGAGAATTCTCCTGTATATTATGACTACAGCGACTGCAATTAAAAGACATCATGTTAATGTTACTACTTAGCTTCGGCTGTTGAAGATGTTGATTGAATTTATTAGCAAATTATTGTGGAAAATAAGTATTTGGTCAATAACAAAAGTTTCTCAATACTTTGTTATATACCCTTTGTTGGCAATGACACAGGTCAAACGTTTTCTGTAAGTCTTCACAAGGTTTTCACACACTGTTGCTGGTATTTTGGCCCATTCCTCCATGTAGATCTCCTCTAGAGCAGTGATGTTTTGGGGCTGTCGCTTGGCAACACGGACTTTCAACTCCCTCCAAAGATTTTCTATGGGGTTGAGATCTGGAGACTGGCTAGGCCACTCCAGGACCTTGAAATGCTTCTTACGAAGCCACTCCTTCGTTGCCCGGGCGGTGTGTTTGGGATCATTGTCATGCTGAAAGACCCAGCCACGTTTCATCTTCAATGCCCTTGCTGATGGAAGGAGGTTTTCACTCAAAATCTCACAATACATGGCCCTATTCATTCTTTCCTTTACACGGATCAGTCGTCCTGGTCGCTTTGCAGAAAAACAGCCCCAAAGCATGATGTTTCCACCCCCATGCTTCACAGTAGGTATGGTGTTCTTTGGATGCAACTCAGCATTCTTTGTCCTCCAAACACGACGAGTTGAGGTTTTACCAAAAAGTTATATTTTGGTTTCATCTGACCATATGACATTCTCCCAATCCTCTTCTGGATCATCCAAATGCACTCTAGCAAACTTCAGACGGGCCTGGACATGTACTGGCTTAAGCAGGGGGACACGTCTGGCACTGCAGGATTTGAGTCCCTGGCGGCGTAGTGTGTTACTGATGGTAGGCTTTGTTACTTTGGTCCCAGCTCTCTGCAGGTCATTCACTAGGTCCCCCCGTGTGGTTCTGGGATTTTTGCTCACCGTTCTTGTGATCATTTTGACCCCACGGGGTGAGATCTTGCGTGGAGCCCCAGATCGAGGGAGATTATCAGTGGTCTTGTATGTCTTCCATTTCCTAATAATTGCTCCCACAGTTGATTTCTTCAAACCAAGCTGCTTACCTATTGCAGATTCAGTCTTCCCAGCCTGGTGCAGGTCTACAATTTTGTTTCTGGTGTCCTTTGACAGCTCTTTGGTCGTGGCCATAGTGGAGTTTGGAGTGTGACTGTTTGAGGTTGTGGACAGGTGTATTTTATACTGATAACAAGTTCAAACAGGTGCCATTAATACAGGTAACGAGTGGAGGACAGAGGAGCCTCTTAAAGAAGAAGTTATAGGTCTGTGAGAGCCAGAAATCTTGCTTGTTTGTAGGTGACCAAATACTTATTTTCCACCATAATTTGCAAATAAATTCATAAAAAATCCTACAATGTGATTTTCTGGATTTTTTTTCCTCAATTTGTCTGTCATAGTTGACGTGTACCTATGATGAAAATTACAGGCCTATCTCATCTTTTTAAGTGGGAGAACTTGCACAATTGGTGGCTGACTAAATACTTTTTTTCCCCACTGTACTTGCATACACTTATTATGGACACAGCGTGCCTACATTATTAGTTATCTTGTTATTGTTTGTTGTTAGTTGTTATTAGTCCCATCCTTCAATTCCATTCAATACCTCCCATCTATCTTTTAACACCATCCATTTAGGATTTCTATTTGCCATATATATTTCAACTGTACTGTGATGTCTTACAAAAGTTCTGAACCTTTCTATTCTCATTGTTTCTACAGTGTGAATTGAAAATAAACTTGTTTATTTTGACAGAGATACTTACAGCATTTATAAAATGAACACCAAGGTCTACTAAATATTTAAGGAACTTTCTGTATCGTATGACCTTTTGGTCAGTCGGGCCAATTACGGGCAGTGAAGGATATAATGAATACGAATGATATACTGTAGACCAATGCAGACAGTCATTAGACAAACATCTTCGGTTGGAAAGAGATGCTTCACAGTGAAGTCTGGCCACATGGTTTAATACAGTTTGATATCATCTGATAATATGGTGGGTGTCGATTAGAAAGTTCCTCTGTCTCTCTAGAGGCCCTGGTAGGGTGCTAGTTGGGATACACACCGCTGTCAGGTATACAGTAAAAATGTCATGCTTGGCGTCTTTGTTTTTGGGGGGAAAGAGCTGTTCTGTTCCGACCAGCAGCTGGTCTGTTCTGCAGAAATAGACCCGGGCTTCAGTGGAGGGTTAGCAGCTCCTAGCTGGTCTGTTCTGCAGAAATAGACCCGGGCTTCAGTGGAGGGTTAGCAGCTCCTAGCTGGTCTGTTCTGCAGGAAGAGACCCGGGCTTCAGTGGAGGGTTAGCAGCTCCTAGCTGGTCTGTTCTGCAGGAAGAGACCCGGGCTTCAGTGGAGGGTTAGCAGCTCCTAGCTGGTCTGTTCTGCAGGAAGAGACCCGGGCTTCAGTGGAGGGTTAGCAGCTCCTAGCTGGTCTGTTCTGCAGGAAGAGACCCGGGCTTCAGTGGAGGGTTAGCAGCTCCTAGCTGGTCTGTTCTGCAGGAAGAGAGCCGTGGTTTCCTCTCACGTACACTAACTCAACCCACGATACCTAGACTCACAGGCTGGGCCTGCTGCAAGCATGATTGGAGCCCTCTCTCACTCAAGCACTCAGACCCGCACGCTCACACGCACAAGCATGCACATTGCACGTATGCACACAAACGTCAGAGACAACTGCACGCACACAAGAAAACCAACCCATTAACTGAATGACTTAATTGCATCTGCTGTTATTTAATGTGTAGCTTTGGATATGTGTTACAGATCAGCAGTATCATCACTCCATATACAACTACAGTATCTCTTACAGGTCCATATTCCAATACATCCGTTTTAATGGCTTATTTACAAAACACTATGTACATTTTCAATGTCAGTGCAATGTTATTTTTTATTCTTTAAAACAACACTTTTTACAAAATAAAAGGTAAATTAATACATCTCTTTCCGATCCATCAAAATAAGGAAGAGGTGAAAAACAAATAACTTCAGTCGTAGACTACACTACCCGCCAACGGGTCATACCATCCTACCACAGAGGGAGGGGTGTTCACTGTTCAGGTGATAAATTAACCCTGCGCTTCACAGGATTGAAATGCTCATATGAGTGTTTTAAAAGAAGAGTAAGACAGTGAAATGGAGCGGTAGTCCGTGTGGGTTCCAGGCTGACGTCTCTGTGCTTGCCGCTGGTACAAGAGAGCTGAAGATGTGGTACAAGCCTGGTATAGATTGGCTCGTGTCTCAAACGGCACCCTATTCCCTACATAGTGCACTACTTTTGATCAGAGCCCAATTGGCCCTAGTCAAAAGCAGTGCACTATATAGGGAATTACACAAGTACATTTGGTGCCATTTCGAACACAGACCTAATTTCATGTCTCGCTTAAATTAGTCTCTAAACAGGGCACAAGTAGCCCAGCAGCACCAAGGTACGTTCAGAGTCACCGCATCGCTACAAACCAAGGTACGTTCAGAGTCACCGCACCGCTACAAACCAAGGTACGTTCAGAGTCACCGCATCGCTACAAACCAAGGTACGTTCAGAGTCACCGCATCGCTACAAACCAAGGTACGTTCAGAGTCACCGCACCGCTACAAACCAAGGTACGTTCAGAGTCACCGCACCGCTACAAACCAAGGTACGTTCAGAGTCACCGCATCGCTACAAACCAAGGTACGTTCAGAGCCACCGCATCGCTACAAACCAAGGTACGTTCAGAGTCACCGCATCGCTACAAACCAAGGTACGTTCAGAGTCACCGCATCGCTACAAACCAAGGTACGTTCAGAGTCACCGCATCGCTACAAACCAAGGTACGTTCAGAGTCACCGCATCGCTACAAACCAAGTCCAAAATAGGGCACTACATAGGGTGTAGGGTGCTATTTGTAGAAAGCAGCTTTGTTTGAAAGGATACCAACACACTACTTCGTATGAAGCCATGTATTGGGCAGGCATTCTAAGTGCATTTAGTATTAAACGGGGTGTGTTGGAACATGGGCCTGTTATGATATCCAAAAAAACGGTCCCTGCGAGTGAAGTGATGTATTTAAAAAGTTGGACAACATTCAATAGTTGGACATCGTTATACAGTGGGAGGGGGGAGCACCGTTTTACAGTGGGGGGGGGACGGACGGACGTTTACAGCTGGGAGGGGGGGGGAGAAACGTCTTTACAGTGGGCGGGGGGGGGAGAAACGTTTTACACAGTCGGGGGGGAGGGAGAAAACGTTAAAAATACAAAGAACGTTCAGTAATGCAATTTGCATTAAGTCTCACATTTTCTGACAAGGAAAATAACGTTTCATTTAATGACAGACATTTCATCCAGTGCATCCATGATGATCAGCCTACCCCGCCCCCAACCCCCCCTATAAATAGAGCAGCAACAACAGTTGAAGGGGTCAGGGGCTTCAAATCACCTAACATTCCTCTGGAATGATTCCGGAAGCTGGAAGACAACTTCACTATAAGACACCCGTTACAACTAGAATCATAAATAATGACAACCCCATTCTATATTCTATTGTTTCCCAGGTAAGAAACAGACACCTGTTCACAGTGGTGATCTGAAAAGATGGTTGCTCTAAAGAAGAGCTGCTACTAAAAGCCAGACAAACTCTGAAGTTCAGGTGAAAACAAAAAGTGGTTCCGGTGCATTCTTCCAGTACTCTGGCACATCCTTGAATACTTTAGAAATGTTTCCTTAAGGTAATCGCAGATCCAAGTGATTGGATAGATATAGGTAAGAATAACACCCTATTTTAGTTATTTTATGTAACCTTTATTTAACCAGGCAAGTCAGTTAAGAACTAATTCTTATTTACAATGACGGCCTACACCGGCCAAACCCGGGCCGACGCTGGGCCAATTGTGCGCCGCCCTATGGGACTCCCAATCACGGCCGGTTGTGATACAGCCTGGAATCGAACCAGGGGGGGTCTGTAGTGACGCCTCAAGCACTGAGATGCAGTGCCTTAGACCGCTGCGCCACTCGGGAGCCCCATTACTTTCACCAACCACTTCAGCTCTGTGATTACTTCAAAGAATGTAATTAGGAAGGATGCATTTACCAAGTATTTGAACAAGGCCAACATCTCCTCTGACAGTCCGCTGAACTATTAACCCCATCTAATAATGCAGTCACTAGTTACCACAGCCACAAACTCATAATTATGGCTAAAGGCCTAATTACAACCCTAACCCTTAAAATCAGATGTTAAACCTAAACCTGACCTTAGCCACACTGCTAACCTTATGCCTAAACCCTAACCTTAAATTAAGACCAAAAAGCACATTTTTGTTTTCATGAATTTAGAATTTGTAGCTGTGGTAACTAGCGACAACCGGCCCAATCAAGTTCTATGTTTCTCAGAGCACTAAAACGTGAGCCTTTGATTGGCCAGTACATTCTGTGAAGCACGTCTCTGCCAAATCCACATGGAAACACATCATGACATCAGAAAGAGATACTGTTCATGCGGCTTGGCTAAAGTCATGAACATATCTAGCTTCACGTGCACTACCATAAAGTCTTCCTACTGCCGTTAAAAGACGTCATAACGCCTGTCAGTGTAGCAATGTGGGTAATCACGTGTTATGTCATTCTTATATGACAGTGCTATGAAGACCATACGACAGCGCACGTTGAGTAGTGTTCTACCACAGATTATTTTATCTAGCAGCTGATGGAAATGGTAAAAACATAGGATTGTTCAATAGAGCAGCGAGGACACCATGCAGATGGGCAGGCTGCATCCGAAATGACACCGTATTCCCAGAAAGTATTCACACCCCTTGACTTTTTCCACATTTTGTTGTGTTACAGCCCAAATTTAAAAAAGGATAAAAACGTATGTTTGTTTGTCACTGGACTACACACAATACCCCATAATGTCAAAGTGGAATTATGATTTTAGAAATTAATTAAAAATGAAAAGCTGAAATGTCTTGAGTCAGTAAGTATTCAACCCCTTTGTTATGGCAAGCCTAAATAAGTTCAGGAGTAAAACTGTGCTTAACAAGTCACATAATAAGTTGCATGGACTCACTGTGTGCAATAATAGTGTTTAACATGATTTTTGAATGACTACCTCATCTCTGTACCCCACACATACAATTACAGTGGGGAAAAAAAGTATTTAGTCAGCCACCAATTGTGCAAGTTCTCCCACTTAAAAAGATGAGAGAGGCCTGTAATTTTCATCATAGGTACAAGTCAACTATGACAGACTAAATGAGGAAAAAAAATCCAGAAAATCACATTTTAGGATTTTTAATGAATTTATTTGCAAATTATGGTGGAAAATAAGTATTTGGTCAATAACAAAAGTTTCTCAATACTTTGTTATATACCCTTTGTTGGCAATGACACAGGTCAAACGTTTTCTGTAAGTCTTCACAAGGTTTTCACACACTGTTGCTGGTATTTTGGCCCATTCCTCCATGCAGATCTCCTCTAGAGCAGTGATGTTTTGGGGCTGTCGCTGGGCAACACAGACTTTCAACTCCCTCCAAAGATTTTCTATGGGGTTGAGATCTGGAGACTGGCTAGACCACTCCAGGACCTTGAAATGCTTCTTACGAAGCCACTCCTTTGTTGCCCGGGCGGAGTGTTTGGGATCATTGTCATGCTGAAAGACCCAGCCACGTTTCATCTTCAATGCCCTTTCTGATGGAAGGAGGTTTTCACTCAAAATCTCACGATACATGGCCCCATTCATTCTTTCCTTTACACGGATCAGTCGTCCTGGTCCCTTTGCAGAAAAACAGCCCACAAAGCATGATGTTTCCACCCCCATGCTTCACAGTAGGTATGGTGTTCTTTGGATGCAACTCAGCATTCTTTGTCCTCCAAACACGACGAGTTGAGTTTTTACCAAAAAGTTATATTTTGGTTTCATCTGACCATATGACATTCTCCCAATCCTCTTCTGGATCATCCAAATGCACTCTAGCAAACTTCAGACGGGCCTGGACATGCACTGGCTTAAGCAGAGGGACACGTCTGTCACTGCAGGATTTGAGTCCCTGGCGGCGTAGTGTGTTACTGATGGTAGGCTTTGTTACTTTGGTCCCAGCTCTCTGCAGGTCATTCACTAGGTCCCCCCGTGTGGTTCTGGGATTTTTGCTCACCGTTCTTGTGATCATTTTGACCCCACGGCGTGAGATCTTGCGTGGAGCCCCAGATCGAGGGAGATTATCAGTGGTCTTGTATGTCTTCCATTTCCCAATAATTGCTCCCACAGTTGATTTCTTCAAACCAAGCTGCTTACCTATTGCAGATTCAGTCTTCCCAGCCTGGTGCAGGTCTACAATTTTGTTTCTGGTGTCCTTTGACAGCTCTTTGGTCTTGGCCATAGTGGAGTTTGGAGTGTGACTGTTTGAGGTTGTGGACAGGTGTCTTTTATACTGATAACAAGTTCAAACAGGTGCCATTAATACAGGTAACGAGTGGAGGACAGAGGAGCCTCTTAAAGAAGAAGTTACAGGTCTGTGAGAGCCAGAAATCTTGCTTGTTTGTAGGTGACCAAATACTTATTTTCCACCATAATTTGCAAATAAATTCATTAAAAATCCTACAATGTGATTTTCTGGATTTCTTTTCTCAATTTGCCTGTCATAGTTGACGTGTACCTATGATGAAAATTACAGGCCTCTCTCATCTTTTTAAGTGGGAGAACTTGCACAATTGGTTGCTGACTAAATATTTTTTTTCTCCACTGTATATGTAAGTTCCTTCAGTCAAGCAGTGAATTTCAAACAGATTAAACTACAAAGACCAGGGAGGTTTTCTAATGCCTCGATGAAGGGCACCCATTGGTAGCGGACGCTGAATATCCCGTTGAGCATTGTGAAGTTATTAATTACACTTTAGATGGTGTATCAATACACGCAGTCACTACAAAGCTACAGGCGTCCTTCCTAACTCAGTTGCCGGAGAGGAAGGAAACCGCTCAGGGATCTCACCATGAGGCCATTGGTGACTTTAAAACAGAGTTTAATGGCTGTGATAGGAAAAAACTGAAGATGGATCTACAACATTATAGTTCCTCCACAATGCTAACACAAATGACAGAGTGAAAAGGAAGTCTGTACAGAATAAAAATATTCCAAAACATGCATCCTGTTTGCAATAAGGCATTAAACTAAAACTGCAAAAAATGTGGCTAAGAAATAAACTTTATTTCCTGAATACAAAGCGTTATGTTTGGGGCAAATCCAACACAACACATCACTGAGTACCACTCTTCATATTTTCAAGCATGGTGGAGGCTGCATCATGTTATGGGTATGCTTGTCATTGGCAATGACTAGGGAGTTTTTTAGGATAAAAAAAAAATGGAACAGAGCTAATAAGCACAGGCAAAATCCTAGAGGAAAACATGGTTCAGTCTGCTTTCCAACAGACTCTGGGAGACAAATACACCTTTCAGCAGGATAATATCCTAAAACACAAATACACTGGAGTTGCTTACCAAGAAGACATGGAATGTTCCTGAGTGGCCTGGTTACTGTTTTGACTTAAAATCGGCTTGAAAATCTATGGCAAGACTTGAAAATCGCTGTCTAACATTGATCAACAACCATCTTGACAGAGCTTGAAGAATTTAAAAAAGAATAATGCAAATACTGTACAATCCAGGTTAGCAGAGCTCTTAAGAGCAGGGGTGTCGAACTCATTCCACGGAGGGCCGAATGTCTGTGTGTTTTTGGTTTTTCCTTTCAATTAAGACCTGGACAACCAGGTGAGGGGAGTTCTTAACTAATTAGTGATGTTAATTCATCAATCAAGTACAAGGGAGGAAAACCCACAAACACTCGGCCCTCCGTGGAATGAGTTTGACACGTCTTAGAGACTTACCCGGAAAGACTCACAGCTGTAACCGCTGCCAAAGGTGATTCTAACATGTATTGATTGACTCAGGGGTGTGAATACTTATGTAAATGAGATATTTCAGTTTTTCATTTTCAATACATTTGCAAACATTTCGCAAATTTTTTTTTTTTCACTTTGTCTTTACGGAGTATTGTGTGTAGATGAGTGATGGAAAATAAGGCTGTAACACAAGAACATGTGGAATAAGTCAAGGGGTGTGAATACTTTCTGAAGGCGCTGTACAGTAGTGCACTATTTCTCACCAGAGCCCAGTGGGCCCAGGTCAAAACCGGTGCACTAGGGAACAGGGTACCATTTGGGACATAACTATTAATTGACATTATCAGAGTGGCTCTTTACAACGTACTGTAGACAAACAGTAGAGTTGAGAACAACCCTTAAATTAACAAAATGTGCACTAAAAAATTGCAATGATAAAAATACAATCTCTATAAAATAAGTATTTGGAGAAAGAGAAAACAATAAAATATTTATTTCTATATATATATATATCTTTTAAAACATCCTCTATGGCACCTGTCCAGAACATAACCAAGATTTAAACTCAAGCTTGTGAGTTAAAATGACTACAATGAACGTCCCTAAATTCATTCAATGTGGTGGGTACATTAATCAGCAATTGCACATTTTTGTTTTGGCCGTTGCTTGGCAACTCGATATTGTGGAATCTTTCTTCATAATGGGTGATTATTTAATTTTTTTGTGTGTGTGTGTGCGTGCGCGTGTGTGTGTGTGTGTGTCTGTGTGTGTGTGTGTGTGTCTGTGTCTGTGTGTCTGTGTGTGTCTGTGCGTGTGCGTGCGTGCGTGTGTGTGCGTGTGTGTGTCTGTGTGTGTGTGCGTGTATGTGTGTGTCTGTGTGTGTGTGTCTGTGTGTGTGCGTGTGTGCGTGCGTGCGTGTGTGTGTGCGTGTGCGCGGACATCAAAAGAGGAAGTGTGTGAGATTTTAATACTGTCACAAATATTTTACCGTTCCAATTGGCCAATGAAATGCAGTGAGGTAGCATTATGAGTTGTTCTTTAAAATGACAGTATCACTACCGAAGGAAAACAATAATACAGTATAATCTCTACATTACCGTTACTGCATACTGAGTTATTGAGCGAGACATTCTGTAGATGTGTGGACATAAAGTATTTTGATGGCTGCAGGGGAGGAAAAACAGGGACCAACAGGGAAGCAACATCAGCTTTATGTGCTGACAATCTAACAGGGAAGCAACATCAGCTTTATGCGCTGACAATCTAACACACACAGGGGAGAGTGTGGGTTTCCTCAGGCTCAATGTGCACCAGTTTAGTGCTTTAAAAATGGGGCTTGAATGTTGTTCTCTTCGCAAAACAACAAGGGGGGTACCTACCGTCATCCGACAAAAATATGACAACCGGTCCGGCATTCAAGTGGTTCAGTTTGTGATGACTCGGCCAAAAGACACAATTTTGTGCTTCCTGGCGCCCAGAGACTGGATGAAGAAGCGCCGTGTCCATTCCTTTCCGTATGTGGCTGTCCAGAGTTACAAGCGTTGAGGGTTGAGCCGGTAGGTAGGTGGGTGGAAGACGGTGTGATCCTGATCACTGGAGGACACAGTACTTCTTGTAGTCAGACTCAAAGTCCTCGTCCATGCTAGTGGTGTCGGCCATCTTCTTGCCGTCAGTCTTTGGAAGGAACTGAGAGTAGTCCACTCCCTGCTGCTCATAGAACAGGATGTAGGCCGAGTCCGTGTCCATCTCCTCTGAGTGCACTTCCTAGGGAGGATACGGCAAACAAGTACACACTTTACAAGAGATGACTAGTTTTGTCTTTAAAATGACTAACTGGTTTGCTAGGATAATTGACTATTAGTAGAGGATGTGTGTGTGTGTGTGTGTGTGTGTGTGTGTGTGTGTGTGTGTGTGTGTCCTTACCTTACAGCTGCTGTCATTGTAACAGTACCATTTGCTGTTGGGGTTTTTGGCATAGGTCACATAGTGTCCTCCTCCCATGATACCTGAATGGCACTGTGGAGACAGAGAGAGAGAGAGAGGACCTCCTGTTACCTCCCATGATACCTGAATGGCACTGTGGAGACAGAGAGAGAGGACCTCCTGTTACCTCCACTGAGGCATGTGAGGGTACCTTTGAATGCACTGTGAGACAGAGAGGAGGAACCCTGTTACCCTCCCATGATCCTGAATGGCACTGTGGAGACAGAGAGAGAGGACCTCCTGTTACCTCCCATGATACCTGAATGGCACTGTGGAGACAGAGAGAGAGAGAGGACCTCCTGTTACCTCCCATGATACCTGAATGGCACTGTGGAGACAGAGAGAGAGGACCTCCTGTTACCTCCCATGATACCTGAATGGCACTGTGGAGACAGAGAGAGAGAGAGGACCCCCTCCCATGATACCTGAATGGAACTGTGGAGACAGAGAGAGAGAGAGGACCTCCTGTTTACCTCCCCATGATACCTGAATGGCACTGTGGAGACAGAAGAAGAGAGAGGACCTCCTGTTTACCCTCCCATGATACCTGAATGGCACTGTTGGAGACAGAGAGAGAAGAGGGTACCCTCCTGTTACCTCCCATGATACCTGAATGGCAACTGTGGATAGACAGAGAGAGAGAGAGGACCTTCCTGTTACCCTCCCATGATACCTGAATGGCACTGTGGAGACAGAGAGAGAGAGGAGGACCTCCTGTTAACCGTCCCATGATACCTGAATGGCGACTGTGGAGACAGAGAAGAGAGAGAGGACCTCCTATTACCTCCCATGATACCTGAATGGGGACTGGGGAGACAGAGAGAGATGAGAGGACATCCTGTTTAACCTCCCAGGATACCTGAATGGCACTGTGGAGACAGAGAGAGAGAGAGGAACCTCCGTTTACCCCTCCCATGATACCTGAATGGCAATGTGGAGACAGAGAGAGACCTCCTGTTACCTCCCATGATAGAAGAGAGACCTCCTGTCTCCACTCCCATGACCTGAATGGTACTGTGGACAGAGAGAGAGGACCTAACTCCCATTACCTGAATGGCCACCTGTGAGACGACAAGAAGAGACTCCTGTTACCTACCCGATACTGAATGAGTGGGAGAGGGGGAGGCCCCTCCTGATACCTACCACTGATCTGAATGCACTGTGGAGACAGAGAGGACCTCCTTCTTCCTCCCATGATACCTGAATGGCACGTGGAAGACAGAGAGAGAGGAACCGTCCTGTTACCTCCCAGAACCTGAATGGCACGTGGAGACAGAGAAGGACCTCCTGTTACCACCCATGATACCTGAATGGCCTGTGGAGACAGAGAGAGAGGACCTCCTTTCCTCCCATGATACCGAATGCACTGTGGAGCAAGAGATCCTGTTACAAGAGAGGGCCCCCTGTTACCTGATGGCACTGTGGAACAGAGAAGAGGGACCTCTTTCCACCTCCAATACTGAATGGCACTGTGAGCAGAGGAGCCTCCTGTTCCTCCCATTATCCTGTTGTCCCTGACAGAAGTACCCTCCTGTTAACCCCCCATGATAACCTGAATGGTACTGTGGAAAGAGAGAGGGACCCCTGTACCTCCCATGCATACCTGAATGGCCTGGGACAAGGAGAGAGGCCCCTGTTACCCTCCCTGATACCGAAGGACTTGGACAGAAGGAGAGAGAGGACCTCCTGTTACCCTCCCATGATACCTAATGGCACTGTGGAGACAGAGAGAGAGGCCTCCTTTTCCACCCCTCCCATGATACCTGAATGGCACTGGGACGAAGAGAGAGAGGACCTCCTGTTACCCCCCCATATACCTAATGCTACTGTGGAGAGAGAGAGAGAGAGGACCTCCTGTTACCCGACACCTCCCATATACCTGATGGCACTGTGGAGACAGAGAGAGAGAGAGGACCTCCTGTTACCTTCACCGATACCTGAATGGCACTGTGGAGACAGAGAGAGAGAGAGGACCTCCTTAACCTGAAGCACGTCATGATACCTGAAGGGCTCCTGTTAACGAGGAGGACCTCTGTTCCACGATACCTGAATGGTACTTGGACGCGAGACCCCCTGTTACCATTCCATGTACTGAATGACGTGAGACGATACAGGACCCCCGTATCACCGTCCCATTACTGAATGGTACTGTGGAGAAAGAGAGACCCCGTTACCTCCATGATACCTGAAGCCTGTGGAGACAGAGAGAGAGGACCTCCTGTTACCTTATCCAATGTACCTGAATGGACTGTGGAGCAGAGAGAGAGGACGGACCTCCCTGTTACCTCCCCATACCTGAATGGCACTGTGGAGACAGAGAGAAGAGAGACCTCCTGTTACCCCCATCCCACGATACCTGATGGCACTGTGGACGAGAGAGGGACCTGTAGCCTACCTCCCATGATACCTAATGGCCTGTGTGGGACGAAGAGAAGGACCTCCTGTTACCTCCCATTACCTGAATGGCACTGTGGAAGGACTGGGAGAAGAGAGAGAGAGAGAGGACCTCCTGTTACCTCCCATGATACCTGAATGGCACTGTGGAGACAGAGAGAGAGAGAGGACCTCCTGTTACCTCCCATGATACCTGAATGGTACTGTGGAGACAGAGAGAGAGGAACCTCTGTTACCTCCATGATACTGATGGTATGTGGAGACGAGAGAGAGGACTCCGTACTCCCATGATCTGACTATTAACCTCCGTTACCTCATGATACACTGAATGGTACTGTGGAGACAGAGAGAGAGAGAGAGGACCTCCTGTTACCTCCCACGATACCTGAATGGTACTGTGGAGACAGAGAGAGAGGACCTCCTGTTACCTCCCATACTGATGTACGTGGAGACAAAGAGAGGCACAACATGGGCCCTGGTCAAAAGTAGTGCACTATATAGGGAATAGGGTGCCATTTGTGGCAGAGGCTTTCTAATCCCGAAGTATCTAACTATATTAAACTAAATCAAACTTCCTGAGGTATAGGTTAGGAGGCAGTTTTGGTAAGCACTCACTGAAATTGCATATAAGTTGTAGATGTTCTCCAGGCTGTTGTCGCTTTGGTGCAGCAGGGTGGTGGCGCTACTCCCTAGGTCCATGCTGGGCTCCGTACTGGCCTCAATGCTCAGTACCCCGTTGCTATGGCCACCGCTGTCCCCATTCATCAAGATGACATTACTGAGACTGCTGGACGCGTCTGTGGTGGACATCTCTGGCTCGCTCCCCACCCCGACCTCTCCAAAACCTCCACCCAACACCCCCACGAGCCCAACCTCCGTGTCCGCCTGCGGTGCTCCCTCCCTGGGCTCTGTGTCAGGGCCGCTGCCCCCCTCCCTGGTACTACCCTCCAGGTTCTCCTTGCTGTTGGAGAGGCGGTGTCGGTTGGCCAGCTGTGGGAGCCTGAGGCGGGTCTGTCTGCGGCCCGTGCCCCCTGGACCACCTCCTCCTGTCTTGGGGCTGCTGCAGGGGCTGCTGGTACGGCTGATGGAAGAGGGAGGGGCTGACTTCCTGCCTGACGCTGGAGAGGCTGCGGAGACAGACAAAAAGAGAGGGAGGGGCTCAGTAAAACAGCTTGACCTCATCCTTCCTGTGTATATGGGCTATGCTGTGTATTGTGTTGTACACTATGAAAAGAAAGAAATACATGCTTGTTCTGGTTTCGGGTGTTTGGGTGTGTTTTATTACCGCTCTCTGAATGACTGGTTTGTTTAACAACAGGAAACTACTGCAGATGATGACTGGGCTATCATCAAGCTAATCAGGGACCTGGAACCAACAGTCACTTGAATTACCAAAAAGCAGCAAGATTCCATAGAGACAGGAATGAAACGTAACCAGGAATGGAGACATGAGTGAGAGAGGCCGTGTCCCAAACTGCACCCTATTCCCTATATAGTGCACTACTTTTGACCAGGGTCCACAGGGACGATGCACTATAAAGGGAATAAGGTGCCATTTGGGATGCACAAAGGATGACATCAGACCTTTGAGGATGTTGAGGAACCCAGCAGGCGCGGAGATGGAGGAGACCGTTTCTCCTCCTCCTATCCTCAGTAGCTCCTCCCCCTCGCTGCGGCTCTGCAGACTGTGTAGCCCGTTAAGCCCCGCCTCCCGGGGAGCCAGGTAAACACTAGGGTCAAAACTCTCTCTGGGAAACTTGACGATCTTCTGAGACTTGATCCAGCGGCCGTTCACAAACTGGAACCTCTTCAGGTGTACTATCTACAATGAAGAACAACATGAACTAATGAAACACTGATGTAGATACGTTTACATCACAGGTGCCACGTAGCCTAGTGGTTAGAGAGGTGAGCCAGCAACCGGAGGGTTGCCAGTTCGAAGCCCGAGTCCAACGGGAAAAATCTGTTGGGAAGTGAGTTAGCAACCGGAGGGTTGCCGATATCAAATCCTAAATGCCATTGCCTGCCGTTGTGCCCTTGAGCAAGGCACTTAACCCCCCCCCACAACAACAACTCCCCAGTGTGGCAGCCCCCCGCACCTCTCCAACACCTCTATATGTACAGTGGGGGGAAAAAAGTATTTAGTCAGCCACCAACTGTGCAAGTTCTCCCACTTAAAAAGATGAGAGAGGCCTGTAATTTTCATCATAGGTACACGTCAACTATGACAGACAAAATGAGAAAAAAAAATCCAGAAAATCACATTGTAGGATTTTTAATGAATTTATTTGCAAATTATGGTGGAAAATAATTTTTTGTCAATAACAAAAGTTTCTCAATACTTTGTTATATACCCTTTGTTGGCAATGACACAGGTCAAACGTTTTCTGTAAGTCTTCACAAGGTTTTCACACACTGTTGCTGGTATTTTGGCCCATTCCTCCATGCAGATCTCCTCTAGAGCAGTGATGTTTTGGGGCTGTCGCTGGGCAACACGGACTTTCAACTCCCTCCAAAGATTTTCTATGGGGTTGAGATCTGGAGACTGGCTAGGCCACTCCAGGACCTTGAAATGCTTCTTACGAAGCCACTCCTTCGTTGCCCGGGCGGTGTGTTTGGGATCATTGTCATGCTGAAAGACCCAGCCACGTTTCATCTTCAATGCCCTTGCTGATGGAAGGAGGTTTTCACTCAAAATCTCACGATACATGGCCCCATTCATTCTTTCCTTTACACGGATCAGTCGTCCTGGTCCCTTTGCAGAAAAACAGCCCCAAAGCATGATGTTTCCACCCCCATGCTTCACAGTAGGTATGGTGTTCTTTGGATGCAACTCAGCATTCTTTGTCCTCCAAACACGACGAGTTGAGTTTTTACCAAAAAGTTATATTTTGGTTTCATCTGACCATATGACATTCTCCCAATCCTCTTCTGGATCATCCAAATGCACTCAAGCAAACTTCAGACGGGCCTGGACATGTACTGGCTTAAGCAGGGGGACACGTCTCGCACTGCAGGATTTGAGTCCCTGGCGGCGTAGTGTGTTACTGATGGTAGGCTTTGTTACTTTGGTCCCAGCTCTCTGCAGGTCATTCACTAGGTCCCCCCGTGTGGTTCTGGGATTTTTGCTCACCGTTCTTGTGATCATTTTGACCCCACAGGGTGAGATCTTGCGTGGAGCCCCAGATCGAGGGAGATTATCAGTGGTCTTGTATGTCTTCCATTTCCTAATAATTGCTCCCACAGTTGATTTCTTCAAACCAAGCTGCTTACCTATTGCAGATTCAGTCTTCCCAGCCTGGTGCAGGTCTACAATTTTGTTTCTGGTGTACTTTGACAGCTCTTTGGTCTTGGCCATAGTGGAGTTTGGAGTGTGACTGTTTGAGGTTGTGGACAGGTGTCTTTTATACTGATAACAAGTTCAAACAGGTGCCATTAATACAGGTAACGAGTGGAGGACAGAGGAGCCTCTTAAAGAAGAAGTTACAGGTCTGTGAGAGCCAGAAATCTTGCTTGTTTGTAGGTGACCAAATACTTATTTTCCACCATAATTTGCAAATAAATTCATTAAAACTCCTACAATGTGATTTTCTGGATTTTTTTTCCTCAATTTGTCTGTCATAGTTGACGTGTACCTATGATGAAAATTACAGGCCTCTCTCATCTTTTTAAGTGGGAGAACTTGCACAATTGGTGGCTGACTGAATACTTCCCCCCCCCACTGTATGTACTGTAGTGATGGTGATACTATGTACTGTAGTGATGGTGGGTACTATGTACTGCAGTGATGGTGATACTATGTACTGTAGTGATGGTAGGTACTATGTACTGTAGTGATGGTAGGTACTATGTACTGTAGTGATGGTAGGTACTATGTACTGTAGTGATGGTGATACTATGTACTGTACTGATGGTGATACTATGTACTGTAGTGATGGTGGGTACTATGTACTGTAGTGATGGTGATACTATGTACTGTACCGATGGTGATACTATGTACTGTAGTGATGGTAGGTACTATGTACTGTAGTGATGGTGGGTACTATGTACTGTAGTGATGGTGATACTATGTACTGTACTGATGGTGATACTATGTACTGTAGTGATGGTAGGTACTATGTACTGTAGTGATGGTGATACTATGTACTGTAGTGATGGTAGGTACTATGTACTGTAGTGATGGTGGGTACTATGTACTGTACTGATGGTGGGTACTATGTACTGTAGTGATGGTGATACTATGTACTGTAGTGATGGTGGGTACTAGTCTTAATAGTGTACAGTGTCTGTCTGTGTGTCAGTGTTTTGACCAGTATGGGTGGTAGCATCATAACATCTAACTACAGTATCTGGTAGCATCATAACATCTAACTACAGTATCTGGTAGCATCATAACATCTAACTACAGTCTCTGGTAGCATCATAACATCTAACTACAGTCTCTGGTAGCATCATAACATCTAACTACAGTATCTGGTAGCATCATAACATCTAACTACAGTCTCTGGTAGCATCATAACATTAACTACAGTAGACAGTATCTGGTAGCATCATAACATTAACTACAGTAGACAGTATCTGGTAGCATCATAACATCTAACTACAGTATCTGGTAGCATCATAACATCTAACTTGATTCCAACCTCTCTTTTAAAAAGCATGTGAAAAAGGTAATTCAAATAACCAAATTCAACCTAGCTAATTTCCGATTTATACGAAATTGTTTGACTACAGAGGTAGCAAAACTGTACTTCAAATCTATGATACTCCCCCACTTAACATACTGCTTGACTAGTTGGGCCCAAGCTTGCTGTACAACAGTAAGACCTATTCAGTCTGTCTACAAACAGGCTCTCAAAGTGCTTGATAGGAAGCCCAATAGCCATCATCACTGTCACATCCTTAGAAAGCATGAGCTCCTGAGTTGGGAAAATCTTGTGCAATACACCGATGCATGTCTTGTATTCAAGATCCTAAATGGCTTGGCTCCCCCTCCACTCAGTATTTTTGTTAAACAGAAAACCCAAACATATGGCAGCAGATCCACAAGGTCTGCCATGAGAGGTGACTGTGTAGTTCCCCTAAGGAAAAGCACCTTTAGTAAATCCGCTTTTTCTGTGAGAGCTTCCCATGTCTGGAATACACTGCCATCAGACACACATAACTGCACCACATATCACACTTTCACAAAATGCTTGAAGACATGGCTAAAGGTCAATCAGATTTGTGAACATGGTCCCTAGCTGTGTGTTGCCGCTTTCCATGTCTGTTGTCTGTAACTTGTGAGGTGTGGAAACACTTTGTTGCTTTTATGAATTTTGTCTTGCTGCTTTTTGTTCTATGTTGCTCTGTCTGTATGCTATGTATTGCTTGTCCTATGTTGCTATGTCTGTATGCTATGTCTTGTTCTATGTTGTTATTGTCTATATTGTAATTGTTTTTAATAACCTGCCCAGGGACTGCGGTTGAAAATTAGCCGGCTGGCTAAAACCGGCACTTTTACTGAAACGTTGATTAATGTGCACTGTCCCTGTAAAAAATAATAAACTCAAACTCAAACTACAGTATCTGGTAGCATCATAACATCTAACTACAGTATCTGGTAGCATCATAACATCTAACTACAGTCTCTGGTAGCATCATAACATCTAACTACAGTAGACAGTATCTGGTAGCATCATAACATCTAACTACAGTAGCCAGTGTGTGTGTGTCAGTGTTCTGACCAGTATAGGAGGCAGCCTCCACAGGTCCAGTTTCTTGGTGGCCAGGCGGTGGGTCTTGCACTTGGAGCAGTAGTAGAGCTCATCCTCTCCCAGCTCCTCCTCGCTGGTGAAGGCCTTCAGACAGCTGTCCAGACTGATGGGTTCAGCCTGGGCCCTGCGACTCTGCTGCACACTGCAGTGCTCCTCCACTATCTAGCGAGAGAGAGAGACAGGGAGAAGGGGCTCTCCAGTACCTGGATGTGTGGACGTCATATTTTCCTGTAGGATCTGATGACTCACCCTCTCCTGTGAGGTCTGGTAGCGGAGGTGTAAGGCTGTCGGGTCCCAGTCCACAGCTATGTAGGCGTTTTCTACCGAGGCCCTGTCCTCCGTGCAGTCCACCGCACAGCCTCGACAGAACCTGAACACACACGTATACGAGCAAAACCTGAACACACAGTAACACACACACACACACACACACACACACGAGCAGAAGCACAGAGACGGTACAAACACACACACACACCCAAACATGCCGATTCCCCCAAACATGCCGTTTCAGCCAAATTAGATGTTTTATTTGATTTATTTTATTCCACCTTTATTTAACCAGGTAAGAAGCCAGTTGAGAACAAGTTCTCATTTCCAACTGCGACCTGGCCAAGATAAAGCAAAGCAGTACAGATACAGTAATAGAAGTGAAGTGTGTGTTTTGATGATGATGATGATGGAGGAGACCTCACCTGTACCAGGGACACCAGGCACATGAGTTCCCATCCTTCCCTACCACTCTCAGTGTGAAGGGGTACTGGTAGCCCATACTGTCATCACTGTAGAAGGGGGCATAATACACACAACATTATTACTGGGGAGGCAGGTAGCTTAGTGGTTAAGAGCGTTGGGCCAGTAACCGAAAGGTCGCTGGTTCTAATCCCCGAGCCAACTAGGTGAAAAATCTGTCGATGTGCCCTTGAGCAAGGCACTTAACCCTACTTGCTCCTGTAAGTCGCTCTGGATAAGAGCGTCTGCTAAATGACTAAAATGTAAATGTAAATTATTTACAATCAAGATAACCTTCAGTCAATCAAGATAACCTTCACATCAAGGGAAGACTTGCCGACCAGTCCTGTGTGTGGTACTGACCAGTCCTGTGTGTGTGGTACCGACCAGTCCTGTGTGTTGTATGTGGTACCGACCAGTCCTGTGTGTGTGGTACTGACCAGTCCTGTGTGTGGTACCGACCAGTCCTGTGTGTTGTATGTGGTACCGACCAGTCCTGTGTGTGGTACCGACCAGTCCTGTGTGTTGTATGTGGTACCGACCAGTCCTGTGTGTTGTGTGTGGTACCGACCAGTCCTGTGTGTGGTACCGACCAGTCCTGTGTGTGTGGTACCGACCAGTCCTGTGTGTGTGGTACTGACCAGTCCTGTGTGTGGTACTGACCAGTCCTGTGTGTGTGGTACCGACCAGTCCTGTGTGTGGTACTGACCAGTCCTGTGTGTGGTACCGACCAGTCCTGTGTGTGTGGTACCGACCAGTCCTGTGTGTGGTACCGACCAGTCCTGTGTGTTGTGTGTGGTACCGACCAGTCCTGTGTGTTGTGTGTGGTACCGACCAGTCCTGTGTGTGTGGTACCGACCAGTCCTGTGTGTGTGGTACCGACCAGTCCTGTGTGTGTGGTACCGACCAGTCCTGTGTGTTGTGTGTGGTACCGACCAGTCCTGTGTGTGTGGTACCGACCAGTCCTGTGTGTGTGGTACTGACCAGTCCTGTGTGTGTGTGTGGTACCGACCAGTCCTGTGTGTGTGGTACCGACCAGTCCTATGTGTGGTACCGACCAGACCAGTCCTGTGTGTGGTACCGACCAGACCAGTCCTGTGTGTGGTACCGACCAGACCAGTCCTGTGTGTGTGGTACCGACCAGACCAGTCCTGTGTGTGGTACCGACCAGTCCTGTGTGTGTGGTACCGACCAGTCCTGTGTGTGTGGTACCGACCAGTCCTGTGTGTGTGGTACCGACCAGTCCTGTGTGTTGTGTGTGGTACCGACCAGTCCTGTGTGTGTGGTACTGACCAGTCCTGTGTGTGTGGTACCGACCAGTCCTGTGTGTGTGGTACCGACCAGTCCTGTGTGTGTGTGGGTACCGACCAGTCCTGTGTGTGTGGTGTGTGGTACCGACAGTCCTGTGTGTTGTGTGTGGTACCGACCAGTCCTGTGTGTTTTGTTGTGGTACCGACCAGTCCTGTGTTGTGTGGTGTGGTACCGACCAGTCCTGTGTGTGTGGTACCGACCAGTCCTGTGTGTGTGTACCGACCAGTCCTGTGTGTTGTGTGTGGTACCGACCAGTCCTGTGTGTTGTATGTGGTACCGACCAGTCCTGTGTGTGGTACCGACCAGTCCTGTGTGTGGTACCGACCAGACCAGTCCTGTGTGTGGTACTGACCAGTCCTGTGTGTGGTACTGACCAGTCCTGTGTGTGTGGTACCGACCAGTCCTGTGTGTGGTACTGACCAGTCCTGTGCGTGGTACCGACCAGTCCTGTGTGTGGTACCGACCAGACCAGTCCTGTGTGTGGTACTGACCAGTCCTGTGTGTGGTACCGACCAGTCCTGTGTGTGGTACTGACCAGTCCTGTGTGTGTGTGTGGTACCGACCAGACCAGTCCTGTGTGTGGTACCGACCAGACCAGTCCTGTGTGTGTGGTACTGACCAGTCCTGTGTGTGGTACCGACCAGTCCTGTGTGTGTGGTACCGACCAGACCAGTCCTGTGCGTGGTACTGACCAGTCCTGTGCGTGGTACTGACCAGTCCTGTGTGTGGTACTGACCAGTCCTGTGCGTGGTACTGACCAGTCCTGTGCGTGGTTGCTGGCCTCCTGCGGGGGCAGAGGGCTGGCCAGACGTGCCACCTGTATCCAGACAGCATCATACAGGTCCTTCTTACTGGTGTGGACCGTACAGGGAACGATCAGAGGCATCCCGAACAGACTGGCACGGTTCTTCTGACTGGACAGGAAATACAACTCCGTCCGCATCTACAGGAGGACACACAGGAATCAAAACAGTCAGAATTATGAAACTCGATGCCCAAACATGAGGAAGGGGGACAAGATACCTCTAAAAGTATTCACCACTTAAAAGTCAAGTTTACCCAGCACCTCATGCCCAAGTTGCTAAATGTATTTCCTCATTGCTAATATACTCCTTACTAGGACCTCATAATTACACTCCTACTACTATATATCCCGTGTAGTTCAGTTGGTAGAGCATGGCGTTTGCAACGGCAGGGTTGTGGGTTCGATTCCCACGGGGGGGGGGGGCAGTATGAAAAATGTATGCACTCACTAACTGTAAGTCGCTCTGGATAAGAGCGTCTGCTAAATTACTATTTTTTTTACATCTCACTAGATTAGAGTCCTGCCAACTTGGATAGTGCCTGGCGTCCATAATAGCAGTAAACGCCTTCGCTTTTGGACACAACATCAGGAGTCTGTATTGGTTGGCCGTTAAGTGAAATGTGTCCCTCGCTATAAAATAAACGTCTGAATCCAACTTTTGCCCGAACCGCACCATATTCCTGCTGTGTAGACAGTGGTAGATTTCGTGGTAGGAAGTTTTACAGGATGTGTATGGTCTAATGGCAGCCCGCCGTCCAACTCAACAGGAATATGGTGCGGATCGGGACAAAAGTTGGATTCAGACGTTTATTTTATAGCGAGGGACACATTTCACTTTACGTCTGGTAAGTAGAGTCCCTAGAGATTATACCTTGTGCATTTGTTGAAAGGAAAGGTTTTTCTCGTGTAGCCTGCTACATTGTGGTAGGGTTATTTCCCATCACCATCCACCAGCACGATGCACCACTCAGGGAGTCCAACCAACAGACTCCTGATGTTGTGTCCCAAAGCTACACACCAAACACAATATATATGTATCCAGCTTGCTTTTTTTTGCGTGGTGTCGGGCCAAGGCCGGAGAGCTAGCTAGTCATTCTTTCCTGCAAAATATCATTGATGGGGTTGTCATTGTCATAGTTTATGAATACAATGGCATATTCAGACGTAGCCTTTTATTGCATGGGTTATTTTAATTGTACCCATAGTGCGCAGATTAAGCACGCTAGCTAGGTCAATTATTAACTAACTAACGTTAGCAAGCTACTGTCTTGTAGCTAATGAACCTAGGATTGTTGCAAGACGATCATTTATGTGTTAGTTACTCGCAAATAACCTCCTACATCTCATCTCGTGGTAGTGGATTGCTTCTAGTGAGTTTTCATCGTGTGCCTCCCTGACGATGGAATTCATGGTTGTTTGTTATTATCACCAATGACAGGGGGGTTGAGTAGGGGGCACCGTTCAGAACGTAGTTAGCAGACCGGAAAGAAACCAGGCGCTAGCTACACCTCTTAATGAAAGGGAGTCAATACAACCACAGAGTGAAGGTGGTTGATGGTTTTGCTATTGATAGCCTACCTTCTCACTCGGATACTATTAGTCACATATCTCGCTAATAACTAGAACTGCAACAGCTGTAGAATATAGCGACGTTTCCTATTTAATACAAGCGTGGGACCGGTGGAACTACAGTATTGTGTCAGACGTCAACGTGACTGACTTGCTGTGTCTGTTTGCCATGTAACATTGTCACGATGGGGTGTGTTGCACGATTCTTAGGTGACGAACAATGCACAGCCCAACAAATAATAGCCAGTATTGTTGTCAAGTAGATGGCAGGTGCAATAGTCCTCCAGTAACCGGAGTAAACTGAAATGTAATCTATATTGAATGGTGATGATGAATATTAGTCTATTTCTAAATTATTCCACTCAAAGTGGAAGAAATACGTTTTTTTATGGAATGACCAATATTCTGTGGGGCAAAAAAAAAGAAAAAGAAAACGTTTAAAAGAGTCACTGACACTGAACACGGGATTTATTTGTTGTTTTACTCTTGACAGACAGTACAGGGCTTATCAAAAATGGTATTTGCTACTAACAGGGTCCTTCCTGTAGGTTATTGGCTTTATGTGACAGTCTTTAGGAAATAGCCTATAGTCCCCTGTATCCCAGTTGGTAGAGCATGGCGCTTGCAACGCCAGGGTTGTGGGTTCGATTCCCACGGGGGGCCAGTATGAAAAATGTATGCACTCACTAACTGTAAGTCGCTCTGGATAAGAGCGTCTGCTAAATGACTCAAATGTAAATGTAAATATATATATATTCTGTGGTACCCACCATCTTCCTGTGCATGGCAATGATGTACCCGATAAAGGGGCTGTCCTGGACGGGGGACACGTGTCCGTTTGGCACCCCCACCCTTCCATTGACCAGGCCTCTCTCTGTGGTCTGTCCGCATGGCACCACGGCGCTGGGCATGCCGTTGGGGATCAGACCAGGCTTGCCAGCAGGATGCCCTTTAGCTGCCACCGCCACCCCATTAGCCATGGGCACAGGGGTGATGTCTGGAGAGGTGTCAGAGAGAGAGAACTAGTGTTACAGATGGACATGTCAGAGAACCTTCTGGAAACAGTGAGTTGGTATTTCATGTGACTGTGAGGAGTATGGTAGGGTTAAGTTCATAAGGAGAGGTACAGTCAAAAAGCTTCTCTACCAGTTATAATGAATGCCTTTTTCAATGTGTTTCTGTGTGTAAGGCAGGTGGCAGCTCTGGTCACTTCAGCCACAACAGGGTCCAACGATTCCCACCATGTATTACATTCTGCCAACCTCTAGAACCACCATGTTACATTCTGCCAACCTCTATAACCACCATGTTACATTCTGCCAACCTCTATAACCACCATGTTACATTCTGCCAACCTCTAGAACCACCATGTTACATTCTGCCAACCTCTAGAACCACCATGTTACATTCTGCCAACCTCTAGACCCACCATGTTACATTCTGCCAACCTCTAGAACCACCATGTATTACATTCTGCCAACCTCTAGAACCACCATGTTCCATTCTGCCAACCTCTAGAACCACCATGTTACATTCTGCCAACCTCTAGAACCACCATGTTACCTTCTGCCAACCTCTAGAACCACCATGTATTCCATTCTGCCAACCTCTAGAACCACCATGTTACATTCTGCCAACCTCTAGAACCACCATGTATTACATTCTGCCAACCTCTAGAACCCATGTACCATTCTGCCAACCTCTAACCCCATGTTACATTCTGCCAACCTCTAGAACCACCATGTTACATTCTGCCAACCTCTAGAACCACCATGTTACATTCTGCCAACCTCTAGAACCACCATGTTACATTCTGCCAACCTCTAGACCCACCATGTTACATTCTGCCAACCTCTAGAACCACCATGTTACATTCTGCCAACCTCTAGAACCACCATGTTACATTCTGCCAACCTCTAGAACCACCATGTTACATTCTGCCAACCTCTAGAACCACCATGTTACATTCTGCCAACCTCTAGAAGCAGCATGGGTGAAAGTGTAGGAGGTTCTCACCTGTCTGTGTTGGTGAGCTGAGGGAGGTGGGGGAGCCTGGCACAGGGATCTCAAACGCACACAGGAAGCCATTCACAGACAGACGCACCTTCTGGTTATCCTGAGGGAAGTTCTACCGTACACAAGAACACACAATTAATTACTACTCTCTGTATTGCACTTGTGTGTGTGTTTGTGCGCATCAGTGTGTGTGCATCAGTGTGTGTGTGTGTGCATCAGTGTGTGTGTGTGTGTGTGTGCATCAGTGTGTGTGTGTGTGTGTGTGTGTGCATCAGTGTGTGTGTGTGTGTGTGCATCAGTGTGTGTGTGTGTGTGTGTGTGTGTGTGTGCATCAGTGTGTGTGTGTGTGTGTGCATCAGTGTGTGTGCATCAGTGTGTGTGTGTGTGTGTGCATCAGTGTGTGTGTGTGTGTGTGTGTGTGTGTGTGTGCATCAGTGTGTGTGTGTGTGTGTGTGCATCATTTACATTTACATTTTTAGCATCAGTGTGTGTGCATCAGTGTGTGTGTGAGTGTGTGTGCATCAGTGTGTGTACCTTGATGTTGGAGGTGTGGACCTCTGCCAGTAGTATCTGGTCAGGCTTCAGCCTACACAGTTCACCCAGCTGTTTCTTCAGACCGGTGTACTTGTCATCCATGTTGAGCCTCAGGCCGAACCGTACAGGGGTAGAACCATCCAGCATAATGACTGACAGACAGACAGACGATGCAGTCAATTCAGGAAGTGAATAGAAATGTGTATATTTCCCATTGACCATTATTGTCCATGAGGATATGCTTTGCTGCTTTTGAGGTCTCGGGAAAAGGGCCATTGGCTGCCGCCTCCCCTCTATTGAGGACCCACACCATTCCAGGGTAAGGAAGCGTGCAGGAAAAATAATTGCTGACCCCTCCCACCTGTTATTACAAAAACTCTCCTCTGGCAAACAGTTCAGGTCAATTACGACCAAAACCAACTCACCAACCGGCAATCTGGTCCACAGAGATCAAACCCTCCCACCCCTTTCCAGGAACCTGCCCCCCTCATCAGGGCGTTTAGTCCCAGTCCTCACCAGTGATCTCCAGGTGCATGGAGCTGTCCATGGGGAGGGGTAAAGACAGGAAGTTGAAGGGGTCGAAGCGGGCGCTGATGTGGCCACACGTCTTACACTTGACCTGCGACTTGAGCTGGCCGTGGAACAGATCCACCACGATGGAACGGTTCCTCCGCAAGTGGTTCTCCCATGCCTGATGAGGAACACACACAGAAACATAGAGGGACGTAAAACACACAGAAACATAGAGGGACGTAAAACACACAGAAACATAGAGGGACGTAAAACACACAGAAACATAGAGGGACGTAAAACACACAGAAACACAGAGGGACGTAAAACACACAGAAACATAGAGGGACGTAAAACACACAGAAACATAGAGGGACGTAAAACACACAGAAACACAGAGGGACGTAAAACACACAGAAACATAGAGGGATGTAAAACACACAGAAACACAGAGGGACGTAAAACACACAGAAACACAGAGGGACGTAAAACACACAGAAACATAGAGGGACGTAAAACACACAGAAACACAGAGGGACGTAAAACACACAGAAACACAGAGGGACGTAAAACACACAGAAACACAGAGGGACGTAAAACACACAGAAACACAGAGGGACGTAAAACACACAGAAACACAGAGGGACGTAAAACACACAGAAACACAGAGGGACGTAAAACACACAGAAACATAGAGGGACGTAAAACACACAGAAACATAGAGGGACGTAAAACACACAGAAACATAGAGGGACGTAAAACACACAGAAACACAGAGGGACGTAAAACACACAGAAACACAGAGGGACGTAAAACACACAGAAACATAGAGGGACGTAAAACACACAGAAACATAGAGGGACGTAAAACACACAGAAACACAGATGGACGTAAAACACACAGAAACACAGAGGGACGTAAAACACACAGAAACACAGAGGGACGTAAAACACACAGAAACATAGAGGGACGTAAAACACACAGAAACATAGAGGGACGTAAAACACACAGAAACACAGAGGGACGTAAAACACACAGAAACACAGAGGGACGTAAAACACACAGAAACATAGAGGGACGTAAAACACACAGAAACATAGAGGGACGTAAAACACACAGAAACACAGAGGGACGTAAAACACACAGAAACATAGAGGGACGTAAAACACACAGAAACACAGAGGGACGTAAAACACACAGAAACATAGAGGGACGTAAAACACACAGAAACATAGAGGGACGTAAAACACACAGAAACATAGAGGGACGTAAAACACACAGAAACATAGAGGGACGTAAAACACACAGAAACATAGAGGGACGTAAAACACACAGAAACATAGAGGGACGTAAAACACACAGAAACACAGAGGGACGTAAAACACACAGAAACACAGAGGGACGTAAAACACACAGAAACACAGAGGGACGTAAAACACACAGAAACATAGAGGGACGTAAAACACACAGAAACATAGAGGGACGTAAAACACACAGAAACACAGAGGGACGTAAAACACACAGAAACACAGAGGGACGTAAAACACACAGAAACATAGAGGGACGTAAAACACACAGAAACACAGAGACGTAAAACACACAGAAACACAGAGGGACGTAAAACACACAGAAACACAGAGACGTAAAACACACAGAAACACAGAGACGTAAAACACACAGAAACACAGAGGGACGTAAAACACACAGAAACATAGAGGGACGTAAAACACACAGAAACACAGAGGGACGTACAACACACAGAAACATAGAGGGACGTAAAACACACAGAAACACAGAGGGACGTAAAACACACAGAAACATAGAGGGACGTAAAACACACAGAAACACAGAGGGACGTAAAACACACAGAAACACAGAGACGTAAAACACACAGAAACACAGAGGGACGTACAACACACAGAAACATAGAGGGACGTAAAACACACAGAAACACAGAGGGACGTAAAACACACAGAAACATAGAGGGACGTAAAACACACAGAAACACAGAGGGACGTAAAACACACAGAAACATAGAGGGACGTAAAACACACAGAAACACAGAGGGACGTAAAACACACACAGCACGAATCCTGCTAATCCCTCCTAGGATCACACACACGCTCACTTTTATCCTCTTCCCATTACCTGTACACCAATACACACCCACTACAGGTTATCCACTCCTTAAGAAGTGCTTAGTGGATGGATCAACTTTTATTGACTCTCTCCTCTCCCCTGGTCTCTAAGTCACCTAAGCTGGACTGTCCTCTCTCCTCTCCCCTGGTCTCTAAGTCACCTAAGATGGACTGTCCTCTCTCCTCTCCCCTGGTCTCTAAGTCACCTAAGATGGACTGTCCTCTCTCCTCTCCCCTGGTCTCTAAGTCACCTAAGATGGACTGTCCTCTCTCCTCTCCCCTGGTCTCCAAGTCACCTAAGCTGGACTGTCCTCTCTCCTCTCCCCTGGTCTCCAAGTCACCTAAGATGGACTGTCCTCTCTCCTCTCCCCTGGTCTCTAAGTCACCTAAGATCAGGAATTGGCAACTGGGGGCCCTCTGATCAATTTCCCCCAAAACATTTTTGGGGGAACTCTCTCAGGGAAAATAAAGATTGATTGATTGGTTGTACGTGTTGGTTGATTGGCTGTGTGTGTAGATGTGTGTGTGTGTGTATTTGAGTGTTTATGCCTGTGTGTGTATGTGTGTGTGTGTGTGTGTGTGTGTGTGTGCACGTGTGTTTGATTGGCTTATTGATTTAACTCTGACCTCTGACGCGACCTCCCAGTCGGGTCGTCCGTTGCTGTCCTTCAGCTCTACATAGGGTTTCTCATGCACCCTGTTCAGGTCCTCATGGAGCCCGTCCAATAGGAACGCCAGGAGCTCCTGACTGTCCTGCTGCTGGAAGCCGTTGAACCGCGGGGCGTACTTCGCTATAGTCCACTACAGGGGGCGGTAGTGAGAACCAAATATTAGTCAAGACAAGTAGACCAATTCTGATATTTTGACAATTCACATCAGATCTTTTCACATTAGATCTTTTTCAGAGCTGATCAGATAGGTCAAAAGACAAAATGAGTGAAAAAAATATCAGAATTGGGCTGCCTGTGTAAACGCAGCCATTCGGAGTAATTAAGACCATAGTACAAGCCATCGTCCACTACAGGGGGGAGAATGGAAACCCCAAGTTATTAAGGTGACAGTTTCACGGACATCTACTTTCTACTTTACTACCGTCCACTACAGGAGGATGAGCAGTGTCTTTAGTACATGGAGTAGCCAGCCAAGGGACCTCCCATTTATCTTTCTTTTTGCAGAAACAGCTCTATTTTGGTGGCCTCTGGTACATTCTAATGTCTTGATTCCATCTGAAATACACAGCCAAATGATTGAATACTTTAACGACTTTACCTCCCAGATTGGTCAAATATGTTATGGTATATAGAGAAGGAAGACATGACTTTACAATTAAAATGACTGAAAACGTCTGAATTCAGTGTGTTGTTAGTTGTTCTGGATGTCGTCTAGGTCTAGGACTATACGATCAGGACTATATGATCTAAGTAAGAGAACATTAAACCTTTTTAACATTTAACCTGTCTTCTCTTGAGATTAAAGTCATATTTACAGTTTTACTGCAAGATATGAATTGCCACAATGATGTTTGTTCTTCAAATGATGTTTTTTTTATTGGCTCTGCTGCTGTGGGCACTTACAGTAAGGAAACCCTTTAACAGTTTGGCCTGTCAATCAATCAAAACCTAAGCAAAACGGTTGTGTTCTGTCAAGTAAACATGGGATTCCCTGTTGAGAAAACAATATAGAATTACAGGAAAATGCAAAATTGTTCAGGGGGAGGAGGACCCCAGACCCCCCTGCCAGATTGTATAAAAGTGGGGGTGCAGCATCCCTAAATATACCTACAGGTATGATTGAAGAATGAAGCAGGTGCTTAACATGGGCTTTGCATCACAGAAAGCAGCAGCAGACTACTCCATTGTCGACACTTTAATCAAATCAGTAGTCCTATATCAATGTCTTTAATAATACCAGTAGTCCTATATCAATGTCTTTAATCCAATCAGTAGTCCTATATCAATGTCTTTAATACTACCGTATGAGTATCATGACATTAGCTTTTAGAACCTTCAAATCAGTATTATTTTATCATATTTCGGACCACAATGAGGATCGCTCTCCTCTACCTGCAGTGAGGATTCACCATCTTCATCGAACGTTTTCACCATTTATAAAATCTGCAGATAGTCGCCGAAAAAGCATTAGTAGCCTATCAGTAATGCAGATTGGGGAGCCAAATGAACGGCTCTCTGACCGATGCGATTTTTGCTCCGTTCACCTAAAAGATCGTGGTCCTCTGTAGCTCCTCTGTAGCTCAGCTGGTAGAGCACGGCGCTTGTAACGCCAAGGTAGTGGGTTCGATCCCCGGGACCACCCATACACAAAAATGTATGCACGCATGACTGTAAGTCGCTTTGGATAAAAGCGTCTGCTAAATGGCATATTATTATTATTATTATTAGATCAGTTCAAACAGACAGCCATCTCTGGGCTACACTGACGAGTCACCGGCATGTCACCACATGGGCTTCCAATCCTAGGACAATACAGACAATATCTTTGGTTTACTGTCCTGATGAGATACCATGGTATGATTTACGAATAGCAAAGGGGTATAGGAGATTGACTTTATTCAGGCAGTTAGACACCTTTTATAAACTAGTCAACGCTTGCTGTTCGGTTGTCAATAAAACACACAGTAAATAGTCTACTATACACCACGACTCCGTGGCTGGTTATAGAAAATAAATGAAAGTGTCAGAAAACAATAATTAGGGTAAGAGGATTGACTCATCGTTACCGCTTACATTAAATGGGACGTGCTAATTCACTCACAGGACATGATAAAGAAGCATCATGCTCTCCTTCCTCCGTAAAAATACATCTGACCGCTGCCAACCAGAGCGCACTAAAAAAAAATAACAGGTACCGAGAGGCGGGACAGACAGCAGACTGACAAACCAGCAGCTTCCCTGTCATCGCTCGCTTTGTGACTGACAGGCGCCTGTCCTATCAATAGATCACTAGAATATGCATATTGTTCATTCTAGCGGGAGAAAGCTATGAAGGCATTCCTGACAGGCGAATTGAAACTTTTAAATGAAAAGAAGCCTAGTTAATTAATCAAGTGGAAAAAGTAGCCGGCTGACAAGTCTGTAATTGGCTGTTTAGTGGATAGCCGGCACTTACAGAAAACACTGAATGAGACAACCACATATCAGTCAATTAATTCATATCACATATGGAGTTATTAAAGGGCCATAGTACCAAGCCATTGTCCACTACAGGGAGTAAGGATATCACATCCACTGTTGTTGTAACAATCCATGCCATCTTATGGTCCAGAGAAACATTTATAAACCCACCCTGAGTTTGAGAGGAGCAACGTTCTTCTGAGTTCCACTCCACAGCTCCATCAGCAGGTCTCCATAGCATTTAGCCATGTGACCTCGCATCCCGATGGGGTTGGTTCTGGACACACAACATAAATCAGTAATGCTATCCAACAAGCTGTTCACCTTTTCACAACACACGCATGAATACACACACACAGACACACAGACACAGACACAGACACAGACACACACACACACACACACACACACACACACACACACACACAAGCTACCTGTTGAGTTCATAAAGGTGTCTCCCTGAGATGAAGTAATCAGTGAGGGGCGTGGTGTTGCTCACACACTGGATACTAGAGTTCATAAAGCACGTGTTGCCTAGGTTACTGAGGCCCGTGGCACCCTTCTCCGTAGGAACTGGGGGGGGGGATAGACATGTAACACTATTACACTACATATTTACAGTATTACACATATGTTTGAAAGGTTTTCGGGGAGAAGGGGAGGGAGGGTAGAGACGTAAATCTATCATCCTGAATATTGAAAGTGAAAGCTGTTGATAACTGCATTGTAAATGTATGTACCAACGTACTGGTAGAAGGTGCTTGTGAATGTAAAGTGTGATGATCTCAGTGACACCGTCCTGCGGTACCTTTATGTTGGTCCATTTTACTGCTGTTAGCGATGAAGGACATCTCTTCTGGCCAGCTCATGTCTTTGTTCCGAACTAAAAACACAAGAGGACCGTTTTACAGATCAATGACTTACAGTACAAAGACCTGCTACTTTTAGCTTCTCTTTGCAGTCAGTTTTTATTTTTTTACATTTCAACACACTAAGCAGTCAGATAACATTTTTAATTCTAGTGCTGAAAAGTATTTTTGAACGTCCCCTCGACAACTAAGTGTCTTTTTGAACGTACCCTAGACAACTAAGTGTCTTTTTGAACGTACCCTCGACAACTAAGTGTCTTTTTGAACGTACCCTCGATAACTACGTGTCTTTTTGAACGTCCCCTCGACAACTAAGTGTCTTTCTGAACGTACCCTCGACAACTAAGTGTCTTTTTGAACGTACCCTCGACAACTAACTGTCTTTTTGAACGTACCCTCGATAAGTGTCTTTATGAACGTCCCCTCGATAACTGTCTTTTTGACCGTACCCTCGATAACTAAGTGTCTTTTTGAACGTCCCCTCGATAACTAAGTGTCTTTTAGAACGTCCCCTCGATAACTAAGTGTCTTTTTGACCGTACCCTCGATAAGTGTCTTTTTGAACGTCCCCTCGATAAGTGTCTTTTTGAACGTACCCTCGATAACTAAGCATCTTTTTGAACGTACCCTCGACAACTAAGTGTCTTTTTGAACGTACCCTCGACAACCAAGTGTCTTTTTGAACGTACCCTCGACAACTAAGTGTCTTTTTGAACGTCCCCTCGACAACTAAGTGTCTTTTTGAACGTACCCTCGACAACTAAGTGTCTTTTTGAACGTCCCCTCGATAACTAAGTGTCTTTTTGAACGTCTCCTCGATAACTAAGTGTCTTTTGAACGTCCCCTCGATAACTAAGTGTCTTTTGAACGTCCCCTCGATAACTAAGTGTATTTTTGAACGTCCCCTCGACAACTGTCTTTTTGAACGTACCCTCGATAAGTGTCTTTTTGAACTTCCCCTCAATAAGTGTCTTTTTGAACGTACCCTCGATAACTAAGCATCTTTTTGAACGTACCCTCGACATCTAAGTGTCTTTTTGAACGTACACTCGATAACTAAGTGTCTTTTTGACCGTCCCCTCGATAACTAAGTGTCTTTTTGAACGTACCCTCGACAACTATGTGTATTTTTGAATTACCCTCGATAAGTGTCTTTTTGACCGTACCCTCGATAACTAAGCATCTTTTTGAACGTACCCTCGACATCTAAGTGTCTTTTTGAACGTACACTCGATAACTAAGTGTCTTTTTGACCGTCCCCTCGATAACTAAGCATCTTTGTGAACGTACCCTCGACAACTAAGTGTCTTTTTGACCGTACCCTCGATAACTGTCTTTTTTAACGTCCCCTCGATAACTACGTGTCTTTTTGAACGTCCCCTCGATAACTACGTGTCTTTTTTAACGTCCCCTCGATAACTACGTGTCTTTTTGAACGTCCCCTCGATAACTACGTGTCTTTGTGAACGTCCCCTCGATAACTAAGTGTCTTTTTGAACGTACCCTCGACAACTAAGTGTCTTTTTGACCGTACCCTCGATAACTGTCTTTTTTAACGTCCCCTCGATAACTACGTGTCTTTTTGAACGTCCCCTCGATAACTACGTGTCTTTGTGAACGTCCCCTCGATAACTGTCTTTTTGAACGTCCCGTCGATAACTAAGTGTCTTTTTGAACGTCCCCTCGATAACTAAGTGTCTTTTTGAACGTCCCCTCGACAACTGTCTTTTTGACCGTCCCCTCGATAAGTGTCTTTTTGAACGTCCCCTCGATAAGTGTCTTTTTGAACGTCCCCTCGATAACTAAGCGTCTTTTTGAACATCCCCTCGATAACTACGTGTCTTTTTGAACGTCCCCTCGATAACTAAGTGTCTTTTTGAATGTACCCTCGACAACTAAGTGCTTTTTTGAACGTACCCTCGATAACTAAGCGTCTTCCTGAACGTACCCTCGATAACAAAGCATCTTTTTGAACGTACCCTCGATAACAAAGCATCTTTTTTGAACGTACCCTCGATAACAAAGCATCTTTTTGAACGTACCCTCGACAACTAAGTGTATTTTTTTACGTACCCTCGATAACAAAGCATCTTTTTGAACATACCCTCGATAACTAAGTGTATTTTTTTTACGTCCCCTCGATAACTAAGCGTCTTTTTGAACGTACCCTCGATAACTAAGCGTCTTTTTGAACGTACCCTCGATAACTAAGCGTCTTTTTGAACGTACCCTCGATAACTAAGTGCTGCTTGTCCTGGATCTTCAGACCCTCCAGAGTGTGGTCCTCATCATCCAACAGGGTCAGATTGTTCTGGTGGGAGGAGAACTGGGTCAGATAGTTCTGGGGGGGGGGGGGGGAGGAGAACAGGGTCAGATAGTTCTGGGGGGAGGAGAACAGGGTCAGATAGTTCTGGGGGGGAGGAGAACAGGGTCAGATAGTTCTGGGGGGGGGAGAACAGGGTCAGATAGTTCTGGGGGGAGGTTTGGATGAGGAGTTCATATTTAATCATGTCACCGTAATATCACTTATTTTGTAGTGTTCAACATGCGATAGTTGCTCAAGAATACACACACACCTCGCCGTTGTAGAGCCACAGCCTCATGTCCTGGTCTTTGATGCGGAGCCTCTGAGACAGGTACAGGTGGATGTCCTTGATGGTTCCCACGCGGCTGAAACAGCCTGTATAGGCCAGGACCCGCTTCAGAGGAGCGTTGGGGGAGGGCACGTTACCTGGAGGGGGAGAGAGGGGGAGGGAGAGGGAGGATGAAGAGGCAAGGAGGAGGAGACAGGGGAGGAAGGGGGAGAACACTCCAGCCTTTAGTGGACTATGAGCTCCCAAACTCATTAGAATTACTGAAAAGTCCTGTAATACTGTAAAATACTCTCTCACACAGACTCACACACAGACTCACATTTACTTTTAGAAAATGAGTTAAATCAACACAGAGAGATAAATAATATTTTAGCTCATGGAGGATTAGTTGTAAGGAAGCAGCAAGAAAGGGTGTTTTAGATGAGGTTGTTTAATTAATACAGACTGATTCATTAAATTAAAATGCTTTCAATCAAAAAGGAAACAAAAGTCTATATTAGTTCAGTTAATAAACAACTAATAAAAACAAACGGAACTGATTGGTTTTAAAAGAAAAGCCAAAAACACCAATCTTAATATGTGATCGATTGGTAATACTTTGCCAATACTTTGAAAGCAAAATGAAAGGGAAAGTGGGAATCAAAGCCGTGAACAGCCCCTTCTCCCAGCAACACAGCCTCGCTCTTTTTTCAGTGTGGCTGGTCTAGTCATTCTATGGCGCCTTGCAACACCAACGATTGTGGGTTCGATTCCCGCTGAGGCCACCAATACGTAAAATGTATGCAGCATGACTAAGTCGCTTTGGATAAAAGCGTCTGGTAAATGGCATATTATATTATATGTGGTATTATTTCTATGCCTGGTCAGCTGGTATTATTGACCGGAGCCAAACTAACTCCTCTGGCCAGATATCTGATAACACCGGTCCGATTAGATCAGCACTCTAATAGTCTCATAGTGCCTCTGTGCAGCGCGTCCCCAATCTGATTACCACAGAGCGACCTGTCTGCTACCACAGAGCTACCTGCCTGCTACCACAGAGCTACCTGCCTGCTAGCACAGAGCTACCCGCCTGCTACCACAGAGCTACCCGCCTGCTACCACAGAGCTACCCGCCTGCTACCACAGAGCTACCCGTCTGCTACCACAGAGCTACCCGTCTGCTACCACAGAGCTACCTGCCTGCTACCACAGAGCTACCTGTCTGCTACCACAGAGCTACCTGTCTGCTACCACAGAGCTACCCGTCTGCTACCACAGAGCTACGTGTCTGATTTATGCCCTTTCGACATTAGCGGAGGTTCAGTCACATAAATCGCCTCAAAACTACAGACTTGACTAACTAGAAATAAAAATATATAACAATATATAATCTATAATATCTATATACTATAACAGAAATCGATATAATAATTTAGTTTACATGTGACATGGCACCCCATGGTGTGGCCTACATCATACTGCCATGATGGCATAAGAGATGGAATAAGCTGCCGTGGGCTTACCGCACCAGACTTAAACACAGGAGCGTTGGGCCAGTGACCGAAAGGTTGCTGGATCGAATCCCCGAGCTCGTTCTGCCCCTGTGCAAGGCAGTTAACCCACTGTTCCCCGGGCGCCAAAGACATGGATGTCGATTAAGGCAGCTCTCCGCACCTCTCTGATTCAGAGGGGTTGGGTTAAATGCGGAAGACACATTTCAGTTGAATGCATTCAGTTGTACAACTGACGAGGTATCCCCCTTTACCTTTCCCAGTCACTAATCTGTTTAAGTAGGCTAATTGGATAGCATTGTCATCAGCTGTTGTTTACCGTTTCTGTTATGTCATCATTATAACACCTTTACTGTGTGTGGGCTTTACGAAGGGGGAGTCAAGATTTATAACACCACTGTTCTGACAACAACAAGGCTACGCAGACAGAATAATACACTTTAGGTTCTCAGGGTCTTTTAGTATGGTCAGTGAGCGCCCATATCATCCCTATCAAATCACATTTCATTGGTCACATGCGCCGAATACAACCGGTGTAGACTTTACCGTGAAATGCTAACTTACGAGCCCTTTCCAAACAATGCAGAGTTAAAAAGAAAAAATATTTACAAATAAAAATAATAGTAGCAAAATGAAATAACAGGCTATATTACAAAGAGTCAATGTGTACCGAGTCAATGTGCAGGGGTCCGGGTAAGTCGAGGTAATTGAGCTAATATGGAGGAATAGCCACGGGAAGTAGGGATGCAGAGGGTTCTGCAGCACACCCTGAAAAAATCACAACTTTATTTTTTTTTTAGGACCCCCTAAACTACTTCCCGCGGCTATGCATGTAGATAGGGGTAAAAGTGACCAGCCAATCAGGATATACACTACATGACCAAAACTATGCTGACACCTGCTCGTCCAACATCTCATTCCAAAATCATGGGCATTAATATGGAGTTGGTCTCCCGAGTGGCGCAGTGGTCTAAAGCACTGCATCGCAGTGCTAGCTGTGCCACTAGAGATCCTGGTTCGAATCCAGGCTCTGTCGTAGCCGGCCGCGACCGGGAGACCCATGGGGCGGCGCACAATTGGCCCAGCGTCGTCCAGGGTAGGGGAGGGAATGGCCGGCAGGGGATGTTGGTAGAGCATGGCGTTTGCAACGCCAGGGTTGTGGGTTCGATTCCCACGGGGGGGGGGGCAGTATGAAAAAAATATATATATATAATGTATGCACTCACTAACTGTAAGTCGCTCTGGATAAGAGCGTCTGCTAAATGACTAAAATGTAAATGTAAATGTCCCAGGCCCCGTGTAGCTCAGTTGGTAGAGCATGGCGCTTGCAACGCCAGGGTTGTGGGTTCGATTCCCACGGGGGGGGGGGCCCGTATGAAAAAAAAAAGATGTATATATAATGTATGCACTCACTAACTGTAAGTCGCTCTGGATAAGAGCGTCTGCTAAATGACTAAAATGTAAATGTAAAATGTCCCACCTTTGCTGCTATAACACTCTTCTGGGAAGGTTTTCCACTAGATGTTGGAAAATTGCTTCGGGGACTCGCTTCCATTCAGCCACAAGAGCATTAGTGAGGACGGCACTGATCTTGGGCGATTAGGCCTGGCTCACAGTCTGCGTTCCAATTCATCCCAAAGGTGTTCGATGGAGTTGATGTCAGGGCTCTGTGCAGGTCAGTCAAGTTCTTCCACACTGATCTCGACAAACCATTTCTGTATGGACCTCGTTTTGTGCACGGGGGCATTGTCATGCTGAGACAGGGAAGGGCCTTCCCCAAACTGTTGCCACAAAGTTGGAAGCACAGAATCGTCTAGAATGTCATTGTATGCTGTAGCGTTAAGATTTCCCTTCACTGGAACTAAGGGGCCTAGCCCGAACCATGAAAAACAGCCCCAGACCATTATTCCTCCTCCACCAAACTTTACAGTTGGCACTATGCATTGGGGCAGGCAGCGTTCTCCTGGCATCTCCTGGTGAAGCGTGATTCATCACTCCAGAGAACGCGTTTCCACTGCTCCAGAGTCCAATGGCGGCGAGCTTTACACCACTCCAGCTGACGCTTGGCATTGCACACGGTGATCTTAGGCTTGTGTGCGGCTGCTCAGCCATGGACACCCATTTCATGAAGCTCCGGACTAACAGTTCTTGTGCTGACGTTGCTTCCAGAGGCAGTTAGGAACTCGGTAGTGAGTGTTGCAACCGAGGACAGACAACTTTTACTTGCTACGCGCTTCAGCACTCGGCGGTCCCGTTCTGTGAGCTTGTGTGGCCAACCACTTTGCGGCTGAGCCGTTGTTGCTCCTAGACGTTTCCACTTCACAATGACAGCACTTACAGTTGACCGGGGCAGCTCTAGCAGGACAGACATTTGACACACTGACTTGTTGGAAAGGTGGCATCCTATGTCGGTGCCACGTTGAAAGTCACTGAGCTCTTCAGTAAGGCCATTCTACTGCCGATGTTCGTCTATGGAGATTGCATGGCAATGTGCTCGATTTTATACCTGTCAGCAACGGGTGTGGCTGAAATATCCAAATCAACTCATTTGAAGGGCTGTCCACATACTGCTGTATAGATAGTATATAATAAATAAAGTAGCAGCAGCGTGTGAAGTATGTATGTGTGTGTGTGTGTGTGTAGGATGTGTGAGTGTAGGATGTGTGAGTGTGTGTGTGTGTGTGTAGGATGTGTGAGTGTAGGATGTGTGAGTGAGTGTGTGTGTGTGTGTTGGAGTGTCAGTGTAGGATGTGTGAGTGGTGTGTGTGTGTGTTGGAGTGTCAGTGTAGGATGTGTGAGTGTGTGTGTGTGTGTGTTGGAGTGTCAGTGTAGGATGTGTGAGTGTGTGTGTGTGTGGTGTTGGAGTGTCAGTGTAGGATGTGTGAGTGTGTGTGTGTGTGTGTTGGAGTGTCAGTGTAGGATGTGTGAGTGTGTGTGTGTGTGTGTGTTGGAGTGTCAGTGTAGGATGTGTGAGTGTGGTGTGTGTGTGTTGGAGTGTCAGTGTTAGGATTGTGTGAGGTGTGGATGTGGTGTGTGTGTGTGTGTTGGAGTGTCAGTGTAGGATGTGGTGAGTGTGTGTTGTGGTGTGTGTGGAGTGTCAGTGTAGGATGTGTGAGTGTGGTGTGTGTGGTGTTGGAGTGTCAGTGTAGGATGTGTGAGTGTGGTGTGTGTGTTGTTGGAGTGTAGTGTAGGATTGTGATGTGTGTGTGTGTGTGTTGGAGTGTCAGTGTAGGATGTGTGAGTGTGTGTGTGTGGGGTTATTGGGTGTAAGGTAGGATGTCGTGAGTAGGTGTGGCGTGGTGTGTGTTGGAGTGTCAGTGTTCGATGTGTGGTGTTGATGTGTGTGGTGTTTGGAGTCGTAAGTCAGTGTAAGGATGTGTGAGTGTGTGTGTGTGTGTGTTGAGTTGTCAGTGTAGGATGTGTGTGAGTGTGTGTGGTGTGTGTGTTGGAGTGTCAGTGTAGGATGTGTGAGGTGTGTGTGTGTGTCGTGTTGGAAGTTTCAGGTAGGATGTGTGGGTGTTGTGTGTGTGTGTGGTTGGAGGCAGTGTCAGTGTAGGATGGGATGTTGGAGCTGTGTGTGGTGTGTGTGGGTGTTGGAGTGTCAGTGTAGGATTTGAGACGGTGGTGGGTGTGGGGTTGGAGTGTAAGTGTGGATTGTGTGGGTGTGTGTGTGTGTGTTGGAGTGGCAGTGTCGGGATGTGTGAGTGTGGTGTGATGTGTGTGGAGTGTCAGAACTGTTAGGAATGTGTGAGTGGGGTCGTTGGTGTGTGGGTGTCAGTGTAGGATGTGTGAGGGTGTGTGTGTGTGTTGGAGTGTCAGTGTAGGATGTGTGAGTGTGAGTGTGTGTGTGTGTTGGAGTGTCAGTGTAGGATGTGTGAGTGTGTGTGTGTGTGTGTTGGAGTGTCAGTGTAGGATGTGTGAGTGTGTGTGTGGTTGGAGTTAGTGTAGGATGTGTGAGTAGTGTGTGTGTGTGGTGTGAGTGTCGTGTAGGATGTGTGAGTGTGTGTGTTTGGAGTGTCAGTGTAGGATGTTGAGTGTGTGTGTGTTGTGTTGGAAGTGTCGGTAGGAGTGTGAGTGTGTGTGTGTGTTGTGTGGAGTGTCAGTGTAGGAGTGTGTGGTGTGTGTGTGTGTTGGAGTGGTCAGTGTAGGATGTGTGAGTGTGGGTGTGTGTGTGTTGGAGTGTCAGTGTAGGATGTGTGAGTGTGGTGTGTGTGTGTGTTGGAGTGTCAGTGTAGGATGTGTGAGGTGTGGGGTGTGTGTGTGTATGGTGAGGTGTGGTGTGTGTGGAGTGTCAGTGTGATGGTTGTGTGAGTGTGTAGGTGAGTCGTGTGGATGTGAGTGTGTGTGTGTGTTGGGTGTCAGTGTAGGATGTGTGAGGTGTGTGTGTGTTGGAGTGTCAGTGTAGGATTGTGAGGTGGTGTGTGTGTGTTGGAGTTCAGTGTAGGATGTGTGAGTGTGTGTTGTGTGGTGTGTGTGTTGGGTGTAGTGTAGGATGTGTGTAGGTAGGTGTGTGTGGTTGGAGGTAGTAGGTGTGTGAGATGTGTGTGTGTGGTGTGGAGGTCAGTGAGATGTGTAGGTGTGTGTTGTGGAGTGTGTCAGGTAAGGATGTGTGAGTGTGTGTAGGTAGTGTGTTGGGTGTCAGTGTAGGATGTGTGTGAGTGTGTTGGTGTGTGTGTTGGAGTGTCAGTGTAGATGCTGTGAGTGTGTGTGTTGTGGTTGTGAGTGGTCAGGTAGGAGTGTGTGAGTGTTGGTGTGTGTGTGTGTTGGGTGTCATGTAGGAGTGCTGAGTGTGGGATGTGTGTGTGTGAGTGTCATGATAGGATGTGAGAGTGTGGTCGTGGTGTGTGTTGGATGTCAGTGTAGGATGTGTAAGTGGTGGGGGTTAGGTGTGTGTAGTAGTAGTCAGTGTAGATGTGTGAGTGTAGTGTGTGTGTGTGGAGTGTCAGTGTAGGATGTAGTGTGTGGTGTGTGTGTGGAGTGTCAGTGTAGATGTGTGAGTGTGTGGTGGTTGTGGAGTGTCAGTGTAGGATGTAGTGAGTGTGAGTGTGTGTGGTAGTGAGAGTGTCAGTGTAGGATGTGTGAGTGGTGAGTGTGAGGTAGTGTAGAGTGCAGTGGAGTGTGAATTGCTGTGTGTGTGGTAGTTGAGTGTGTTGGAGTGTCAGTGTAGGAGTGGAGTGTGTAGGTAGTTCAGTGATGTGTAGTGTAGTGTGTGTGTAGGAATGTGTGAGTGTGTGTGTGTTGAGTGTCAGTGTAGGATGTGTAGAGTGTGTAGTAGTTAGTGAGTGTGTAGTAGGTGTAGTAGTAGTAGTGTGTAGTTGTATGTGTGAGTGTGTAGGTAGTCAGTGGAGTAGTGTGTAGTAGTGAGTGTGTTGAGTGTAGTGTGTGGTTTGGAGTGTCAGGTAGGATGTGAGGTGTAGGTGTGTGTGTGTGTGGAGTGTCAGTGTAGGATGTGTGAGGTGTAGTGTGAGTGTAGTTGTGTGTGGTTGGAGTTGGTGTGTGAGTGTCAGTGAGTGTAGTGTGTAGGTAAAGTTAGTGAGTGTGTGTGTGTGTGTAGTGATGTGTGAGTGTGTAGTAGTTGGAGTGTAGTGTGGAGTGTGAGGTGAGTGTGGTGGTGTTGAGTGTCCAGTGTAGATGGTGAGTGTGAGTGTGTGTGTGTGTTGGAGTGTCAGTGTAGGATGTGTGAGAGTGTGTGTGTGTGTGTGTGTGTGTTGGAGTGTCAGTGTAGGATGTGTGAGTGTGTAGGTAAAGTCTAGTGAGTGTGTGTGTGTGTGTGTGTAGGATGTGTGAGTGTGTGTGTTGGAGTGTCAGTGTAGGATGTGTGAGTGTGTAGGTAAAGTCTAGTGAGTGTGTGTGTGTGTGTGTGTAGTATGTGTGAGTGTGTAGGTAAAGTCTAGTGAGTGTGTGTGTAGGATGTGTGAGTGTGTGTGTGTGTTGGAGTGTCGTGTAGGTGTGTGAGTGTGAGTGTGGTGGTGTGTTGGAGTAAAGTCAGTGTAGGTGGTGTAGAGTGTGTGTGTGTGTGGTGTGTGTGTTGTGGAGTGTCAGTGTAGGATGTGTGAGTGTGTAGGTAAAGTCTAGTGAGTGTGTGTGTGTGTGTGTGTAGGATGTGTGAGTGTGTGTGTTGGAGTGTCAGTGTGGGATGTGTGAGTGTGAGTGTGTGTGTGTGTTGGAGTGTCAGGTAGGATGTGTGAGTGTGAGTGTGTTGTGTGTGGTGTAGGTATGTGTCAGGTTGTAGGATTGTGAGGTGTGTGTTGGTGTAGGTGTGTGAGTGGTGTGTGGAGTGTCAGTGTAGGATGTGTGAGTGTGTAGGTAAAGTCTAGTGAGTGTGTGTGTGTGTGTGTGTAGGATGTGTGAGTGTGTGTGTTGGAGTGTCAGTGTAGGATGTAGTGAGTGTGTAGGTAAAGTCTAGTGAGTGTGTAGTAAGTGGGTGTGTGTGTAGTAGTGTGTGAGTGTGTAGGTAAAGTCTAGTGAGTGTGTAGTGTGAGATGTGTGATGTGTGTGTGTAGTTGGAGTGTCAGTGTAGGATGTGTGAGTGTGAGTGTCGTGTGTGGTGTTGGTGTCAGTGTAGGATGTGTGAGTGTGTAGGTAAAGTCAGTGAGTGTGTGTGTGAGTGTAGTGTAGGATGTGTAGTGTAGAGTGTTAGTGAGTGTAGTGTAAAGATTATGAGTGTGTAGTAACAGTCTAGTGAGTGTGTGTGTAGTAGGTGAGTAGGAGTGTGTGAGTGTGTGTGTGTGTTGGAGTGTCAGTGTAGGATGTGTGAGTTTGTAGGTAAAGTCTAGTGAGTGTGTAGGTAAAGTCTAGTGAGTGTGTAGGTAAAGTCTAGTGAGTGTGTAGGTAAAGTCTAGTGAGTGTGTAGGTAAAGTCTAGTGAGTGTGTATTAAAGTCTAGTGAGTGTGTAGGTAAAGTCGTAGTGAGTTGTAGGTAAAGTCTAGTAGTGTGTAGTAAGTCTAGTGAGTGTGTAGTAAAGTCTAGTGAGTGTGTAGGTACAGCTAGTGAGTGTGGTAGGTAAGCTAGTGAGTGTAGGTAAAGTCAGCAGGTGTAGTGTAAGCTAGTGAGTGTGTATAGGAGCAGTAGAGAGTTAGTTAGTGCTAAAAAAATAACAAAATATGATCATGGACATTTCTGTGACCAGTATTCTAAGTGGTAGGGTAGTATAGTAGCAGTATAGTATAGTAGTAGAAGTAGTAGTAGTAGTCAAGTAGCAGCGTAGTAGTAGTAGTAGTAGTAGAGGTTAGAGTAGTAGCAGTAGTAGTAGATAGAGTACAGTAGATATAGTAGTAGTAGCAGCAGAGTAGTAGTAGTAGCAGCGGGTAGTAGTAGTAGTAGTAGTAGTAGTAGAGGGGTAGGGTAGTAGTAGTAGTTAGCAGCGGTAGTAGGTAGTAGTAGTAGTAAGTAGTGTAGTAAGAGAGAGTAGTAGTAGTAGTAGTAGTAGTATAGCAGGTGGTAGTAGATAGTAGAGTAGTTAGCATCTTAGTTAGTAGTAGAAGTGGGTAGTAGTAGTATTCCAGCGGTAGTAGTACGTAGTAGTAGTGAGCCGGTAGTAGCGGTAGTAGTAGGAGTAGTAGTAGCACTGGTAGTAGTAGGTAGTAGTAGTAGTAGTCAGTAGTAGTCAGTAGTAGCAGCGGGTTTAGTAGTAGTAGTAGCAGGTAGTAGTAGTAGTAGTAGGCAGTAGTAGCAGCCGGTCGAGGAGTAGTAGCGGTAGAGTTCGTAGTGCCTAGTAGTAGTAGTAGTAGGTAGTAGTAGTAGCAGCAGCAGTAGCAGTAACAGTAGAGTGTAGCAGCAGCCAGTAGTAGTAGTAAGTAGTAGATAGCCAGCAGCCAGGTAGTAGTAGTAGTAGCAGCAGCAGTTAGTAGTAGTATTAGTAGTAGTAGTAAGCAGCAGCAGCAGCAGTAGTAAGTAGTAGTAGTAGTAGTAGTAGTAGTAGTAGTAGTAGTAGTAGTAGTAGTTTGGCGGCTCCTAGCAGGCCGTCTTTCTTTCTTGCTGCAGGCTTACGTTACCTCTGGGGAGGTGCTGGGGGAACATTCTCAGGCTGGTCATACCCATGTTAACCCAGATGTTGGACTGGGGGGTGCGCGTGGCGGCCTGCTGCCGCAGGAAGAGGAGGTAGCGCGGGAAGAGCTCCAGCTCAGCATCACCTGTTTTTGTCTGCTGGATCACCTGGAAAAGGACAGGAGGAGAGAAGAGGAGAGGAGAGGAGAGGAGAGGAGAGGAGAGGAGAGGAGAGGAGAGGAGAGGAGAGGAGAGGAGAGGAGAGGAGAGGAGAGGAGAGCAGGAAAGGAGAGCACATGCATTCAACAATTACCTCTAAGGGCTGAACCCTAACTTCAGGTATGCACACAACTAAAACGTTCACGAAAATTATCCACAATGGTTTGAAATTTCGCGCAAGCTAGACCCGGTCCTAGAGCTGACCATCTATGGCACACATGTCCAACTCATCCCACGGAGGGCCGAGTGTCTGCAGGGTTTCACTCCTCCCAACTCATCCCACGGAGGGCAGAGTGTCTGCGGGGTTTACTCCTCCCAACTCATCCCACGGAGGACCGAGTGTCTGCGGGTTTCACTCCTCCCAACTCATCCCACGGAGGACCGAGTGTCTGGGGGTTTCACTCCTCCCAACTCATCCCACGGAGGGCCGAGTGTCTGGGGGTTTCACTCCTCCTCCCAACTCATCCCACGGAGGGCCGAGTGTCTGGGGGTTTCACTCCTCCCAACTCATCCCACGGAGGGCCGAGTGTCTGCGGGGTTTACTCCTCCCAACTCATCCCACGGAGGACCGAGTGTCTGCGGGGTTCACTCCTCCCAACTCATCCCACGGAGGGCCGAGTGTCTGGGGGTTTCACTCCTCCCAACTCATCCCACGGAAACCCAACTCATCCCACGGAGGGCCGAGTGTCTGGGGGTTTCACTCCTCCCAACTCATCCCACGGAGGGCCGAGTGTCTGCGGGGTTCACTCCTCCTCCCAACTCATCCCACGGAGGGCCGAGTGTCTGGGGGTTTCACTCCTCCCAACTCATCCCACGGAGGGCCGAGTGTCTGGGGGTTTCACTCCTCCCAACTCATCCCACGGAGGGCCGAGTGTCTGGGGGTTTCACTCCTCCCAACTCATCCCACGGAGGGCCGAGTGTCTGGGGGGTTCACTCCTCCCAACTCATCCCACGGAGGGCCGAGTGTCTGGGGGGTTCACTCCTCCCAAGTCATCCCACGGAGGGCCGAGTGTCTGGGGGGTTCACTCCTCCCAACTCATCCCACGGAGGAGGGCAGAGTGTCTGGGGGGTTTCACTCCTCCCTTGGACTTGATTGATGAATTAAGGTCACTAATTAGTTAAGAACTCCCCTCACCTGGTTGTTTAGGTCTTAATTGAAAGGAAAAAACTAAAACCCACAGACACACGGCCCATGAGTTTGACACCCCTGATCTATGGTTCAGTGATAGTGTGAGGGGTGGTTGTGGTCCCTCTATGGTTCAGTGACAGTGTGATGGGGTGGTTGTGGTCCCTCTATGGTTCAGTGATAGTGTGACGGGTGGTTGTGGTCCCTCTATGGTTCAGTGACAGTGTGAGGGGTGGTTGTGGTCCCTCTATGGTTCAGTGACAGTGTGAGGGGTGGCTGTGGTCCCTCTATGGTTCAGTGACAGTGTGACGGGTGGTTGTGGTCCCTCTATGGTTCAGTGACAGTGTGAGGGGTGGTTGTGGCGTTCATGAAATTTGTCCTGTGATTATTGTCATTTAAAAGACTGCCTGTGTGTTTCTGCCATGGGTAATATGCACTAGGCTAGGTATTGTACAATGGCACAATCATTATTTTAATTCAGGGGATTTTTCCGGGCTTGGGCTCAGAAGCCTATGAATATGCATAAACACTAATATGCTTATGGATGTTTTGAATTAATCACCTTAGAAAGCGCTGTCCATTTCGTTCTGTTAGGCTTTTGAAACAACATCCACAGTGACCATGTTTTCCACTCAGTTTCAACCTGTTGTTG